>CM031616.1:14892981-14897981 GCA_018398815.1 Conus ventricosus | reverse complement strand
CTCAGGGTCTTCACGCAGCTGGGGCATCAGATGGTGATGCTCTCTATGGATGTGTCGCAATCTGTTTACTGGGTGAACAGCGGAACGTCTTACACTTCGTCTTCTCTTCCTCCTCCACCACCACCTTTTCTGCCTCGTCCGCGCCATTTTGAAATGGACGGCTACCGGCTACAGCACGGATATCTACCTTTCAGTTGTACGGCCATTGAGGTTGCGCCATTCAATCTTGATGTGTACGTCTAGACAGGTCTGAGACCCTTCAGCCCCTTCTGTATAATAATGTTGCTCTCTGTCTCTCCTTCCGATTCTTTGAATCTCTTTTCCACCTTGCCATCGATACGCAGTCGGTCTTGTGGAAACCTCAAAGACGTTGTCGATCGTTACTAGTGCGGAATGAGAGACGAGGAGCGATGGACAGTGAAGACTGCTACACTGTCCGCTTCGTTCTGGACCTGCTCTGTCCTCGTGTTTGTGAGTGTTAGTGAAAAGTGTGGAAAAGGAACGCAATTTCCATCACACTAGACATTCCACGCACACGCACACGCACACACACACACACCTCACACACACACACACACACACACACACACACACACACATCCTGACACTCCAACACTTCTAGGGTATATCAGACATTAACAGAGCAACCAACAACAGAATTCAGATGCATGCGCAGTTTTAGATGCGTCAGTGTCTTTTTTTGGATATGGGGTTTAACCACTGGACGCAAAGTTGAAGCGCTAGAGCTAATCAGTATTCGTCATCAAATTCATTCCGTTCATGGAAGCAATTAAAACGACAAGAATGTTCGCATTCTTTAAAAGAATACGTCCATGAAAAATCTGTTGGTTTAAAAAAAAATCATATTCTTGACACTATCACTATACACCACAGTAAGTTTGTACACTCATCAAAGCGTCTTATGAGGCAGTTCGATGGAATGTGCTGTTATTCAATGCAGCATTTTATCGCCAGTTCGGAAAACGTTTGCGAAAGCCAATGGGTAATGCAGGTGTTATGGATTTTGCATGAATGGAACATATTTATTTTTGAACACACGACCCCAGTCAGTGGGATGAAACACTGCCAGCGCACGGTGAATGAGTTGACAACGCGCACTTTTGTTAGTTTAACTTTGTAAGCACATAAGCAAACACAAACTCGCGTACAGACAACGAGAACGAACTCACAAATTATTCTCTCTCTCTCTCTCTCTCTCTCTCTCTCTCTCTCTCTCTCTCTCTCTCTCTCTCACATACACACAACACAACACAACACACTCTCTCTCTTTCACACCCACACACACACACTCTCTCTTTCACACACACACACACACACACACACACACACACACACACACACACACACACCACACTCTCTCTCTCTCTCTCTCTCTCTCTCTTCACACACCACACACTCTCTCTCTCTCTCTCTCTCTTTCACACACACCACACACACACACACACACACACACACACACACACACACACACACACACACTTCTCTCTCTCTCTCTCTCTCTCTTTCACACACACACACACACACACACACACACACACACACACACACACACACACACACACACAAAAGTCTCAAACAGCCTGCTGCCAAATGGGAAAAAACACATGTTAGGTACATGAACAGCCGTCAATATCAGCAACTGCAAACTTCCATCATGTCATCGTTTTACCACCGACGCGTCCCCCGAGGAAAATCGCTGCCCCCCGTTCCTCGAGTGGCTGTGCTCCTTCCCGTCACAGCTGTGCCTCCCTTTCCCACGTCAGAGCTGATGGCTGTGCTGCTGTTGTTGACTCCTTTACCTGCTGTCAGTGACGACTACGACCGATCGTGACGTCACGACCGAGGGTCAATAAACTCTCCAGTCAGACATCCTTTAGGGGGTTCTTTCGAACTCCTGACGTAGCTGGGCTGTAGTATGGACCCTCGCGGTCGGCAGGGCTATAAACTGTTTGAATTGGTACAGCCTGCGATTCGTACGAAGAAGTGAACTACATAAGGGGTGGTGGGGGTGGTGCGGGAGCAGAAAGACATGAGAAGAGAGAGATTGGGGGGGGGGGGAGTGAGAGAGAGAGAGAGAGAGAGAGAGAGGAGGGGGGGGGGGGAGAGGGAGAGAGAGAGACAGAGAGAGAAAGACAGAGAGTGGGTAGGGGAATGAGGAAGAGAGAGAGAGAGAGAGAGAGAGAGAGAGAGAGAGAGAGAGAGGAGAGAGAGAGGAGAGAGAGAGAGGAGAGAGAGAGAGAGAGAGAGAGGAGAGAGAGAGAGGACTCAGGAGATTCAGATTCAGATGTTATAATCATATATAGGCCATTGCCCTCATGATGGGGAGTAACTGAACAATAATTTCACACAATGTTTTCTTTTATACATACAAATGATAAGGTTAAAGAAAACGTTTTACGAGAGAGCAACTTGACGCAGCTGAAACGCTTTATACAAGAAAATTGACAGAGAGGGGGGAAGAGAGAGCGCGCGAGCGAGCGAGCGAGCGAGAGAGAGAGAGAGAGAGGAGAGAGAGAGAGAGAGAGAGAGAGAGAGAGAGAGAGAGAGAGAGAGAGAGAGAGAGAGAGAGAGACAGACAGACACACAGACAGACAGACACACAGAGAGCGTTGTGTGAAAGGTTATTGCTCCCGCGCGAGATCTGCGGCGACCTCTGTTGTAGGAGTTCAGAGCAGTTCAGCAGGCCGTTTTGACAGGCCCCGCCATGTCTGTCTCTGTCTCGCAGGACCCTGCTGAAGACCTCCACTTGCTTCACCACCGCCATCACCACCTAAGCTCTGCAGGTCTGTACCCTGCGCGAAGCGAGGCAGGGACTCCTGCAGCCACCACCACCCCCCTTCCCCCCCCCCCCCCCCCCCCCCCCTTTTCTCCACCCCTGCCCTTCTCCTCCGATAAGTTCGTTCGCGCAACGTGTGTGTCTTCAGTCTGGGTCGGAAATGAAACGAGGAAAGGGTAAGCAGGATTACATGAGTAGGACGTTGGTGGGTGAAGTTAAAAAAAAGGAGAGGGGGGCGGGAGGCCTGGTGGTGGAGGTGGGTGGGAAGCATCATCCTCGTAAAACGTCTCTATCACTGTTTTATTAGCAGTCTGATGAAGTCTTTAGGGAACTAAACGTTGCCACTGTTTCTGTTGGTCTGTTTTCACAAAAAGATCGTTCTCCACAACGTTGTTTTTTTCCATTTATGATTTAAAAAAAAAAAAGAAGCAATTATTGGATCCTGCAGTCAACATATTCTTCATTGCCACAAATTTGTAGAAACAAAACATACCCCTGATTAAATATTAATGTATCATGGAGCAAACTGACGAATTTTGTCAGGAAAACCGCTCGCAAACGAGCAAACTCAGAGTCCGAGAAACGACGCAATTTTTAGTTGTGCATGGAACTGTTCAAGCGCGCGACGTTGCATCCGTTGCTTTTGATCTTTGCTTGTTTGTTTGTTTCTTTCTTTTCTTTTTCTACTTTTTACCCCTTTTAACCTCCAGCTTTCTCATTACTGTGCAGATTATAGACACGGGTGACCGTTCAGGCCTTCACCCTCTCCTCCTTCTCAACGGCCATTTTCTCTGCGAAATGAGTTTTGACAGACTCGCTTTAGATAGGTGTCCCAGACCCCCTCCGTTTGTTGTCACGTTGTAATTCTGCGATAAGAGAGTGTGTTCTGGCGGCCACAGACACGGGACCCACACAAATGCGATTCGTTTCATTTCGTTCCAGGATGTCCGCAAACTAGATGCTGATTCTGAGAACATATCTGTCATGTTTACTGAAGTTCAATCTCTGCCTTTTTGGCGTGCAGGTAAGAGAAAATAGTGTGAGCTAATCCAAAAAACAAACAAACAAACAAACAAAGAACTGGAAAAAGATGGATTATTCTTAACAATAACAAGAAATTAAAGGATGAAAAAGCTTGTTTTGGAAATAATTTGTTCCATGTCGATTCAGTTAACCCCTCTTGCATTTTTTTCGCCCGTATCCGGCCACACTGTTCCCCTGGTGTTCGTTACGGCCGCAAGTGCTGCGTTACTTTCCCTCACACTGCAACCTTGTTTTAAGTCAAGGCTGGCCCAAATGAATAATGGCCATCCCTGAGAGGTGTCCAGTGAAATCTTAGCAGTAGTATGGGGTGTGGGAAACGATTCATTCACAAGACTAGGGTCGTGAACTGACAGCATTCCTTTGATTTCTTTAAAAAAAAAAAAAAAAAAAAAAAAAAAAAAAAAAAACCAATACTAGGAGCCGTTTTGGGCTGAAAAATGCAAATGCAGGAGGGTTTTAAGTTCACGGTCATGTTACATTGACTTGTTTGCAGTGAAACCATTGTTGTACGCTGTTACTGTCTGCACCACATCCTCTTCTGAATCCTACAGTGGGATAGGCTCAAGGCTAAGGCTCCCTCCCCACCTCCCCTCCCCCCACCACCCTCGTCCTCTTCTCCTCCACCTCCCTTTCTCTTCCTCCTCCTAGATCCTTCCTTACATCCCAATGGGTGCACACCTGCCAAGGTGAACACGCGCGCTTCGCACTGTTTCATAAACATACAGACATAGCTTTCAGCCTACACTGTGCCAAAGTCTGGATCCAAATTGTGATGTCACTGAAAGTGACCGGTCATTTCTTTTCTTTTATTTATTTATTTTTTTTGGGGGGAGGTCATTTATTTATTTATTTATTTTCCTCAGAGGAAGACATTCTTTTTTTTTTTCTCAGCACACCTTTAAAAAGGCATGCTCTTTGCTAAATATTCAAGGTTTTTGTCAAAACAAAGTAACATCGGCAAAAAGGGGGATGGTGGGTGGGGTGGTGGTTGGTGGTGGTGGTGGTGGATGGACTCAACAAAAAGCAAACAGCATATAAACCTCCCCCCATTCATTCTTGCACTCTCTCTCTCTCTCTCTCTCTCTCTCTCTCTCTCTCTCTCTCTCTCTCTTCTCTCTCTCTCTCTCACCCCACACACACACACACACATACACGCACG
>CM031616.1:14885481-14887981 GCA_018398815.1 Conus ventricosus | reverse complement strand
ACCTTGCAAAGCAGACGGTTAAGTCGTTTATTCCTGATTTTATTGCCTCTCTCTCTCTCTCTCTCTCTCTCTCTCTCCTCTCTCTCTCTCTCCTCTCTCTCTCTCTCTCTCGCTGATGAGTCTCTTTCTCTTCTGCCTCTCTTCTCCATTTCTCAGCTTGAACTCCGAGATGTGGCATTGCTGAGATTCTTGCAAATGTGACCGCTTTGGATTCCGTCATTAACTTCGGCAATTTCTGTCTGTCAGTCCGTCTGTCTGTCTGTCTGTCTGTCTGTCTGTCTGTCTGTCTCTTCTCTCTCTCTCTCTCTGTCTCTGGTTGTAATGAATGACAGATTAATTCAGCACAAACATTGTTTCCTTACATTAATATTATTTGCGTGCTCTTAACCCCCCCCCCCCCCCCCCCCCCCCCCCCCCCCCCCCCGCCCCCTCACTCAGCTGATATGAACAATGCCTTTGATGCTCCTGTCCCTTTTCACTCCCCTAATCAAACAAATCCGAATATACGCACATTCTGTAACAATCAACATGGAGCATGAGGATTTTCACATATCAATGCCCGCTGTCTGTCGTTGTCTCTCTTTCACACACACACACACACACACACACACACACACACACACACACACACACACAGTGACACACACAGTGACACACACACACCACACACACACACACACACACAACACACAATATATATAGATCTTTCTGACACACCTGTCAGAAGTTGCTCCAGGACACCGTAGTCACAATAATCTGTTCGCCTGACGATCTCACACTGACCACACTTACGTCATTGACACGGATCATTTGAACGGTGACCGGACAATTTCTCTCTCTCTCTCTCTCTCTCTCTCTCTCTCTCTCTCCACACTTGTGTAGAGAGAGAGAGAGAGAGAGAGAGAGAGAGAGAGAGAGAGAAGAGAGAGAGCTTGGAAGGAGAGAAAGAGATGAGGAGAGAGGGAGGGAGGGAGGGAAAGAGGGAGGGAGAGAAAGAGAGCGAGAGCGGTGGACAGGGAGAGGAGAGAGAGAGAGAGAGAGAGAGAGAGAGAGAGAGAGAGAGAGAGAGAGGAAGGGGTGGAAAAGGGGTGGGGGTGGGGGATGGAGAGGCATGGGGGTGATGAATTCGCAATCTGTGACAGGGGCAGCATACTGCTAACGTCACAGACAGAACATTTCTTGGTTACCATGTTTACATTTCAGCATGTTTCCTTGTCGAGATAACGGAATTCCAACCGATAAAAATCCTCACATATCTTTATCAAATTTTCTTTCATCTAGGTTTCTGAAATATGAATGTGTGTGTGTGTGTGTGTGTGTGTGTGTGTGTGTGTGTGTGTGTGCGTGCTGCGTGCGTGCGTGCGTGCGTGCGTTGCGCGCTGCGTGCGTGCGTGCGTGCGCGTGCGTGCGTGGCGTGCGTGCGGTGCGTGCGTGCTGCGTGCGTGCGGTGCGCGTGGCGTGGTGCGTGTGTTGGTGTGTGTGTGTGTGTGTGTGTTGCGTGCGTGTGTGTATGTGTGTGTGCGTGTGTATGTGAACTAAGTTGCAAATGTTACGGGGCAACGTCACGGTAAGTTTCTTCCCGTCCCCTCTTCGCCAATTTCACGCGGCGCACATGCAGAGGTGTCCGTGCATCTGCGCGTGCGCGCAATGTAGCGGTATTTTACTGCAATACTGTATACAATATGCACATCTGAGGTATGCATACACAGACCGTTTTTTCTGTCATATATGTAGTCGCATGTGACGAAGTGTGAGACACACACACACACACACACACACACACACACACCAGCCGCACACACACACAACACACACACACACACACACACACACACACACCACACACACACACACACACACTCACACACACACACACACACACCGTCATCATCGTTGACCAGCATTCAAATATTGCATAGCGAGAAAACTTCTGTCATTGTCCTCAGTAGAAACATCCCCTATTCGCGACTGATACATGATATCACTCACGCTGCAATCTTAGTAGTTGATTCGTACTGGACAGACATAATCAAAGGCAGTTTACTAGATTTAGTATATAAAGGGATACGAGTGAATAACTTTTTTTTTCTTTTTCAAATCATTATCTTTTTTTCCCTCCTCCAATAAGTCGACAGATTTCCGATGGTAAAACGGCCTCAACATCTATTCCATTTCACACCGTTGTGTGGCGATTTGTTTTACGATACCAACACTACCAGAGCACTGAAGGATTGACCTTTTCCGAGTCGTCGTTGGAACGGTCGGCATTCTGGTCGGACGGGCGAACGGGCCGACAGCTGCACATTTTGTGTGAAGGCGTGAGCGAAGTGCCGTTGATAACGTGCGGTGCAGAGGTCACTTTGCTGCGTGCTGGGTACAGGGCGAGGGATACAGCGGCGGCTCGTCTGTCATTGACGGTCTTCAGATTCTGACGAGGACACTCCGCACTCAGAGTACCCTCAGTTTCGACAGAAGCCGGGAGAGAAATATTTTGTAACTG
>CM031616.1:14872981-14882981 GCA_018398815.1 Conus ventricosus | reverse complement strand
ATCTTCACTGGCTGTTACCTTTGGTGTTAGCTATGGTGGTAGGAGTATGAACACTCCCTGCCGCCATGGGCGGTCTCATTATAAAATCCACATGTGTGTGTGTTTGTTTGTGTGTGTGTGTGTGTGTGGTGTGTGTGAGAGAGAGAGAGAGAGAGAGAGAGAGAGAGAGAGAGAGAGAGAGAGAGAGAGAGAGAGAGACAGACAGACAGACAGACAGACAGAGAGGCCGACAAGGAGATACAACGCCCCCTGCTCGGCGCTGTCTGCCTGATAAAATTCGGTATGAAAATGGATGACAGTTTGCTTATCAGGACAGAGCGCCGACTCGGACAGGCGGGCCTAGTGTGCCGCGGTAACAAGAGAAAGACTGATAGGCCCACCACTTTAGAAGTGTGAATTGTGTACCTGTGCTGCTTTTGGCAAATTAGACTTCTGAGGGTTTGGCATAAATATGAGTTCATTCATTCATCCCTCTCCCTCCCATCCCCACCCGCCTATACTCTTTCATCCTTCCTCTCTCTCTCTCGCTCTCTTTCTCTCCCTCTGTGCGGCATACGCGCACGCCTGTGTGTGTGTGTGTGTGTGTGTGTGTGTGTGTGTGTGTGTGTGTGTGTGTGTGTGTGAGAGAGAGAGAGAGAAGAGAGAGAGAGAGAGAGAGAGAGAGTAAGTAAAACAACAAGACGAAAACAAACAAAAGAGTTCAAATAAATATCGGACAAGAAAGGCTATTATGGATAATCACTTTTTAAAAAAGATAATATAAGCAATAAATATGTATAGCTATTGCTTTTTATGATCAGAGCGCGCGCGCGCACACACACACACACACACACACACACACACACACTCACACACACAGAGGGCAAGACAGACAGACGGACAAACAGACAGAAACAGACACAGAGATGGAAAGACAGAGTATACATCAGCATACACGCATGCTTACGTACGCGCACATGCAAACATCATAAACACGCACCTACAGATATGAACATAACACATCAACATACAAAAACACTGAAAGACATCCAGCTCTCACAACTTTCAACATTCCACCCCTCTTTTCCTCTGAAAGCGGTACAGACCTCTGTTTGTAGAAGCACACTTCGGACTTGGCGGAGTTGACACAGTGCCCCATCTCTATCTGCTCAAAGCGCTGGAACACCTGCACTGTTTCAGCATCCGTGTGGCACATCAAGGTACTGGCTACTGAGCTCTGTCCGAGGGTAGCTGGCGACCTCACCTCACTCACTCACTCACTCACTCACTGCAGTTGTAGTAGTAGTAGTACGCTTCGCTCCGGTGGTCACTTGAATATAAACTTGTGTCTTGTTCTCGATTTCTTGGAGGTGCTGCTAATCCGTAGCGGAGTTTTCGGTGTACTATCTTTGGAAGAGAGTGAGTGCTTTTTCTTCATTCCAAGACAATTTTCAAAATGGTGTTTTGTTTGTTTTGTTTCTGTAACTTAACGAAAAACTGAAAGAAAAAAAAATCGAAATGACTTGAAGGTATTTTGTTCCTGTCGCCACCTGATGGAGAGTGGCTTTAGAGTTTTTTCCACTAAATCTGGACAGGACAGGGCACTGGTTGTTCACCCATTCCTCCCCCACCAAACACACACGTCCTGCTCGCACCAATCGGCAGTCACACTGTGGATCGTCCAGGAGAAACTCGTAAGTACCAAACCTCCACAGATCGCGCGCCGCGCCGCCCTCCGGGCCACACCAGTTCGCGCAGACAACGTGACGTCACGCGTTTCCCAACCAATGAGAGAAGAGCTGGCGCGTCTTATGCCCTTGAGCGCGTGAATGAAATGGGAACGGCAAGCGCGACCTCCGACCCCGCCGAACCCCGAGGGGAAAGGGAAGAGACCGTGTCCGTTTAAGGTAGCGAAGGGCGGTAACTCAGGTTAAGGCGCGTGGATTGACAATCAGTCTGGACCTTGACTCCAGTACACAACGTACGTACACAAACACACACACGCTCAAGCCGCTCTTTCAATCGTAAGCCGACTCCTGTTTACGGAGCTCAGTGCCAGCTGGCATACTTTGTGCCAGGGCGCAGGCACAGCGAAAGAGTACTTCCCAGTGCGTAGGCGCCCAAGTGTTTCCCTTCATGTGTCACTCAGCCGCTCAGGTGTGGGATTCGATCAGGTATGCCGAGAGAATGGACCAGTGAGTGAGTCAGCACGCTAATACTACTAGGAAGCCTGATTTATTGAACACATATGGGGGGGGGGGGGGGGGGGGGGGAGGTGGTTCTAAGGGGCTGTTACACTGGATCTGAGCTATGTGGTGTATGCTCCTGTGGAATGCCGGCGTGGCTGACTGGAATGCTGAATATGTCACATAGCGGTATACTCCGTCTTTGTCTGCCCTCCCCCCCCCCCCATCTCTCTCTCTCGCACACACATATTCATAGCGGTACAAACACACACACATAGACACGCACACATATTCCAATAAGGACGTGCTATTTTCACATGCACAATATCCAGAGCCAATTATAGCGGCGCAATGACTTAAAATACTTTAGGCCTTCTTACAGACATTTGTTGGTTAGATCATACAAACACGTGCGCGCGCGCGAAGAAAGACAGCCCCAGCCATTTAGAATAGTTGTAACAATAGATGAATGTTCACACACACAGAGTTAACAAACACATGATTATGATAGTTGTAACAATAGATGAATTATTCATAGCCACATACACACACATACAGTTAACACGCACCCCTTAATCTGCCCCCTTCCCCGCCCCAAATTCGAATTTGAGTGTATAAATTCAAAGCTGAGAATGAAATGAGTGTTGGGAACGGATGGCTTGTATTCTGATCAAGGGTTTTTTTTTTTTCTCCCTGTTCTTTCCGTATTCCAGTTCTGTCAACGATTTGAGTTCCTCTAATATCCAGGAAACAAACTCGCAAATAGATCTTTATCCTTTCTCTAATGTTACGACGATGGTGACAGATATTTGCACTGTGGTATGAGAATGGCGACGCACACAATGGCTCGGTGTTGTCAGACAAGGGGCACAACTGGGACGCTGTTATCGATGGTTAGAGCTGGACTGGTTGGTTTAGCACCTTGGTGCCCAACTTTCCCGACTGTTTGTTCTTGTTGCCCTCCCCCCCCACCTCCCCCCCCCCCTTCCCCCCTCCCCCCCCCCCCCCCCCCCCCCCCCCCCCCCCCCCCCCCCCCCCCCCCCCCCCCCCCCCCCCCCCCCCCCCCCCCCCCCCCCCCCCCCCCCCGGCAACAGATTTTCATATTCGTGGCTCGCTCTCATTTTCCGTCTCAGTTTGTGTGTGTGTGTGTGTGTGTGTGTGTGTGTGTGTGTGTGTGTGTGTTGTGTGTGTGTTGTGCGTGCGTGCGTGCGTGCGTGCGTGCGTGCGTGCGTGCGTGCGTGCGTGCGTGCGTGCGTGCGCGCGCGCGTGGCGTTAGGATAACCGTATTCATGACTGATTTGTTACGAATGCTTAAGAACTAGATAAGAATACTGACAAACGTAATCATTACTATCATTTTTACTATTGTTACTACTATCTTTATCATCATCATCATCGTTATTTTTATTATCATTATCATCATCATCATTATCATCATTAATTTTGTGTTATTGTCAGAAGCACCATGTTTTCTCTGCAGTTTCGCAGCTTTCTCCTCTTTAGATCGAATTGCCACTAAACACTCAGTTGTCGGATCAACAAAACCATTCTATACTTGCCATGTAGTACGTGCCTTATGTTTTGTTTACAGCACACACACACACACACACACACACACACACACACACACACACACACACACACACACACACACACACACAAGGGCGCATGCAGGCAATCACGCATGCACGGACGCGCATTCACACATGCACACACGCAAACACACACGCAAGCAAGCGCGCGCGCCGCGCGCGCGCGCGCGCACACACACACACACACACACACACACACACACACTGACTGACTGAAACCAATTTATTGTCAGATTAACTCAAGGTTGTACTGACACACACACACACACAGAGCTATGCTCTGACGTATACACGACGAATGACTGATTCATCAACTGTGTCAGTATGTCAGTCAGCAACCAAACTATCCCACCAACTAGATCTCCGTGGACACACCGAGACGGTCACTGACCTGGTGACGTCACGTCAGGCGACGACTTTCGGTCCAACAAGGCGCCTTTCATAGTCATAGTGGTCATTGTCCTGGATGACGTCTTTGGGTCTGTCGGTGACCCATAACCTCGATAGCATCGCAAACCGTTGACCGAAAGCGGGGGATTTCGTTCTTGGTCACTTGGATGCCTTGAAGTGAAATGCAAACAATTCAGTTGTGTTCTCCCGAAAGTTCAATACTGGAGTGAAGACGCTGGCTCCGCCACGAGGATATCATCGTCATCAGTAAGTGACCTAGTAGGTGGTGTTCTGCCATGTTTGATCTAAACAGGCACTCAAGTGAATACCACCGAAGTGATTCAGTAACAGTGTTGGTCTCCTCCGGTGGGTTGCCTCAAGACAACCTGATACTGATCGCTCCCTATAAACTGCCGATGCTGGGCCGACAGCATTAGCTCGGGTGTTCTTTTTCTTCTTCCTAAAATACTGGTTCACTCAGAAACGAGTAGGTCACCAGCGCGCATGTTAAAAAGTAAAATAAAATAACATAAAATAGTGCGACTCAGTCTGTTGGCCCCTGGAGCAAATTTGGCAACAAGGGGTCGCACTCGATGTTCAAGAAGTTAAAAGCAATGACCAATTCAGGCCCAGGTAACAGTAAAATATCTGGGGAAGTTAAAATAGAAAATTGTCAATATGCAGATCTCAAAACTGTCGTATCAATTTGTTTTTTAAATGAGACTGCATTTGTGGCACTCTTGATGGCACCCGGCAGTGAGTTTCACAGCCGCACAGAACTAGGATAAAATGAATGTGCGCCAGTTGTGATGGTGTGGAGGGGTAAGGGGTGTGCAGGTGAAGACAGGCAGATGGTGATATGCGCAGGGACCAAGGGACAGCAGCCAGTCAAGAAGACACAGAGACGACGAAGTAGAGCTTTTCTCTTCTCTTTATTTCTCTCCCATGGCAAGGAGCTCCAACCAGGAACACTGCCTGGGAACTCTCTCTCTCTCTCAGCACTCAGCACACTGAGCAGTCTCTAGGCAACACTGCTCGGGGCAACTAAGTGGCTGTCAATATTTGATGCAGGTATGGTATAACATTGACCGCCACTCCTGGTGCTACTTTTATTCAATACTAGTTGTTCCATTGGAATATCAATTAGTTTAGCTCTGCCTTTGAAGAAGATGTTAAGTTTGATAAAAGCTCTTCTCTCTTCTAAGGGTTTCCATTCTAATTTCCTCATGTTCTTCCTTGTATTCCCCTTTTCTCTGATGTGGTTCCCTGTTACGAACCGTGCTGCTCTCTTCTGAATCTTTTCGAGGTTATCAATGTCCTTTAGATGGTAAGGATCCCAAACTGAGCAACCATATTCCAGTACTGGTCTAACCAGTGTTTTGTTGCAGTCGTCTTTAACCTTTTGGGGGCAGTCATTGATATTCCTGTATAAGAAAGCTAAGGTGTTATTTGCTTTCTTACATACTAAATTGTAATGTTCTTTCCATTTGAGACGACTATCTATAATCACGCCTAAATATTTTGCAGCATTGGTTTCTTTAAGAATAGTATTATGAATAGAATATTCTGATCTAGTTGGTGAGCGTTTGTTACATATACGCAACACTTGGCACTTTTGGGGATGAAATTCTATTTTCCAAGTTCTTTCCCACTCTTGTGAAGCGTCTAGATCTTCTTGTAGAATGCGTGTATCATTCTTGCTTCTGATTGTTCTATATACTAAGCTGTCATCTGCAAAAAGCCTTATAGTAGTTCCAGGAGAGAGATTTCTACTTATGTCATTTATATAAATTAAGAAAAACAAGGGCGCCAGAACAGTTCCCTGTGGTACACCTGACAAGACTGGTTTACAATGGGTGTTGTTATGAATGAGGGAAACAGATTGAGCGGCGTAGGGAAAGCGCCACAGGCGTCACGCAGAACGAAAAAAAAAAAAAAAAAAAGAAAGAAAGAAAAACCGATCCAGACCAAAGGGCAGGTCCAGGATACTCAGCAAGAGTCCACACAGACCGCTGATCCGATTTCTAACGAAACATGTAGGAAAGATGGAGTGTGGTCTAAAGACAGACCCTTAAGATTGGGTGCGGACTTGTTGTACGGTGGCAGAGGTACGTGCTCTCCCAAAGGTTCTTCAGATGTACCTTGTCATATCTTAAATCCACCTTGTTTTGTTTTGAATACTTGGCGTTAATCTTGCTGCATGTTCAGTCTGTTTGAAATCCTGGAGACCTAAATGTCAAAATCACCCCACCCCGCTCCTTTCCAATGAACAAGGTGCATTTTGAAATACTTTTATTTTTATTTTTAAAAGAACACTATATCCGTCCTAAAAGAATAGACTTTAGCAGCTTTCCATCGGTCCGTGTCACGAGGTCCTAGTCGTAACAGTGACGAGTTTATTTCGGTCACAACAGGCGCCTTGAACCGTTATATCATAAGCCGTTTCCTTCCTTCCTGCCGTCAGGGGCGATGACTCGGGTTACAGGGGTCAATGGGAGTCTGACACGGACGGGGGATGCAGCGGATGATGATGGGTGACACTCAGAGTCCTGTCGCTGTGGCTAACTGTTCTGTGCTTTGACTTTCGGTGGGACTTGCCTTTGTTTGATATTATCAACTGGACTGCGAGTCATCTGCCGCGCTCGGCGTTGGTGCACAGTAGGTGCTATCCTGCGCACAGTCTGAGCACTGAGGGCAGGCGTGTATTTCCTGTGGTGAGTGAGTGAGAGTGGTGTGGGTGTGGTGTGTGTGTGTGTGTGTGTGTGTGTGTGTTGTGTGTGTGTGTGTGTGTGCGTGGCGTGCTGTGTGTGCTGTGTACAGTTGTAAACGAAACTAACGGCATGTCCTTCGAGGCAAATCGGTCAAGGCAACGGAATGAGAGGTGACAAGTCGATCATAAGAAGAGCAGAATGCTGTGTAGCAGCAGTGAATTGGTGCTGTTGACATCAATATCAGCAGCAGCAGCAGTAGCAACATTGACAACAACAACATCAAGAACAACAATAACAATACTAATGATTTTGCTTTGTTGTTGATTATTAATGCCCTAAGCACTCACAAAACATCATCATAAATATGCTCTCTCTCTCTCTCTTACAAAAGCTCTCTCTCTTTTCTCTCTCTCTCTTACCACACACACACAGCTCTCTCTCTCTCACTCTCTCTCTCTCTCTCTCTCCACACACAACACACACACACACACACACACACACACACACACACACACACACACACACACACGAGCAAACCGCACTCTCGTAGCACGTCATTCATCATTACGCCCGCTTTTTTCCAACAAAGTGGTCTCAACGAGTGCAGGGAACGTAAGCCCCCCCCCCCTCCTCGCCCCCCCCCCCCCCACCCCCGCCAATCCCTGCAGCTGACCCACTTGGCCAGGTACCAGACCCCACCGGCAGGCAGGAGAGGGGAGAGGAAAATGCTCCTCCAGCCAAATGATGGCGCAACGTGCAGAGGAAATGTCAGAGACGTTCCCAGCCCCTGGCCCATTCAGTAACCCTCCTCCAGAGAGAGAGAGAGAGAGAGCGGAAAAAGAGAAAGCTCTGGCATCCGCAGGGGGGAACAATGATCGCGTTCCGGGGTAAGGGTAAGTAGCAGGGGGGAGATGGGGAGTGGGGGGGGGGGGGGGGTGAGGTTGTAAGTTAAGGAGCGGCTAATGAAATGAAGGAAGTATGCTCCTAATGTTTCCGGTGTACAAGATTTACCAAGGGTCGTGTGAGATAAACCCAAGGGATACGTTTTGGGAGGAATGACTCTGTCTGACTTGGTTTGGTTGGAATTCGCCCTCAATGAACGCTCCTCGCATTCCCCCCGTTTCTGATTTATTGTTGTAGCTTTTTGCTTCCTATTTCGAGGTTTCTTTTTTGTTGTTTGCTCTTTTGTTTTTGTTTTTGAGGGTGCTGAATTATGCCAGGAAACCCGATCCTAAACCTTCTCTCCTCTGTTTTTCTCTCTCTCTCTGTCTTTCTTCTTCTCTCTCTCTCTGTCTCTCTCTCTCTCTCTCTCGTCTCTCTCTCTCTCTCTCTCTCTCTCTCACTCCGACAGTGTCTGTCTGTATTCCCTCTCTCATTCTCTTTGTCTCTGTCTCCGTCTCTCTCTCACACACACACCATACGCCCACATACACAACACACACACACACATGCGCGGCGCGCGCAACACACCACACACACACACACACACACACACACACACACACACACCACACACACACACACCCACAGAGAGAAAGGTACACGCAGACAAGGAAGAGGGCGCAGAACTAGAAATAACACCCTTACTACGCATGTCCACAAAAGCAGCACCGGGGAAGGGAAGAGGGTTTTATTTGGAAATTTCCCCCAAATTATTCTCATCATAATATTACTTCCCGCACCCGGCTTAAGTGACGTTTGTACATTCTGCGCCAAACCCTTCAAACATACAGACACAACCAACAAACAAACCAAGCAAACAAGCACAACAAACCAACAAATACCGTAAGTATTGGGATCAAGAGCGAGATTAATCTGGATTCACAACCAGTTTTACTAGACAACAATGGTCCGTCCCCCTGGGGGTTGGAACAGGAGTGGGATCATTTTTGCTTTGTAACACCGGGATTCAGCATTGGTGTGAAGGAACATCCGATGTAGACAAGGTAGGCCGTCTGGGGTGTCGTAGTCAAGATATTGCCACCGTGGGGGCCGCCCTGGGGCGGGCTACATCGTTGGGATGAAGAAACATCTGCCACAGCGTTGGTATGAAGAAACGTGTGGCTATTCCTAGGCAGGCGAGGGAGAATGTGTGAGGTTGCTGTAGTGAAGACATTTACACTTTTCACTGGCACCCCCCCCCCCCCATCCGCACTCTGTCACATTATGCGCATTCACATATTGTTCGATCTGTCTGTCTGTCTGTCTATCTACCTGCTTTTCTGTCTGTCTGTCTTGTCTCTTTCTCTCTCTCTCCGTCTCTGTCGCTCTCTCTCTCTAATGAAAAACACCTGTGCGCGCTCAGGTCCACGTTTCAATATACTACTGGAGAGAGAGAGAGAGAGAGAGAGAGAGAGAGAGAGAGAGAGAGAGAGAGAGAGAGAGAGAGAGAGAGAACGAATCTGTGTGTGTGTGTGTGTGTGTGTGTGTGTGTGTGTGTGTTTTGTGGGGTGTGCCCGTGGCCGCGCACACTTGTGTGTCGTTATTTTCCAACAGCTTGTTAAATAATTTCCATGAATTGAAAATCACACACACACACACACACACACACACACACACACACACACACACACACGCCCACCCGCGCACGCACGCACTCGCAAACTCACACAACACACACACACACACACTCACACAAACACACACACAACACAACACAACACAACACAAACACAACACAACACACACACACACACACACACACACACACACACACACGACGCACTCCAAACCAAAAACATCCTTGCCCTTCACCACCCCACAAACACCTACCACCATCAGACCACATACCACACAACTCAACACAGACCAAAACAACCAACCAGCCAACATGCCACACACACAAACACAAGGCACATCACACCGCATTCTCCCACAAACACACAACATAAAACAACCAACCCATCCTTCTGTTCGCCACCCCTGCCTCCGCCGACCCCCATAAAGATGTCAGATAACAGAGAAATACCTATCCGACAAATCCGAACTGATCAAAGGGAAACTCTCCGGACACGAAAAAATACGCACCGTTTCGTCGTGCGCCCTACCTACCTGGTTACGCCCCCGCCACGACCAGCCCCCATATCGCTTTTTTAAAATTAAAAATACAACGAACAAAAACCCAACAAAAAAACAAAGGTGG
>CM031616.1:14860481-14865481 GCA_018398815.1 Conus ventricosus | reverse complement strand
GGCTAAGGTACAATGATGTAAAGAATGTAAATGACGTAAAGTTGGCTCAGGTACATGATGTAAAGGATGTAAATGACGTAAAGTTGGCTCAGTACAATGATGTAAAGGATGTAAATGACGTAAAGTTGGCTCAGGTACAATGATGTAAAGAATCTAAATGACGTAAAATTGGCTCAGGTACAATGATGTAAAGAATGTAAATGACATAAAATTGGCTCAGGTACAATGATGTAAAGAATGTAAATGACGTAAAGTTGGCTCAGGTATAATGATGTAAAGAATGTAAATGACGTAAAGTTGGCTCAGGTACAATAATGTAAAGGATCTAAATGACGTAAAATTGGCTCAGGTACAATGATGTAAAGAATGTAAATGACGTAAAATTGGCTCAGGTACAACGATGTAAAGAATGTAAATGACGTAAATTGGCTCAGGTACAATGATGTAAAGAATGTAAATGACGTAAAGTTGGCTCAGGAACAATGATGTAAAGAATGTAAATGACGTAAAATTGGCTCAGGTACAATGATGTAAAGGATGTAAATGACGTACAATTGGCTCAGGTACAATGATGTAAAGAATGTAAATGACGTAAAATTGGCTCAGGTACAACGATGTAAAGAATGTAAATGACGTAAAATTGGCTCAGGTAACAATGATGTAAAGAATGTAAATGACGTAAAGTTGGCTCAGGTACAATGATGTAAAGGATGTAAATGACGTAAAATTAGGCTCAGGTACAATGATGTAAAGAATGTAAATGACGTAAAATTGGCTCAGGTACAACGATGTAAAGGAATGTAAATGACGTAAAATTGGCTCAGGTACAATGATGTAAAGGATGTAAATGACGTAAAGTTGGCTCAGGAACAATGATGTAAAGAATGTAAATGACGTAAAATTGGCTCAGTACAATAATGTAAAGAATGTAAATGACGTAAAGTTGGCTCAGGTACAATGATGTAAAGAATAAAATGACGTAAAGTTGGCTCAGGTACAATGATGTAAAGAATGTAAATGGCGTAAAATTGGCTCAGGTACAACGATGTAAAGAATGGAAATGACGTAAAACTGGCTCAGGTACAACGATGTAAAGAATGTAAATGACGTAAAATTGGCTGAGGTACAATGATGTAAAGGATGTAAATGACGTAAAGTAGGGCGAAATAAGGAGGATGGACGGTGGGGGAAAGGGTGTGTGTGTGTGTGTGTGTGTGTGTGTGTGTGTGTGTGTGTTGTGTGTGTGTGTGTGTGGAGGGGGGGGATGTAGTGTCGAGTAGGGGAGGGGGGGGGTAAAAAAAAAAAGCGAGGTAAATAAGATAAAATGAATAAATAATGAAATAAAATGAACATAAAAATCGTTAAAAATGGGGAGGAGGTGGGGGGAGCGGAAGGTAAAGTGAAGGGGGGTGGGTGGGGTGGGTGGGAAAGGGGACAGACCAAAAGTTGTATCAGCAAGGGCAAGGGAACGGCAGAGAAGGAGGAGAAAAGGAGGAAGAGGGAGGAAAGAAATAGAATTTTTTAAAATCTGTATTTGGCACGTATGATGATACATGTGCTGTTTGGAGAAAGTCTACTGCTTCACCACAGTTATCACATCCATGCTAACCTCTGTTTACATATGTACACCATCGACATGTAAAAAAACCTTGTCATAGGATGAACCAGCCGTCAGCTTCGGTGCAGATAGATTACTCCTTCTTCTTCTTCTTTTCACATTCACATCTTCACCCACCCACGCCTTCAGCCCCCCACCCCCTTCCCCTCCCCTCCCCGCCCCGTTATTTCTTAGAATGGAACTACAGCAAAAAAACAACAACAAACATTTGAAAAACAACAACAACAACAACAACAACAACAACAAAAGTAAACGAAAAACGAACAATCTCTTATCTCCTAAACATTGGGCAGAAAAAAAATTACGCCCAATTTGAGGAGATAAGAAGTGATTGTTCGTTCTTCGTTTTCATCGTCTTCAGTGTTGTTTTGTCTTGCCTGAAGAAGACCGAAGAGGTCGAAACGCGTTTGTGTTTTGTCTTGTATTTGTTCGTTTCTTTCGTTTCGGCGGTACAGCGATTTTACTTTTTGTTTCAATTTCCGCCGGCAGTCAACTCACTTTGAAACCATCACTCAAGAAACACTGTGATCGTCCTTACCTTCATCAACCTTCCTGTTGTCATTACTGAAGTAACGATTCGAAGACGTGGGTAATGATGAAGAAGACGATAGCAATAATCACAAGTCATAACATATCTGAACAGGGTCACAAGCTCTTCCTATTCCCCTATTCCTTCCCCGTCCCCACACCCCAACTACTCTGCTGACGTACGGATGACGTAAAAGTGTGAATCACGCACCATGCTGTGCCCAGGTGTTCATATCCTTGTCAATCTGAATGCTAATGCTCTCTCTCTCTCTCTCTCCCCTCTCTCTCACACACACACACACACACACACACACACACACACACACACACACACACACACACCACACAAACACACTGACTGACTGAAACCAATTTATTGTCAGATTAACTCAAGGTTGTACTGACTGACACACACACACACACACATACACACACACGCACATACACGCACCACACACACACACACACACACACACACACACCACACACCACACACCACCACGCACGCACGCACGCACGCTCGCACGCACGCACGCACGCACGCACGCACGCACGCACGCACACACACACACACACACCACACACACACAAACACACACGCACGTACACACAGATGACGCACAAGCACGTCAACCACTGTTCTCAATACAAAAGTTCAGCCCTTAACGACGCCACAAACTATGCCCTCACCTCCAAGCAAATTAACAGAATCACATCCCCGTCAAAACGTCTGCTGATACACACACACACACACACACACACACACACACAACACACACACACAACTTTTAACGTGGATTGCCGGAGAGGGGAATGAAAAGGCGTGTGTGTGATGTGTGTGTGTGCGCGCGCGCGGGCGTGTGTGTGTGTGTGCTGCGTGCGTGCGTGCGTGGGTGCGTGTGTGTGTGTATGTGTGCGTGCGTGCGTGCGGTGTGTGTGTGTGCGAGCGTGCGTGTATGTATGTGTGTGTGCGCGTGCGCGCGCATGCGCGCGAGCGTGTGTGGTGTGTGTGTGTGTGTGTGTGTGGTGTGTGTGTGTTGTGTTGGGTGTGTGTGTGTGTGTGTGTGTGTGTGTGTGGTGTGTGTGTGTGTGTGTGTGTGTGTGTGTGTTCTTTTCCCTCTCCTGCAATAACTTGGTGCAGGTATGTTGATTTCAAACGTACCTCTTCCCCCTCTCTGCCCAATGTTTGCCTACGCTTTAATAACATTTTCTACCTCAACTTCGAGCTAAGCGCGCAGGTGATAATTATATCCATGTCTGGAACTTCGACTAGTGTGGAGAGACCACACACACACACACACACACACACACACACACACCACACACACACGCACGCACGCACGCACACACACACCACACACACACACACACACACACACACACACACCCCACACCACGCACGCACGCACGCACGCACGCGCGCACGCACACACACAACATACACACTCTCTCTCTCTCTCTCTCTCTCTCTCTCTCTCTCTCTCTCTCTCTCTCTCTCTCTCTCTCTCTCTCAGATCGGTTAACAAGACGGAATTTGACGGTTCCCATATGCGTTGTCAGAGAAGGGTCTGCTGCCTGTACTTTGACGCCCTTTTTTCATCCCTCTCCCCAACCCCCCATCCTCAGCTTCTCACCCCTCATCTTTCTTTCTTTCGTCATTTTTTTAAATTAAGAAAAAAAAAATCTAAATCTGTGTTAAGGAAATGTCGCTATAACGGAGATATTGTTTGCCTGCACGCGTTGCCCCTTACTGCTCATTTGTCTTCACTCCTTCCCCTGCGACCATCCATCCATCCATCCATATATCTATCTATCTACCCATCCATCCACCATCCATATATCTATCTATCTATCTACCCATCCATCCACCCATCCATCCATCCACCCACCCACCCACCGATCGATCGATCGATCGATCGATCTGTCGTCTGTCTGTCTGTCTGTCTGTCTGTCTGTCTGTCTGTTCTAGAATACCCGACATTGCTTTGTAATGAAACTCATTTTGCTCTTTGACCAGAGGGAGACATGGGAAGACATCATGTTTGAAGGCGAGTGGGTGTCGAAAGTGAGAGGAATGTTTCTTTCTCATGTAAATGCTGAACATACAATCAGAAAGATACTCTATAAACAATGTTGTGGACTTTTTTTTATCTGTCTTTTTGTTATTTCTTCTTCTCGATCTTCATTTTTGATTTGCTGTTTCTTTCTTTTTAAAACATTTTTATTTGTTTTTATTGTTATTCCACATACAATCAGAAAAAGGGGGGAAAGCCTCCACACACACACACACACACACACACACACACACACACACACACACACACACACACACACACACACACACACATAAAGAAGCGAAACAACAACAAAAAAGAAATAAACAGCAACATTCATAACTAAAAGTTAGGAATAAAGCAAGAAACAAACAAACGAACAAACAGACAGACAGACAAAAAAGCAAACCACACAAACATGAAAAAAGAGAGAGAGAGAGAGAGAGAGAGAGAGAGAGAGAGAGAGAGAGAGAGAGAGGAGAGAGAGAGAGAGAGAGAGAGAGAGAGAGGTTTTCTTTCTCATGTAAGTGCTGAACATACAACCAGAGAGAGACTCTAAAAAATGTTGTGGATTTTTTTTTCTGTCTTTTTGTTTTTTCTTCTTCTTCTCGATCTTCACTTTTGATTTGCTGTTTCTGTCCCCCACACCCACACCCATCTCCTTCCTGCTTTACGTCTTTCTCCCGCTGTGTCCTCTTTCCCGTGTTTCCGTGTTTCAATTTG
This sequence comes from Conus ventricosus, assembly GCA_018398815.1. Classification (NCBI taxonomy): domain Eukaryota; kingdom Metazoa; phylum Mollusca; class Gastropoda; order Neogastropoda; family Conidae; genus Conus; species Conus ventricosus. The sequence continues at coordinate 14,860,558 of CM031616.1, read as the reverse complement.
TTACCTGTGGAGCTCGGGGAGCGAGCAGGACCCGTGCAGTGACAGATCGTGACACCGTGAACTTCAGCACCTTGCAC
>CM031616.1:14835481-14855481 GCA_018398815.1 Conus ventricosus | reverse complement strand
ATGATCTATTTTTATCAAAAAAACAAAAAATTTTAAAATTAAGTCTTAAAATATTATTGCATTTGAAAATGGATCAAAATGATCTTTTTTTGTTGGGCGGTTTTGGCATGCTTTTGTGTTCGGCTTCTGTATTTAGTGGCGGAGATTGTTTGGACTTCTTTGGTTTTTGCTGTCGCTGTTTATATATTTTATAAACTGTAATAACCGCCCCAGCAGCAGCAAGGGCGCCCAAAAATGACAACAGTTTTAAGTTCAATTTTTCCATGAAGACTTTGGTGTTGTAGGCCTGAAACAAATTGTCTTGTCGGAGTTTTATAGCTGGGATGAAAACAACTTGTTCTGGCGTTGGCGGTGTTATGTTTTCATTATGAGTTATATTCTGTGATTGTAACATTAATTTTTTTTGTTTGTTCCACTCCGCTATTTTTTCCTGCTTCAACACGCCCAGGATGAGGAGGCTTTTTACTGGTCACTTTCTCCCACCTGATTCAGTGTTTTCTGATTCCCGCTGATTTTCTGGCTCGGGTCATTTTGAAGGGTAACAAAATCTATATGATTAAAGTAATTAATCCCGCGATCACTGGCGACAATAATGTTCCAAATCTGTAATACAGATCACACCCTAGAGACTCTAATGACTTAGTTTAAAACTGGATCCTGCGTTAAATCATAAAATAAAATCTTTTTCAGAATCAATGGGCGCAAATCTAGCTACTAGTTTAGTGTAAAACTAAGAACCGTTTGTCCTACACTTTTTACCATTCTTGATCTTAGTTGCGCTTCATACCTGTTGTGATACTTTTAAAATGTCTTGTGGGGGACATTTGTTTAATCTGTTCTATGCTGAATTCATTTCTGAGTACTTTTTTGTTTTTCCAACATGCTGCCAAAGAATACAGCCTTTCCTTTTTGGACATAATAGCTTGGTCATCAACTTGGTCATTCATAAGTTCAGGAAGGTTTAGGCTACCCTGTAGCTGTAGTAGATCATCGCTGTTCATGTTTTTTTTTAATTATAATTATTTTATTTTTTTTTTAAAAATGAGCACCGAAAAAAAAGTTACCAACCTTGTAAACCATTCTGCTGTTATTGGGGGCCTAAGTGTAGGATACACAATGCTTGGTAAAGCCTGTTAAAAATAAAAACCGGCAGATCTTGGCAAACTAGACTTTGAAGACTCGCAAAGCTGATTGCTATTATTACAGCTTCATTTGCTACGAAAGATTTTTTAGTTAAGCAGGGGATAATTCCAGACAGTATTAATATGTAAAATTAAAAAATACATGTATAAAAATGGCTTCACTCGTAATGATGATTGGTGGTGCTGTGGTTAATGCGCTTGCTTTTAGCGGAAGTAATTTCGCGTTTAGTAAACCCGCGGGAGACGGCGAGAGAAAAAGACATAACAAAGCTATGGAGCAACTAGCCCCAGCACAAGATCACTATGAAAAGCAGAGAATTGAGGGAGTTAGATTTTAATTAACGACACACTGAAAAAACAGGGACATGCAGCTTTACACATTTAAAGATGTTGATCAAGCGAAAAAGAATAATATCTTGTGACAGGTAAACCAATTGAGACATTGCCCCACCAAAATTCAGCGGGCTTTTATTTATCCATCAGAAAAACAAAAGATGCAAGAAATCGCGTTTATTGTCTTTGGCATGACCGTTGTGTATTTTGTTGCGCATAATATTGGGCTGAAAAAAAATGAACAAAAACTATTATTCGCCAAAAGGATATTGGAAGGGAATAACAGCAATCAAAAAGCTAAGCCAGCAGCTGGAGTTAGTGAACAAACAGCGAAGGAATGGTTATTTTAAACAAGCGATTTTTGGCAAATTTATTTACCAGCGCCTAGACGAATACAAAGACCACACTTTGTGAACACAACGCCAAACGACACCCATCAAATGGATTTTCTATATTTACCCATGATACGATTAGATGAAAAAGATTTAAAGTACGCACTTACAGTCATTGACATAGCTTCAGATACAAAGATGCAGAACCTTAACAACAAAAGAGTGCTTCTGCTGTTGCTGTTTTCTATACAACTAATATACCAACGAGGCCCGCTAACTTATCCTCGCATGTTCAAGTCGATGAAGGAAAAAATTTAAAGGCCAAGTGAATCATTATTTGTTAAAACATAGAGTTGCCATTAAAAGAAAGGCATTCCAGGAGTCCACAGATCACAAGGCTTTAGTTGAAAACTTTAACAAACAGTTATCTGAAAGACTTTTCTCCTACCAGCATCACAGAGAGCTTATTGACAATTCTCGCAACACAGAATGGGGTTTGAAGACTGCCCTCAGTTTTGCGCGCAATGAATAATGAAGAATTTAAATTAACAGGGCTAAAACCATTTCAAGCAATCAAAAAACAAACAATAGATGTTGTTGAAGACTCCAGTACAACCAGCAAACTATTACCGTTTGGTTTAAAAGTAAGGTACCTTTATTTACCGGGGGAAGCAGAAGGTTTTACATCGCTTCAGGGCAACAGATCCAGTTTGGAGTGTTGATCCAAATGAAATAAAAAAAAATTGTAAAAAATGAATCCGCCCGTGTATTATTTACGAGAAACTGACACAACCAAAACAACCCGCTCCTCAAAGATCTTTTGTGAAGGAAGAACTGCAGAAATCCCGCCAAACACAGTTCCAGTAGCTTAATTAATTTTTAAATTTTTCATAAATTATTTTATCTAAAATGGGAAGCCAGAAGGAAGCGCAGAATGAAACAAGAATGATAAAGAAAGAGACCTTGGAATTGATACGAGAACATATGATACGAATTGTGCTATTAAAGCAACACTTGTGAGGGTTCAGCAATACATGCTAAACCATCCAGATCACCTACAGCCCAAAAAACCCAAATTTTGACTATCAAATATGGAATAAAGAATATCTTGAAATAATAAAAAAAAATCGAGCGCATCAAGCAACATGAGAAAAAATTTGTCTGAATTGGAGGTGATATGATTGATTTTATAGATAAGTTGATGAAAAATATGAACCCCAACATAAACCCGAAGAAGATATATGTTTAGGCTGTTTTCCCAATGCCCCAAATTTCATATGAAAACTCTGATTTTAAACACACGTTTTGTGTTTCTTCTTCTAAAAGACTTTTTTTGTTACAACCGTTAGTGTTGATCTCTGTAGATTAGATCGTAGTTTACGTTGTCATGATGAAAAGTATGTTATTGAAAAAATGCTTCTTTGTATTGTCATGGCGATTGTTTGACTGCACAAATGCGAGATATTCCCTTTGCTTTTTTGTAGTTTTCTCCTGGCTCGAAATACTGTACATTTTTGACCTTAACCAATAAACTCCTTAATCACCCTCCAGATAATTCATCCTTCATCTTTCCTAAAACCTTCTTATTAGTAATTGAATGTAAAGGCGAATCTTTAGGGTAATCAGATGTGTCATACCATCCGCTTGCTCCTTAGCTACTTCTATTTCCATGTCTTTATAGACGTCTTCAGTAGGGATATCTATAACAAAACTGTCTGTATCTGTGTAAAGTACTCTGGACTCAGGATACGAGGCTTAAAGTAGTCATAAAGAAATTCTAACATCAAAAGCTTTGATAATTCTAAAACAGTAAACCCAATAAAAACGGGCTTATCCAATTTGACTTTCTTTTTTTTCATTAATTATGCCAAAAAGCTGATCATGAAATCTTCTGAAGTCCTGATAATTTGGTTTTGAAGTCAGCTTAATTGCTTCGTTCTCTTTGGTGACCAATCTGACATCTTTACGGTTGTGGGGATTCTCCATAGTCTTTCCAAAACAGCTGTTGTTCATCAGCTTGAAAAAGTCTTTTTCTGAAGCATCTGTGGATTTAGTTCTGAGATCAGTGTTCTTCATGATGTATGGTTTCATGAACTGTTCTTGATCAAAAGCAATTATACGATGAACAGCTGTCAACTTCAAACCATGTCTTAAATAAAATTGCAGAAGTCTGTAATGACAGACATAATTTTTTTTGCCTCAAAGATTGGGCACAAGTTTAGGCGGCTCTGTTGGATTCATCTTTAGGCTTTCTGCTGCTAATGGATAGTCATTATGCAGGTCATGGAGTTCATGAGGATATTCTAAATCAACTTCTAGAATGAAACCACGCTGTTGATCTGGCGTCAAACTGCTCAACCACTTTAATGCCTTTTGAAAAATTTTTTCGGGCTGTCGTCTGTGTTACATTTTAAAAGTTACGTAATGGAAGCGATTGCGCCATAGCCCAACCATACAGATTGTTTGGGATCTAAATACATGAAAGTTAGACCTTTTACTGGATCATAATGTCCAGGTATTTGTTGTTTTGCTTTACAGTAATGATGCGACGCCATACTAATTCCCCAAAGCAACCGTTTTCAATCATCTGAATCATTGGTAAAATCAGACAATAAATCAATTTGTACTCCATAAATTTTAAGAAAGCGTCCCAATCATCCCGGGCGCAGAAATATAATGCGCAGGATCCAAACTGTAATGTTTCATGCAGGTCTTTCTGGTAATTTTCAAAGACGTCCCGCCAACAAACATACATCTGCCTCAAGTTGAACATGATAGTCCCCATTGTTTTACACTCTAACTTCTGTCCCCGCATCTTGAGCATGTTGGTAATCGGAATCACTGATTTCCTTTCCTCTGAGACTAGAACAGAACGCAACTTTTAGGAGGAAGTGTGTCTTCATCAAACCTTTCCCAACTGTTCATGTATTCATAAGGGTAAACGCCCTTTCTAACGAGTGTCGGGTCAAAATATTTTTCTGTTATTGGGCAGGACTTTAAGGACATAGCCAGTGACTCTAACGAACCCATCATGTGCTGCATAGAGTCTAAAAAGACTTTGTTATTTAAAGTAAAACACATGTACTTTTCTGATGACTGTGCAATGCATGACACCCTAAAGGCGTCGGTTACTGCTTGCATTATAAGGTGAGAGTCGTAACCTCGCAAGTTGTGAAAGAATATAGGCAGCTTCCATGTCTTTGGTTCGGTTCAAACTTTAGTTGAAGATTGCATTTACTGTGTGCTGCTCCTCTGAACTTTCCACAAATGTGATCATGGTCTCTTACTGTCGGATTGGTTTCCTCATTTTAGACATTAGTTCAAAACCCAAAAAAAATCCAACAATGTGGGGCCTGTTTAATACTGTTGTTGGTTTTGGGGCGTCAAAATGTTTTCCCAGATAAGTTTAGATTATTGAACAATCTTTACGCACTTCTGCATCTTCAAAGAAGAAATTCTCCCAGCATCTGGCCCTCTATAAAAATTTGGTTTAAGGGACGCCACCGACCTGACAAAAATGAAGGCAAATAAAACAAATCGGGGATTACTCTTTAAAGGGATTTTTTTTCGAAGTTTTTGTGGCGCGGGCCCCTTTTCAAAGGCCCCAATGATTGTTTTCAAATTCTGCGAAACAACATATGGGGTTTTTTTGGCTTTCCTTTTCCCATTTCTTAAACTAACTTTAAAACCCGGGGTGGGGCTTTAATTATTCGAAATTTCATTCAACGGGGGCCGTTTAAAATTGTTTCTTATGTTCGCCGGGGTTTGAAGGGAGGATTTTTTTTAAACTTTTCTACAGAATCTTGTTTATTTTTATGCTTTGAAGTAGCGCCAATAATCTACTCATTGTTCTTTATCAATGTGTAATGCGGTAGCCCTGCTGGTAAAAAACATCAGTAAAAAGCCCAAACTTGTTTTTTTGTCTGGCTGGGCCCAAAATCTTTGGGCTTTTTTAGAACTTTAATGGGCTGTAGATTTGTTTCCCATCCCAGGTAACATTAACATTTTTTGGGTTTTTGTTTTTTTTCTTAAAACTGATCAATTTTGTCCCCCGCAACAGAAAGGATTTTTCCAAAAAATTTTAAAAACATTTTTTTTTAAGGTTCAATTTTAGACACTCTCTCTGCTTTTTTACCAAAGGGATGGGGGGTTTGGGCGGGGAACACACCACATAAAACTTTTGTTGTTGTATTCTTTTTTTTTAAAAATGTTTTTTTTTTGCAACTAATGCGGGGTGGCAGCGGGAATGTAAGTTTTGCCTAAAATTGGGGCCTTTCTTATTTTTTAATTTCTATCTCTAGGACTTCGCCCTCTGACCAACCAGGCCTCTCATTTTGGCTTTTCAGGGGCCACACAAACTGTGTAATCAGTTCGTCTCCCCAAACCCGGGGTTTTAAGTCATTATAGAAAGAATGGGTTCTGTTTTTTAGTCAGACCCAGACTTCTAGTTTTTCTTCTTTTAAATTGTTACATATTTTATTAAACAGCAAAACTTTAAACTTTAACTGGGGGCCCTATTTTTTTTTAAATTTTTTTTTAAACTTGGAATTGAAAAATTGCATGAACAACAACCGCCGTAGTTTGCGGGGTCAATAACTTCAAAATCAATATATTTAAACCCTTTTGAAAAAACGCTCCCCCTTAAGCTTTCCCTTTAAAACCCAATTGGGTCTGGCCCTTCATATATCTTACCCATGCTGATTTCCCTTTTCTAACTCAAAATTTTTTTTAAAATTTTTAAAAAAAAATACACGACCCCAAAAGCCCGTCTTAATGGGAAAAATATCAACTTTTTTTGTGTTTGGACCATAAACTAAAGATAAACCCCCTTTTGGCGTTGTTAATGTGAGCTTTTTAGAACAAGTTTAATGGGTTTTGTTTACTTTTTTTAAAAATTCCTTTTTTATCTGCTCGGTGTGGCTGTTGGGAAAAAAATTGTCTTTGGGCCCTTTTTTTGAAGATCAAACTTTTTTCTTTTTTAGTCCCCCAAAATCCGTCTGAAACGACTAAATTCTTCATCCGTGGGTGTTTTAGTCAGCTAGTGCTTTATTTATTGCAAAAATTTTTAAAAGGGAAAAGTTTTGCTGTTATTATTGAACCATAGTTTTGGGGGCTTTTGGAAATTTTTGTTTTTATTTTTTTGTGGCAGTACTTACAAATAATGAGAAGCCAAAAAGCCAAAGACAAACCGCCCGAGGTAAAGGGTGCGGGTGCGCCCCACGCCCCGTTTCCCAAGAGACCAACACTCGTTCCTGCCGATTTGAGCGCTATAGTTGATGTTCCAGATTAACATATGTAAAAAAACATTAAAGGGGCAGAATCCTTCGTTTGGTTTTGCTGTAATTTTTTAAAGGGCCCGCTCTAGTTTTTGTTTTTCTTTGTGTAAAGTTTGGGTTTAAACTGAAGGTTTTTAAAGTTAGGGCTTTCATAGCAGCAAGAAATTGCCCACTATCCCTTTTTAGGTGCTCCCCGGGTAATGCTGAACAGAATGCTTTTTTTTTAAAAAAAAAAAAATAAATTTTGTTTTTTATAATTTTTTAAACTGTTATCTTGAATATTCATGCGGGATCATATATTAAAAAAAAAATGGCATTAAGGGGGTTTTTCGCCATCTTTTTTTTTATCAAATTTTAATGTTTATTACGTCTTTAACCGTTTTCCCACTTCCATGCAACTGATTATCCCTGTCGACCTTAGGTCAATCCATTTAAACCCTATTTTGTTTTTAAATAAAACATCGAGTCTAACCAAATTTTGAAGGTGTAGATCCCTTTTGCCCCCAAGGGCTACTGTTGGAAATTTTTACACCTCCCGCCCAAACCCGTTTTTTTATTTCCCTCAAAAAAGTTGATAAGGTTTTTAAACCCCCCTAGGGGTAGATTTGGGTTTTTACTACCCTCAATCAACATTGTACTTTCCTTATTTTAGGGTTTAAAAAAATTTTACTTTCCCCTTTCGAAAGGTTTTTTCATCTTCACACGCAATAAAAAAACCTTTTGGCCCGGGGTCCTTTCCCGCCGACACTTTAAAATAAAATTCCAAAAATTTGCGTCCCCCCTTTCTTCTGGGAAATGTTTTTATGATTAACACTCTTTTTGTAAAATATTGCTAATTTTTACCCGATATTGTTGCTTTAATCACCTTGCCCAAATTAGGGGGGTAACAACGGGCAAACTCTAACGAGATGTCCCGAAATGCTGTACTTTGCTTCGATGTCTGTTGATCTGATAACACGTTTGTATTCGTTAAAAGTTAGTTCATATGACAGTCTGTCTTTTAATCCCCCTTGAAAGTATGGCGCATGCGCTTTTAACAACTCAAAATCTAAGGGAATGGAAAAGCGATTTCCATACGCAAAATTTACAGCCACATACTTTTTGCCGGCTTAATTAGCATCTGCGGCGCCTATTCTGTGTTTTAGTGCTTCTTCATTATCTATTCCTTGAAACGCAAGATCAGCCCTTTCATTTCGGTTAGCCATAGATCTGAATAGGTTAAAAATATGTCTGCATTGTGTAAAGAAAATATTTCTTGCCCTTCAAGTTTTAGAAATTTTCTTAACGATTGCCCGTCCCAGATTCTGGACAACTGTCCTGTTTGGGTCTGTTGCTGATTCGAGTTCTATTTTGAAAGTAAGTTGCGCAGAGCCTGGCACAATCACTTCATCTGCTCCTAGGTCTGGAATTTGACAGTAAGAATTTGATCCGCATCAATAGTAGATGGATTATTTGGAACAGTAATATTCCGCTTATTTCCCTTCACGCCAAAGGGTTCTTTCAGTCTTCTATGGGTCGGGTCCAAGAATCGGGGCCCTAAAATTGCCTTGTGAAACATTTATTTTTATAAAACCCAAAATATAAAAGTTAATTAGTTAAAAACAAGGCACATCAAAAGATTTATAAATTTCCGATTAATAAACACCACCCCATCCTTTCACACAGGATGCCTCACACCTGCCTATGAAAGTGCTACTCACACCCTCGCAAGGGCCCACACGGGAAAGATTCGTTCAACACCCCATTTATCACAGCACACACGCAAACGCGTTGTTGCTGGAGGTCCTGGATGGGGATCAGGACCGACCAGTCAAGTCCCCCGGGCTTTTCCATCAGTACGTGGCCTCAACAGTGCGTGGTCCCAACCATTTGCGTGATCCCAACCAGCGCGCGGTACCAACCAGTGCGCGGTCCCAACCAGAGCGTGGCTCCAACCAGCGCGTGGCACCAACCAGCGCGCGGCACCAACCAGTCCAAGCTCCGGGTGAAGCCCCCAGGAGGAGGGAAAAGGGTAGCTGGGAGGAGAGAAGAAAGGGAGGGAAGGGTACTGGAACCCCGCCGTTTAGTACAGTCTGACCCATGCTGTTAAATCCTAACAGCCACTCGCATGATGGGCGAGGGGAGGTCTACTAAATACACCAACAACCCCAGCTCAACACAGACCTGAGCATAACACAGCAAACCAACCAAATCGGAATGTTCGTTAAAGTCTTCTCACACGAAGCAGGTAAAAGACTGCATTAAATTAACAGGCTATAAAACAAATATGAATTATCTTCATCCTTCTCTCACTCACGTTTAACATTTTCCTTTCTTAGGAAATAAACCAACACAGCAACTATCGCTTTATAACTGCCACCACATTTGCAAATAATAATTCAATGGCATAATTCACATTTTATAGCCACATTTCAAAATAACACAAATCTCCAACCACGCATCCGAACGACAAATCATGCATACGCACGCTCGCGAACATAAAACTCGTTCTCCTTGCACACACAAACAGACGGTGGCCGAAGAATAAGAGTCCGGCGAATGTGACAGGGGCGGACGAGCGAGACCAAGCAAGTACCAACCCTGAATCACCAGGTTCTCTCCCATCCCCACCGACTACCGCATCACCAGATGCATAAACAGGAGAAAGAATTTTGGATATAATTTAGAATGGCCAGGTTAAAGATTGAATTAACCAGAGAAAAGGTCTCAAACAATATTTCTTTTTTACAATTTTGAAAACAAAAGAAAATTGCGCAAAAGAGAAGAATAAGCCGGCTAACAACGAAAAAAACAACAACAACAACAAACGAACCACGAAACTGATGCTTACCAGCTACCCGTGGGTGACCCAGAAGAGGCGGGTCAAACGACTCTCTCTGCCCTCTGTCCAGTCGAGAGGATAGAAGCGCAGATGCGGAAAAAGAAGAAGTGATGTCCCTCTCCTACAGGCCGACTGTAGGAAATGAAGGTACCGACTGTACCTTCGACGATAAGGTGAAGAACCAGGACCGGAGCAGGCGCTCCCAGAGACATCTTCGGCTCGAGTGAAGAGAAAACCTGCCTAAGCGATGGCGGCCAACATGCCACGCTACGTCACAGAGTGAGCATACCTCAAACTAACAGAAATGAAGCACGTGCGACAGGTAAAAAGACAGGTGAGAGGCCGATAGACAGCAAGTTCGAGAGAAAGGTACCAGCCACCCGTAAACCTACAGGATGAATTGCACGGGCAGTGGAATTAGAGAGAGAGAGAGAGAGAAAGCAAACCTAACCTGAACTGAACTACATTAAGGTGCAACCGCACCACAAGCCACACCAAGGGACGGACACGCGACAACAACAACGATAATAAACACATGAATAATTCCGCCACCCTAGATGGGTCAAACGTCGTAGGCCTCGTGACAAACTCGTGACACTGATCCTGGAGACGACATGAGTGAAATGACTCCTTTAATACAGCATCGCTCGACGCTCTCATTGCATCGTGAATTAACAGAAAGTAAGGTTAGATCATTGTACCAAAGTTTAGGTCTTGAACCTCCCGAATTTATAGCCCCTGATGATTTTGTAAAAGATGATGATGGCCATTTGTATTTTAAAGACAATCGAGGAAAACGTTTTCAGCTTACAGATAAACGAGACTCATCAAAGTTTGTAGGCATGAATACAATTAGACAAAGACTTAGGATGGAAGATCGAAATCGCCTTGGCATTACTAAACCAAAATTAGATAGGGAGGCAGTTGCTAAACTTCAAAACACACTACAAGAACTCTCAACAGATAACCAAATACAAAACATGGAACTTCAAGATTTAAGTCAAACAGCGGTGAAGTAATGCAAGCAAAAACCAGTTTGTCAGAAGAAACAGTACCAAAAACTATCTACGATCCGCGAGAATTAGCGACCCTTGATCGTACTTTAAAAACTGTTAGAAGCGAATTAACAAACAGTATAGCAATACTGAGTAAACTAGATGAGGATATAGAAAGAGAAAAAAAAAACTCGCTGAGGCTGATGACGCCAACTTAGGACCTGATGTTAAAGAAAGAATAACGCAAAGACTAAATAATTTTGAAGAACGGAAACTAGAAGTTTTGTCTACTACCCGAGAACAATTACGAACTCAAGTGACCAGAATAAGAGAAACTATCCGAAGAATTTTATATGAAGACACGACACTAGCAGAACGAATAAAACACTGTTTAGAGAGCAAGGTGTCACATTAGCGAGCGTTATAACAGCCTTAGGATTTGCAATAAGTACACTGGTGTTGGCTATTACAGGCGTGGTGGAGGTCAAAGTTCATTACCTCCACCGCCATCGCCTCCATCACCGCCTGATAAATCATGGGTAAAAAAACAGCTTGATCATCTTGCGGGTTTATTAAAAAAATTAGCCAGTAAAGCCATAGACGCTTTACCAGGTATATTAGGGGGTATTGTTAGCTGGCTTTTGTCTACTGCGAGCAAAGTAGTTGGCTTTATGGCTGAGCACTTATGGGCATTAGTTGCCTTAATAGTTGGGTTACTTTTAGTAAGATAAAGACCAAGTAATCCTAGGCCAGTTAATCCAAAACAAGTGCCGCCTTTTCATATTCATGGTCATTATTTTTTTGGACTTCGTGGACTTCGTGTTCTTCAATAGCCTTTGGGCTTTGGGTCTTGGGGGTTGGATGACTTATTCTTGGGGGGTCGGCTTGTTTGTTTATTGTTTGTAATATTACTGGCTCAGAATTTATGTCGTTTTGTCCAACCTTCTGTTCATTTCCTGCAACGAGAATTTCATTGTTGTAGTTTATTATTGTTCCTACCTGGAGTCTGAGGTCAGAAGGTAGCATGTATAACCCAGTGCCAACAGCAAAGTCTACTTTCGATCTTGCGAATTGTAAAGCATTTTGGTACCTTTTAATACTTGAAGGCAAATCAACTGTAGAATTAATGGCGTCCTCTAAATTTGCCAAGTACTGTTTTTGTGCATCAAAGCCAGTAGAAGGATCAGTTATGCTCGATCTTGTCTGTGCTTGTGAACCTAGCAAACACCAAACGTAAGTACGAATAGAGTCGTTTATTCGTTCTATTCCCGCTCTAGTTAGGCCCTTAGAAGTGTCTAAAATAAATGTTGTCCACGCTGTTTTATGCTCTTGCTCTATGGACCCGAGGTGAACAGTTGTGTCTGAAGAGAAAGATGTATAAGGAGGATTCCAGGCATAGTTATACTTTCTGTGCACGCCCCAAAAATAAAGGGTGCCTAAGCCATGATTGCGGTCCAACTTTTGTCTAAAGTCTGTCTTAACATTAATATTAAATTCGTTACAGATCCTTTCAAAAGCCTTCATGTCTATTCTGTTGCTAAATGGATTAAACGGTTTGTCGTTTGGTAATGGTGCTTGCAGTTCAGTCAAAATACGTCTGAAGGTGTAATAAAAATGAAATCTGTACACTGACCTCACCAAAGGATCAGGATGATTTAAATGATCAGCATACGATACTCCACACCCAGTTGATGCACAAAACACAGCAAAGTTTAACTGGTTCTGATAAAACTGCATCGGATGACTGAACCACACTTTCGCGATGTAGTCTTTTTTTAATAGGGGGGTTAAGATATCTGTTTAATGGAGTACTAACCTTTACTTGAAAGGCGTCAGTCTGGGTCGCAGAAATGTCAAGAGTATCAGTTGTTATATTTTTAAGAATGTAGTGCGGCCCAACAGAATATTTTGCATTAGTATATTTAAATGCGCTCATTTTTATTTCGTTTAAAAAATGTTTGTAACAATAACAACTCAAGACCGTCCTTCGTTTTTAGAACATGCTATTGATAACAATTGCGGAAGCAGAATGGTTGCACTTCATGAAATATTTTTACAAAGTTGTATGGTTTAATATAAGTGAATCGAAGAAGAATAATAAGATTCAAAAAATTGACAAAACAGGGACCAAAGTTAGCCAGTTAACAATACCTGATGGTTATTACGGGTTTTGCTCACTAAAAGAAGCAATGAGTAACTTCAACATTACTCTCAAACTTAACAATGCGAATCTGAAAACAATGTTAACATTCAAGCCTGAAGAAGAAGTAGGTTACTATTTTGATAAAGAGCTAGCTAAAATGTTAGGCTTTGCAGCTGACAATCATAGATTTAGAGTTACACCAAACAAAACTACTTATGAGGGAGAAAATCCACTCGATCTTGCATTACATTCATTACTCTATGTTCATTTGGACGAGCTAAGCACTGATGAAAACTTATATGATGGAAGGCCCTCAACTGTTTTAAGAGCTCTTCCATCAGGGAAAGCTGCATATTGCGATTATGAAATTATACAATTCCCTAATTTACAGTTTAAACGATTAGTTTGTGGGAGGGTCGGATCATTTAATAGAAAAATTGCAGACAAAACAGGAAAGTCGTAAAATGTGATAACCTACACATTGTTTTAGAAATAAAATAATTAGTTGTTCTAAAAAATAATGTCGCGGGGGCCAGAAGAATCAGGAGTTACATTAGCGCCTGTAGGTGATAACCTAGAATTAAAAGACCTTGCAATATTAAATGACCTGCCAAGCGGGCCGGCCAACATGCCACGCTACGTCACAGAGTGAGCATACCTCAAACTAACAGAAATGAAGCACGTGCGACAGGTAAAAAGACAGGTGAGAGGCCGATAGACAGCAAGTTCGAGAGAAAGGTACCAGCCACCCGTGAACCTACAGGATGAATTGCACGGGCAGTGGAATTAGAGAGAGGAGAGAGAGAAAGCAAACCTAACCTAACTGAACTACATTAAGGTCAACCGCACCACAAGCCACACCAAGGACGGACACGCGACAACAACAACGATAATAAACACATGAATAATTCCGCCACCCTAGATGGTCAAACGTCGTAGGCCTCGTGACAAACTCGTGACACTGATCCTGGAGACGACATGAGTGAAATGACTCCTTTAATACAGCATCGCTCGACGCCATCTCATTGCATCGTGAATTAACAGAAAGTAAGGTTAGATCATTGTACCAAAGTTTAGGTCTTGAACCTCCCGAATTTATAGCCCCTGATGATTTTGTTAAAAGATGATGATGGCCATTTGTATTTTAAAGACAATCGAGGAAAACGTTTTCAGCTTACAGATAAACGAGACTCATCAAAGTTTGTAGGCATGAATCCCATTAGACAAAGACTTAGGATGGAAGATCGAAATCGCCCTTGGCATTACTAACCCAAAATTTAGATAGGGAGGCAGTTGCTAAACTTCAAAACACACTACAAGAACTCCCAACAGATAACCAAATACAAAACATGGACTTCAAGATTTAAGTCAAACAGTGGTGAAGTAATGCAAGCAAAAACCAGTATTGTCAGAAGAAACAGTAACAAAACTATCTACGATCCGCGAGAATTAGCGACCCTTGATCGTACTTTAAAAACTGTTAGAAGCGAATTAACAAACAGTATAGCAATACTGAGTAAACTAGATGGGGAAATATAGAAAGAGAAAAAAAAAAACTCGCTGAGGCTGATGACGCCAACTTAGGACCCTGATGTTAAAGAAAAAAATAACGCAAAGACTAAATAATTTTGAAGAACGGAAACTAGAAGTTTTGTCTACTACCCGAGAACAATTACGAACTCAAGTGACCAGAATAAGAGAAACTATCCGAAGAATTTTATATGAAGACACGACACTAGCAGAAACGAATAAAACACTGTTTAGAGAGCAAGGTGTCACATTAGCGAGCGTTAATAACAGCCTTAGGATTTGCAATAAGTACACTGGTGTTGGCTATTACAGGCGGTGGTGGAGGTCAAAGTTCATTACCTCCACCGCCATCGCCTCCATCACCGCCTGATAAATCATGGGTAAAAAAACCAGCTTGATCATCTTGCGGGTTTAATTAAAAAATTAGCCAGTAAAGCCATAGACGCTTTACCAGGTATATTAGGGGTATTGTTAGCTGGCTTTTGTCTACTGGAGCAAAGTAGTTGGCTTTATGGCTGAGCACTTTGCATTATTGCCTTAATAGTTGGGTTACTTTTTAGTAAGATAAAAACCAAGTAATCCTAGGCCAGTTAATCCAAAAAAAATGTGCCGCCTTTCATATCATGGTCATATTTTTTTGGACTTCGTGGACTTCGTGTTCTTCAATAGCCTTTGGGCTTTGGGGTCTTGGGGGTTGGATGACTTATTCTTGGGGGGTCCGCTTGTTTGTTTATTGTTTGTAATATTACTGGCTCAGAATTTATGTCGTTTTGTCCAACCTTCTGTTCATTTCCTGCAACGAGAATTTCATTGTTGTAGTTTATTATTGTTCCTACCTGGAGTCTGAGGTCAGAAGGTAGCATGTATAACCAGTGCCAACAGCAAAGTCTACTTTCGATCTTGCGAATTGTAAAGCATTTTGGTACCTTTAATACTTGAAGGCAAATCAACTGTAGAATTAATGGCGTCCTCTAAATTTGCCATACTGTTTTTTGTGCATCAAAGCCAGTAGAAGGATCAGTTATGCTCGATCTTGTCTGTGCTTGTGAACCTAGCAAACACCAAACGTAAGTACGAATAGAGTCGTTTATTCGTTCTATTCCCGCTCTAGTTTAGGCCCTTAGAAGTGTCTAAAATAAATGTTGTCCACGCTGTTTTTATGCTCTTGCTCTATGGACCCGAGGTAAACAGTTGTGTCTGAAGAGAAAGATGTATAAGGGGATTCCAGGCATAGTTATAACTTTCTGTGCACGCCCCAAAAATAAAGGGTGCCTAAGCCATGATTGCGGTCCAACTTTTGTCTAAAGTCTGTCTTAACAATAATATTAAATTCGTTACAGATCCTTTTAAAAGCCTCATGTCTATTCTGTTGCTAAATGGATTAAACGGTTTGTCGTTTGGTAATGGTGCTTGCAGTTCAGTCAAAATACGTCTGAAGGTGTAATAAAAATGAAATCTGTACACTGACCTCACCAAAGGATCAGGATGATTTAAATGATCAGCATACGAACTCCACACCCAGTTGATGCACAAAACACAGCAAAGTTTAATGGTTCTGATAAAACTGCATCGGATGACTTGAACCACACTTTCGCGATGTAGTCTTTTTTTAATAGGGGGGTTAAGATATCTGTTTAATGGAGTACTAACCTTTACTTGAAAGGCGTCAGTCTGGGTCGCAGAAATGTCAAGAGTATCATTGTTATATTTTTAAGAATGTAGTGCGGCCCAACAGAATATTTTGCATTAGTATATTTAAATTGCGCTCATTTTTATTTCGTTTAAAAAATGTTTGAAACAATAAACACTCAAGAACCGTCCTTCGTTTTTAGAACATGCTATTGATAACAATTGCGGAAGCAGAATGGTTGCACTTCATGAAATATTTTCAAAGTTGTATGGTTTAAATAATGTGAATCGAAGAAGAATAATAAGATTCAAAAAATTGACAAACAGGGACCAAAGTTAGCAGTTAACAATACCTGATGGTTATTACGGGTTTTGCTCACTAAAAGAACAAGAGTAACTTCAACATTACTCTCAAACTTAACATGCGAATCTGAAAACATGTTAACATTCAAGCCTGAAGAAGAAGTAGGTTACTATTTTGATAAAGAGCTAGCTAAAATGTTAGGCTTGCAGCTGACAATCATAGATTTAGAGTTACACCAAACAAAACTACTTATGAGGGAGAAAATCCACTCGATCTCTTGCATTACATTCATTACTCTATGTTCATTTGGACGAGCTAAGCACTGATGAAAACTTATATGATGGAAGCCCTCAACTGTTTTAAGAGCTTCTTCCCTCAGGGAAAGCTGCATATTGCGATTATGAAATTATACAATTCCTAATTTACAGTTTAAAACGATTAGTTTGTGGGAGGGTCGGATCATTTAATAGAAAAATTGCAGACAAAACAGGGAAAGTCGTAAAATGTGATAACCTACACATTGTTTTAGAAATAAAATAATTAGTTGTTCTAAAAAATAATGTCGCGGGGCCAGAGAGAATCAGGATTACATTAGCGCCTGTAAGGTGTATAACCTTAGAATTAAAAGACCTTGCAGACGTTGCGGACTTTGAACAGAACGGTGAGATAGGCCTTTGTATGGTTGTCAACCTCGGTATGTCAGTGGAGGAAGGACTACGCACAGCCCAAACACACTCACAGCTTGCTTACGATCTCATTCAATATCATGCATTCGTCACATCAAACACTAGTAAAGTCTATAACTTTACTACACAATGTTCATAGAACGAACCATCAATGCATATGGAATCAAACAAAATAAAACATTCTCTCTTTCCTGAACTTCACAAAATCATTTATCTAAAACATCATTAACTAACCCGGGTATAAACAGATTTCTACTTTAACCTGGCCAGGTGATCTTAACTATTCACGAATCACTGTCTTTTCTTTTCTTTTTCTTTTTCTTTTCACTGTCACTTTCACAAGCACGACACAACTGCTGGCACTGGTCTTGGTCTGCTGGCGTCTGGCGTTGGTCTGTGGTTCTGCTTGACGAAGTGACGCTGCCAGGTATGAGGTCGAACCCCGGGTTTAAAGGGGGAACAGTGACTATCAACATCGATCTGTTCTCCTTTCTTCCTTCCTGCATTAACGCATTGCACTCTCTCTCTCTCTCTTCTAGTCTGCTCTTAAACAAATGGACATGGTTGCTTTCCTTTTCCTTTTTTTTTTCTTTTCTTTCTTTTCCTCTTCATTAGTTAGCAACTCTCTCCCTCCACATCTCTCCTCAGTCCTTCCTCTGCAGACTATCTCTGCTAATCTCTCAACTTGGTTCTCTTCTCTCCTCCCCTCATCTCTCTGCTTCTCTCTCGTCAGAGCTTACACTCAGACCTCTCTCTCTCTGTCTCTCTTGTTCGTTCTCCTCTCGTTCTCCCGTTCTCTCACTCTCACATCCTTCTTATCCCGTTCCGATCTGTCAAAAAGGGCGAGTACCATTGTCAGTATTTTTACCGCCTCGTACTCGAAGTTATCTCCCTCTAATTCCATTGGATGTTCAAATCATGCCAGTCATGCCTACACGCCTTACTCTCTGTGGTGGTCAATTGGTCATTTAATTGATTAGCTTGATTTCACCCCCACCACAAAACTACCTTCCCCCCTTTCCTACTTAACTGGCGCCGTGTGGCTTAACTCGTGGGCACTGGTCACTCTAAATTGGCTAGATGAGTCTGGGTAGGCGCCGCGACATCTGACCAAACCTACCGAGACCTGTCGGTCCAGCTATTAGTCTGTCTGGGTGGACCGGACCGTCTCGTGGAGGATGAGGATTAGCCCTCCCCGCTGTGCCCAAATTGGCTGAGGCGATGCTTGAAGGCGTCGGGATGTCTGAGTCGGGCTTAAGCCGATTCGAACCGGCTGGCGACTAACCACGACTTTGCTTGTGTTTATTTTTGACCGTGACAATGGTTTTGTGTACACTAAAAGATGGTGATTATAAACGCAAAGAGGTTGGCGACAGCAAAAGGTTTCCTAAACTAGAACAACTACGCAATGTAGAAGCAAATAATGCTGGCCAGTATGAATATAAAATAGTTCGAAAACCTGACAGCAAATGGCACTTAGAACATATTTAGAATGGGAAATAAAATTTGAATTCATAAGCCCATTTACATTTTTTAGCCGTCAAAAAAGTTTCAGAAAAGCATTCAACTCTGGCCCTTTACATGTAAGTGTTTGCCAGAGGACAATAGTCGGAAAGAGATTGAAATAACGCCGTATGGGAAAAACAGTACATCCTCCACAGAAGAGAAATGGTTTTAAAGGAAGCTTCTACAAAATTACAGTTCTTTCCACATAGGAAATTAGGAGACACGTTCACAATGATATTTGAAATTTCTGTCTTTAAAGATGTGGAGAGGGATGGGGTTGTGGGCGTTAGTGACGTCCTTATAAAAGGAATTAATATTAGCTGGCAAAACTTAGACGTTAAACGTCTTAAAGTTACCATCGTCGTTCTTCACAATGGTGAGGATATTAAGGTCATAACAACAAGCAACAAAATCAATGTTGACTTAAATAGAAACAATCTTACAGAACTGAATTGGATTAATCTTACACATTTAGGCCTCATAGGGTTTTATTATACTGAACAAGTTTTGACGGAGAGTATGATAAAAATAATTACTGGATTAGATTAAATTCTGTTATAAAACTATGGAGCAGACGACTTTGGTGTCAATGCCAATGTTAAACTTTATGATAAAAACCCCTCATTGTTCACTGATTTGTGGACAGACTGTTGTGGAAAAACAATATTTATCCTCGACCTATTACAAACAGTTTATCGTTATAATTTTAATCATATTGTGATTTTCTGTCCAACGCTTAAATGGAACAAAGCATATCATGATAGAGGTTTATATGGACGGATGATGACATATATTTGATTGATCCCAGCAATAAGCTGAGTGAGTGTTTAGAACACTTTTATAAAATTGTTTAGGGAACGCAGACACTATTTATTATAGATGACTGTTCGGCAGAAAGAGACATAGTTTAAAAAGAGAAACACTTTATCAAAACTGGCTTTCAGTGGAAGACATGCTGGAATAAGTGTGTAGATTTTATGTCAAAATATAACTCAGTTTTAAAGACTTTAGAGAACAGTTAAAGACTGTATTTTATTTCACATGAAAGACAGAGACGCATTTGATGAATGTATGCGTGAAAATGATGTTATTGAAAATGATCAGGAAAAACACAGGATTAAGCAAAAACTGAAATCTGAAAAGTTTAGTAAATTAGTATTGAAAACGGATAATCCTACCCAGTATGTTTGTTTGTAGATAATCGTTATTTTTTTGGTTATTGAAGGCTTACTTGTCAGAGAACTATAAAAGGCGGAGTCTAGGTTCAACGTCCCGAAACTGGTTGAGGGACGGTTGAGCATAG
>CM031616.1:14815877-14825877 GCA_018398815.1 Conus ventricosus | reverse complement strand
TTTTTGTTTAGTTTTAATTCGACATCAGTATGTAGTAAACAAGTGGGGTAACTTTTGCTCCCATAAGAAAACCTAACACAGAGCAACTTTAATTCAAGACTGGCACAGCCTTTTAAACTTGAATAAAGACTTTATTCAAGTTTAAAAGGCTGTGCCAGTCTTGAATAAAAGTTGCTCTGTGTTAGGTTTTCTTATGGGAGCAAAAGTTACCCCATTTGTTTACTGTTTATTGTTTACTGTTCCCGGGCCTCATTTCATTTCCAATTCCGACATCAGTATGTCTTTACATTTCTAAAAAAAATTTAAGAAACGATCGAACACGTAAAATGTTAGCATGTTGCATAACACAGTGAATGCCTCATTTGACTGAAAACCACTATTTTGATTTAAGCATTTTGATTTGGGATAGCCTTGAGCATAGACAAATCTCCAAGAACATTCTCGCTTCGTTGCGAACCTCCTCGCTGACTGCCATACATTTAAGATACCTCCATGAGAAAAATTCTTTTTGCCTCGTGTAAACTTCACTGGGTGGGTATACAGAACACAAATTAGTTTTCCGGCCCTGTGTGTGGAATAATGTTTTCCGCTAACAGCTTTAAAAGTATGCGCTTTTGCGTCGAATAACACAGCATCTGCCACTGTGTTTATTGCATTTGAATTCATTTTGGCAGGAACAGAGAGCGACAAGGAAACGATGACGTGAGAGTGCACCTGTCATGTCTGTACTTTGAGAAGCAGTCCTTCCAGCAACCAGCTTTTTTTTTCTTCAGTGTAGTCGGTAACAGTTCGTGCAACGCGCCATACGCCCACGTCTTCGCCATTTGAACACTTTCGGATGTGGCAGGTGCCTGTGACGTAGGCCAACTGTCAGACTGGAGCAGGTGTGACGTGGAGCGACTCACCGGTTTCACCCTACACTTGGAGGAGGGGTCCCCCCCCCCCCCCCCCCCCCCCCCCCCCCCCCCCTCCCCTCTCTTTTTCTTCCGCTGGCTTTCAGCCATGCATTGCGTGGCTAGATATGAATGAGTATAATTTCTTACACACTTTTTTTTTAAATTCCTGTTGTATACATGACTTGCGTTGATTGCTCTTGACGTTTTCACGCACTCTGAAAGGTCATTTTAAGTCGGTCTTGAACCCAGTGAGGGTCGCTGTTTCGGAGAATAGTCAGAGAAGATGGTCATCATGGTGTCTGTCTGAATGGCATTTAGAACTGAATTGTTCGTGGTGTAGTTGTGTGCACTCTGTAGTTGAGACAGGAAGAGGGTGATGAAGCCTGATTGCTCATGACGTGCTCTGGTGCGCCTGTAGTTTGGTAAAGGAACCTGGCAAGAGTCATTGACACCAGGGGAAGTTGCTTCGTCCAGAGATGGCTTTCGTATATTGCGACTTCTCTCTCTCTCTCTCTCTCTCTCTCTCTCTCTCTCGCTCTCTCTCTCTCTCTCTCTCTCTCTCTCTCTCTTGTTTCCTCATATCAATTTTCCTGTAAGTTTTCTTATGCATGATTACATATTACCCTTTCATTGTGTTGCATCGCATCACATAGTAATCACACCACTTTCCCATGTTTCATAGGCCACCGTACCAGGAGGGAGTTCCCTAAATGCTCTCCTGTTCCTTCCCCACCTCATTTCCCCCAGTCTTTACATACGGTTCTCCACCTCACAGACTTTTTCCTGCAGCAGATTGCCAGAGGCTGCATTAGTTTCAAACAATGCATGTGCGTTTTGCGCAAACGGGACATCTACTTAGTTGCAATTACTTATTGAAAGACTGGCAGAGTGTCAGACAGAAACATGTGAAAAAGACATTTGAATCGCTTTCTTGTTGAACCAGAAAACGTTACTCATGGCAGTCAACATTTCTTTAGTGTGTGTACCAACAATCACGTTTCCGACACTACTATCACCAGAAAGGGACGATTTTTTTAAGGCGCTGCCAAATGCCCGAAGTGATTGACACTTAAGTTCATTTATATGTGTGTGTATATATATTGTGTGCTTATGTTACATTTCATTACTAGCATTGTCATAGTATCATAGCAATCTCTGGTGCAACCAGAGCCAAACTTCGCAGACGGATAAACACTGACAAGACCTTTTCAGTCATAATGAAGAAGATGTCAAATGATAGATTTTAAATACATCTTTTCAGCAGTATTTCAACATTGCAAAATTGGCTATTTCTGGCAAAAAATACCATACAATACAAGGTACGTTTTTTTACGTTATAAAATACTTGTCAAATATTTTTCACTCTGTATATTACCACAAGTATTAAGCTCATTTTTCTCAATATCAGATTATTCATTAGTTTCTGCTTTAAAAGCAGATATAAATTGAGATATAAGAACTAAAATAGGCCCCGTAACTTGTATATTGCCAAACATATTTCAGTAAACTTATGAGTGGATCTTTAGGTTGAATCAAACAAGTGAAATTGCATGAAGACAGCAATTTAGAAATTTCACAGTAAAATTTTCCCAACAGTACATCAATGAACCATAAGTTTACCTTTGTGCCTTAAACCAAACAGATTAAGGTGGAAGTTGTGCGGAAATCCAAACTGGATTCTAGGTCGACTTCAAGGGGAAATGAAAAAGTTCAAGACACGGCATGTTATACTTTCTACTCCTGGGAGACACGACCATTGGACAATCAGATGTTTCATGTTTTCATGTTTCAAATTCAACAATTCCAAACACAATTGAGCGAATGCACCCCAAATAATGGTCACATCCTTGCCGCATCACCAGTGTCTCAAATTTCACAACGCTCTTTACAAAGCTGTATCAATTATTTTTCTGACTTCATCTTTAGAACAAGATGGCAGACAAATATTGGTTCCCGTCCATGGATGCAGGTTAGGCGCAGCACGCCCATGACCTATTTCACCCAAACTTGGAGTCAAAACTGCAAGCAGCATCTAGAATGTAAAGATAAGTCCAGCCGTATGGGCCTGCTGTATTTTTGTAGATGATCAAAACAGAAATGGTTAGAATGCAAATACAGTCTGCATCCCGTACCCCAGTCCATTTCCATTCACCGCACCAACCCCCCGCCATCCAATTCGCCCTTTCCATTATTTCTTTTTGGTGTATGGTTCGTTTACACACAGTCGAAAAGGCAAATTGCTTCTCTGGGTTTTTATTGGTTCCCGATGCTCTCGACAGCTGATGATTTGATTCTTGATGTTTGATCTTTCGGGTAGGTTGTGAAGCTGGGTATGATTGCGTTATGACAGCCGACGTGTTGCTGTAGTAGTTGTTGTTGTTTTTGTTGCTGTGATGTTTGTTGTTTGTTTTGCGATAGTTGTTGTTGGTTGCTGCTGTTACGTTGTCGTTAGCTTTAAGTAGTGTTAGGTGGCTAAGTGCTATTTTGTCTTGGCAGTATAGTTGTTGTTTGTTGATTGTTGCTGTTTTTGGTTTTCCGCTTTTGCTGTTTTTGGAAAGGATCAGTTGGGGTAGGCGCTGATTTGTTAGACGTTCCCTTTGGGGAGAGGGCCCAAAATGCTAATTCCGTTTGAGGGGTCACGTGCGCGTGCTGTGGAAGGAATTTGTGATTGTTGTTGATTTCGGTAGTTTTCTAGCTAGAAACATGCAAAGCCAAATTTTGTTGTTATCCCCACTAACACAACATCATCCCCTCCCACACCTCATCCCCCCCCACCCCCACCCCCCCCTCTCTCTCTCTCTCTCTCTCTCTCAAAACAGAACTCGGTCAGGCACCCCCCCTCTCTCTCTCTCTCTCTCTTCTCTCTCTCTCTCTCAAAACAGAACTTGGTCAGGGACTGCTCATTTATGTCCGTGCGTTTTTAACGCTTGACGATTGCATGCTTTTACGCAGACCCTCATACCTATTGTTTCTTTAGTCATTTTTGAAAGGCAGGTATCCAAGTCGTTCCAGTGTCTGGGGGGCTGGGCGGTAGGAGAGAGTGACTGGGAGAGGTAGCGAAATTTTTTTACCGTGGAGACGTGAACAGGAATTTCTCGTTTCTGAGTATGGCACCATACATCGTTTTGCCCGAACGTTGAGAGTTAAGTCCCGACCCCACCCCTACCCCCACCTCTCCGCTCTACGTCTTCCCTGCCTTTAAAAACTTTCTGCTTTGCTGTCTTCACGCTTGGTTATGTTTTTCCTCTCCCCCCGCTGAATGAAGACCCCCACTTTTCCTTTAGGAACCCCCTTTCCCCGCATGTAACTGATCCGGCTCAGATAAGCGGGTTAGTGAGAATGATGCCACTGAGAAAGGCACAAAAGATCAGACATCAAAGAGAGAGAGAGAGGAGAGAGAGAGAGAGAAGAGAGAGAGAGAGAGAGAGGCGAGGAGAGAGGGAAAAGGAAGGAAAAAGAAGGATGGGAGTGCATTTTTGCACATGTGCGTGCGTACGAGGATGCGTGTGTATAGATTATGTCAGGAGAATTTCGGATGGTTTATAGTGTTTAGAAAATGGGTGATTCAGTGCACAAAGGAACGATGTCTAAAGGCAGTTTAGATACAACTATCTAAACAACGTAAAAAAAAAAAAAAAAAAAAAAAAAAGAAGAAGGCTGGGGTGGTATTTGCGAACATGTGCGTACGAGGAAGGGGTTTTTTATGTCAGGAGAATTACCGATGGTTTTTGTGTTCAGAAAATTGGAGATTTGATGCACAAAAGAACAATTTCTAAAGGCAGTTTAGAAACAAATATCTAGACAAACATTTCGGTTAATGTAGTTAAGAACGTTATTTTGTACGCTCATGGGACTTTTGTTTTTTCACAGACAGAACCACAGATCTGCGCAGAGAAGATCCTTTCACCGATTGCTTCAAACGAGAATTTCAATTTGCAAATTCCAGAATTGCTCTAAATGAGAATTTCGATGCTGCAAACCAGCGCCTAACTGCATTTTTTTGCAGAGGATTCCCGAGAGATCGGCCAGACTGGCATGCTCCGTTACCAGCCGCCAGACACAGATAACTGTAATTATGTAAACCGGCGGCCATGCACCGAGAGAAAGAACGCTTACTATCTCAGCATCTACTGGCCGCCATTCTGATCCCGTGAGCCAATGGCCTGCTCAGAATGTTTCTTCTCTTCCTCGTGGATGTACATTTCTCGCAACCGGCCATTTTCGTATCATCCCACGTCATATCTTCCTTTCATCTGACATGGTGTAACCCGAGACGCTCTCTGATTATCTGACCTCATCGGCCCAAGAGGAGGCCTCGCACATCCTCGGTTATCAAGGTCAGAGATTAGGAGGGGGGGGGGGGGGGGTCGGTTGAGATCACGTGAGTACAGAGCGCCCTCTGTCTCTTAGTGTTAGAGTTATGTGTTTCCCGGCCAGGAGGAACAGGGGCCGTAACTTTCGGAATGCCATGGTGGCATGGCAATCACCTTGACACCGCACAGGTAGAAGTCCAGAGAGATAATGGAGTGATACGCGGAGGCAGTTAATTAAGGAGGCAATTTTTCACTTTAGATTACAAACCAACCAACCAAGCGAACAAACAAAAACCCACACACACAAAAAAAACCACAGGGAAAGGGGTCACTTTCCTTCTTTCACTCGCAGAATGTTCGTGAAGATGGGCGGTTCTTGGTTTGTTTTCATGACGAGTTTGCAACTAAGTTATGTTATCACCTGAATCTGTCAAACCTGGGGACTAATACTTTAAGTTTGTTGCAGTGTTTTGAATTATTTTTCTTTCTGTCTGTGAACATATTTCAATTGTGTTAACGCAGAATGCCTATTTTATTCGTATCAGTCAGTTTTCTGTCGTGTTAGTCAATATTCGATTCAAGCAGTTAGACTACAAGTTGAATAACAATTCGGAACTGATTGAATTTGTGGTGGTTGTTGTGGTTGTTTTTTCAAGCTGAGATTTCCATTAGCAGATTCTTTTCCTCATAAAAAGGTTGAAGGCCGCAGAGAAGGGAGACAATTTGTGTCACTCTTATTACGAAGAATCTGTTGTGTCACTTTCATCACGAAGAATCTATTGTGTCACTTTCATCACGAAGAATCTGTTGTGTCACTTTCATCACGAAGAATCTGTTGTGTCACTTTCATCACGAAGAATCTGCCCTCATCATCACATAGGAACCATGGTACGCCCATCTTTTCCCAGGCCTGATTTCTCCCATGTCAGTGTTTCCCCAGCTCGTCTTCCTCGGGTCTTTTTTTTTTTTTTAGCTCAGTCTCCAGATCAGATAGATTAGGGGAAACCTTGGTATAGAGGTACGTAAGAATCACTCTGAGAGTAAAGCGGCAAAGCAGTCAGCGTGTGTTGTTCGGTTTTCTTCTCTGTGCTTGCAAGGTGTCCGGTCTTTTGACAGAACCATCAAAAACAACGCTTATTAGGAATCGAGATGGAGGTGCGTCAGTTCTTCTGTCGGTATGAAAATAACTACATAAACACCCGTTGGTAGGGCGTTTGCCTGCGGAGCTGACGGTGGTGAGTCCAGACCGTTTGTGGGTCTGTTTTTCACCAATTGAAAACTTTTCCCTGTACGCCCAGCAGTAACAGGGTACCTGATTCAGGTTGGGAAGTTTAAAGGGGCAGAAGAAGAGTGATAAGCTGTGCTTTCTATCATACCATGCCCCAGACACTGAAAATCATTAAACAGTTCGCTACCCCTGTTGTTATTAGGCTTTGTAGCTTTCATCTTTAATCGTTTTAAACAAACATGTCTTGGTTCCAAAAACAAAGAAAGAAAAGGGGAATGTTACAGTGAGAACATTGAACCCTTCATGGACATTATACATAATAATAATAATAATAATAATAATAATGCTTATATAGCGCCTATTCTCGGCTAGAGGCCAAGCTCTAAGCGCTTTACAATCAACACTCGTTTACACAACGGGCTGCCTACCTGGTAGTGCGACTGAAGAGCTGCCAGCTGGCGCTTCATTCAGTCGTTTCCCGTGTCATCCATTCAATATCGTTCAATATCGATCACTCATTTTCCTACTTCCTTCATTCTTTCCATTTCTCACGCAGGGTGCATGCTATGTGTAACGTGTCATCCATACCAACGACCAAACTGGCCTACTCTTCCGAAAGTTGGTGATGGGATTTTACGTGTGTGCAAGATGTTATGCATGCGTTCACACACGGAACCTCGGTTTATAGTCTCATTCGAATGACTGTATGGGAAATAGAGTCAGAACCAATGTTAACTCCGAGGGAAAAATCCCCCTGTACCGAAACGCCCCGGCGGAGGTTCGAAACTGCAACCCCAGGATCACCAAGATTACGAGTCAGGCGCTCTACCAACTGAGCTATTCCGGCCCCCATACGACTAATTAACCTAAACCCTGCGCCATATTGAACAATTATTTAACAAACGATTTAAATGTTGTGTCAATATTTTTTTTCCTGATTAAGTGACGAAATGAAAATGAATCAATCAGTTATGCCGTAAGGAGCCGACTGGGAGAGCCATAAACTTCCAGACAATCAGCAAAGATTATGACTGTCTTGACCCACCTCTTTGAACGCCCTGGAAGACAGAGAGTGGGCGACGAATGCTGCTGTAAAGAAAGGAGGCTGGAAGACGGAGAGTGGGCGACGACTGCTGCTGTAAAGAAAGTGTGGGGCGAAAGGTCACGAAGGGATGAGGATGGGATGGGGAGAGAAAAACAAGGAGCCGGGGGATCAGATTCGCAAGGGCTCGTCTACTTGTAGTATGCGTAGCCGAGTACTGGGAAATGTCAGTGAACGGCATTCCTTTGGTACAGTGAGAGTTCTGTCTGTCTGTCTGTCTGTCTGTCTGTCTCTCTCTCTCTCTCTCTCTCTCTCTCTCTCTCTCTCTCTCTCTCTCTCTCTCTCTCTCTCTCTCTCTCTCTGTGTGTGTCATACACACACACACACACACACACACACACACTCACACACACATATATATTATATATAATATATAGAGAGAGAGAGAGAGAGAGAGAGAGAGATGGATAGATAGATAGATAGATAGATAGATGTACTGAACAAATAAGTTCTCTCTCTCTCTCACTCTCTCTCCCTTCCTCCCTCTTTCTCTCTCTCTCTCTCTCTCTCTCTCTCTCTCAAATGTACTGAAGGTCAGATAGGATTTCAATACAAACACAAAACAAAACAAAACAAGCAATAGAAGAAGAAGAAGACAACGGCTGAAAAAGAAGCAGAAGAAACGTGAGTATCCGCACAGCAAAAACACACGACTGATGACGTGAGTTGGCGCGGGATCAACTCTCACATACCGTTGTTGCCGCCTTGTACCTATACCTTTGTAATGCTTAATACTGTTAGACCCAGAGGCTGGGGAGGTGGGGGGTGAGGGGGGGGGGGGTGAGAGAGGTGCGGAAGGATGGGGTTAGGGTAAGGGGGGACGGGCGCAGACCATCAGAGTCTTGAACAGAAACACATTACAAAGAGATTTAGAAGAGGAGCGGACGCCTCAAGGGTGAGTGAGTGGAGTTACGCAAACCGGCTATCCTCGTTTCCTGGAAAAGTAGAGGGGTCATGGTTGACTGTGCGAAGGGGGAGACGGGGGGGGGGGGGGGGGGTTGGAAGGATTTGGATGGAGGTAGCAAGAAGGAGGGGGAGGGGGGAGTAAGGGGGGGGGGACAACACGGGGAAGGGAAGGAGGAGTCATTTTCCAGCCCGCTTTACAACTAACATGACGCATAATGTGAGTAACAGCTCGTGTTCCGTAACCTGTTGGTCATCATCACTGACCTTAGGATTGCGGCCAGGACTTTTTTTTTCCTTTCTCCTGTGTTACTAACGGCGTACTGGAGTAGGGTGTAGTAGTTGTAGCAGGCAGTGTGTTCGTTTACCTCTCTCTCTCTCTGTCTCTGTCTCTCGCTCTCTCTCTCTGTCTCTCTGTCTGACTCTCTCTCTCTCTCTCCTCTCTCTCTCTCTCTCTCTCTTTCTCTCTTTCTCTCTCTCTCTCTCTCTCTCTCTCTTCTGTCTCTCCTCTCTCTCTCTGTCTCTGTCTCTGTCTCCGTTTCTCTCTCTCTTTCTCTCTCTCTCTTTCCTCTCTCTCTCTCTCTCTCTCTCTCTCTCTCTTTCTCTCTCTCTTTCTCACTCTCTCTCTCGCTTTCTCTCTCTCTCTCTCTCTCTCTCTCTCTCTCTCTCTCTCTCTCTCTTTCTATCTCTATCTCCTTTGTCACGGTTCACCTGGTTAAGGGTGACCAATGACGAGGCGCGTGGGAAGAGGGAGCACCCACAAGTACCTGACCTCAAGCGCACAAATCAAACACCAGGCAAGAGATAGACAAACCACAACATTTATTCACATTTAATAGATATTGATGAGAGATGAAGAGGCGGGGCCCTAACTAACTAGATAGAACAGTGATGATACTAAATCTCCCACCCTAGCCCAATACAGCACCCAGGAGGACCTAAACACCCAACCTACCCCACACTACTGAAGCCCGCAGGGAAAAGGGGAATGTGTACAATGACAATCACATAAGAAAAAAAAAACAATCTTAAAATCTATTTAGAAACACAACACTAATGGCCTGTCGAAGGGAAAAAAAAACAACAACAACAAAACCTATAAAATAAAAAAAAACACATTCCAGCCAGTTCATTTCTTTGGTACACTTCTGTCTGCTCTTGTCTTGTTCTGTCTTCTTGGCGCTACCTTGAGTCCAGCACTCCTCACCCACAAACCCTCAACTCACGCACGCCCCTCACTGCAGTCGCCTCATGATGTCGGGACAGGCGAGGAAGTGCCGACGTCACAATCGGGACCTCCCAGGTAGGTTCCAGGGCAGCAGGCTGTGTTGATGTCCCGACCAACCGGA
This sequence comes from Conus ventricosus, assembly GCA_018398815.1. Taxonomy (NCBI): domain Eukaryota; kingdom Metazoa; phylum Mollusca; class Gastropoda; order Neogastropoda; family Conidae; genus Conus; species Conus ventricosus. The sequence goes on along the minus strand of CM031616.1, from coordinate 14,816,086 downwards.
GCAAGGTCAGGGCGTGGACGAACAGGTGGTGAAGCAGCAGTTGAAGGCCCGGGGAAAAGGCGGAAGGAGAAGGAAAAAGGAAAAATGCACAACCACTCGTGCCAAAGAGGACGAAGACGACAGGTCACCACGTCTGGGGAGAGAAAACAGCCAAGCAGACCCCCCAGGAAGATGTCGCCCCCAGTCTGACCCCCCTCCGTCCTCCTTCT
>CM031616.1:14786220-14814877 GCA_018398815.1 Conus ventricosus | reverse complement strand
GTTTCCGGGCTGCACGTGCAGACAGCCAAATCACCTGTCTATCCATCCTAGAAAAACTGGGTCACGGGACTGGCAGACTGTCTGGAAGACAACAACGACAACAACGAAGTCAGAGAGGGGGGAAAAGGGCAACCGGCTAGTCCCCAGGATGTACCCGATACCACCAGGTGGCAGGGCTAACCCTCCCTAAGCACAGAGCGAACAAAACGGAGAAATACATTGGCCTACAATTCTGCAGACAAACCGGAGCATAATCTGGGTCACGGGGAGGGGGAGTGAAGTAAGGATGGGGCAGCAGGAGCGGAACATGAGGATGAGCCACGTGGCATTGTTTGTGTACAGCCCAGGGCGTCGGGTTCCGTTGTTCTTTCCTGTCACAAAGGTGGGGAGTTTCTGACTAAGGTTTCTTTGTCAAGGATCTTTTTTTTTTTTTTTTTTTTCTCCCTGTTTCTTTCTTTATCAATCCGTCTACCGCTCTACCTCCTCACGGTTGAACGGTGCAGGTACATAGTTCGTTAGGATGTTGTATTAAGCATCAGAATAGATCAAGAAGAGATTGGATAACATTGCTGAGACAGCGCGCATCAACCAAACAGGCAAACGACATCCAGTGCGTCACACAGCGAAGTAGTCTGTGCAGATAATAATGAACTTTTTTTTCTTATAGAGCCTAGCATCAAAGTAGCCTATACTAATGATGATAGTAAGTATAATGAACTTTTTTTCTTATAGAGCCTAGCATCAAAGTAGTCTATACTAATGATGATAGTAATAAGTATAATGAACTTTTTTTCTTATACAGCCTAGCATCAAAGTAGCCTATACTAATGATGATAGTAATAAATATATACCTAACATCGAAGTAGCCTATATTGACCACAGTCAAGAATATTAAACAGATCCCCTCTCCATAGTAACTCACACTGTTGAAAATAATGATGAAGATTTAGAGCTCAAATCAAAGAGGAGTACATTGACCATACTAACCGTAATGAACATCTTTGGAGCCCAACACCGAAGCAGCCGATAATGATGATACTGATAATGAATATTCATAGAGCCCATCACCATAAGATCTTGTCTAATTCAAGTCACAGGTAGCTAGACTATGGCCCTTTCCAAACTGCACTGCATAACCATTAAATGTGGGCAACGCTGATCCAAAATATAAAATTTGCCATTTCTGATCTGGCACCTCCTATCATCAGGAAACTGAGCAAATTATAAACCAGTTTATTACTCACTTAGCATTAACTATATGAATCTAAAGTCCTAATATTGTTCGACCAAAATGTCTGTTCACATGAACGAATATAAAATACCATTGAATGCGGAATTAGCGCCCTTGCAGTAAGGTTTAATGACAAAGTAAATTTTACAGTATGGAGTGAATGAATAACACTAAAGACTATGAAATCAAAACCCTCGCAGTAGCGCTGGATGAGACGAGAAATTTCACAGTATGAAATGAATAAATTACACTAATGAACGTAGAATCAAAGCCCCCCACAGTACCGTTCGATAACGAGCTCAATTTAAAAGTATAAAGTGAATAAATCATAACGTGGAATTTTTGCCCCCGCAGTAATGCCAGATAAGGTCAATTTTACAGTACGAAGTGAATAGATTATACCAATAATTGTGGATTTAGAGCACTTGCAGTAGCGTTCTATGACAAAGTCAGTCTTGCAGTACGAAGTGAACGAATCATAGGGAAGAACGTGAAAGTCAAGCCCAGTCAGTACAGTTCCATGTTAAAGTCCATGTGACGGTTCAGAAGCAAAGGAACCCATAGTGACCAGAGCCACGTGAAGAGGTCCCACGGGTGGTGTGCTCTGTTACTTTAGATGCCAACACGTCTTCCGAAATGAACGTCAAGGAATCAGAAATGGAAAGAAATGGATACAGTTCAGTTTGTTGCAAGGTGATATCTTTGGTTTAGACACCTCCTCTCACCATCTCCACCTTCCCCTCCCATCCCATTTCCCTCGCCCCAAGATTCAAGACTAGTATGTATTCACCCCCTACCCCGCACACCATCCAGAACACACACACACACGCGCGCGCGCGCGCACGCACATATGCACGGGCACACACGCACGCATGCACGGGCACACACGCACACAAGCATCAACGCACGCGCGTGCGCGTGTTCGTGCATACACACCACCTCTTCTCTAACATGTATTCAACCCCTACCCCGCACATCATCCAGAACACACACACACGCACGCACGCACACACACACACACACACCACACACACACACACACACACACACACACACACACACACACACACACACACCGCCACCACCATCAACGCAATTACTGCTACACATTAAAAGAAACCAGATACTTCTGAAGTCTGTGAGATGAATTCGACTATATGTGTTTTGGGATAAACGTCGAGCAACAGATAAGAAAAAAAAAGATAACTGGAAATTGTAGTGAGAGCGGAGCGGCGGTTGGGAGAAGAAGAGGGGGGAGGGGATGGGAGATGGAACGGGTGGTACCCAGAGAAATGGGAGGCTGGCGGTACCACAGATCTGTCCTATTCTGATGGTGGTGTTCTAGACCGTTGCAGAGAGATGACGTGTAGGTGGAAAGGGAAAGGGGGAGTGGGGGAAGTGGGGGGGGGTGGGGTGGGGGGGGGGGGGGGGGGGGGGGGGGGGGCTGAGGAGCAGACGCAGCAAAACAAAGATTGTTCCACAGAGAAAATAGTCTGGTTGGAATTTCCTTTCACTGTCACATGACATTTACTGGGCGTGCTTACAGAAGCGGGAAGGAGGAGAGGCGTTTGAGTTTTGACAGCAGCGACCCAGAAAAGTAAGTGCCTACGTGAGGTGTGTGGATGGATGGGTGGAGGGATGGTCGGGTAGAGGCCTTTACCTGCAGTGGCATCAAAACATGGGAACACCTGGTGAAGCTTGCTGGCAATTCGTGCCTCTCCACATCAGATCACCTTCGCCCTTTTCCTTCTCATCTTCTCCATTTCCAATACTTCTCTCTCTCTCTCTCTCTCTCTCTCTCTCTCTCTCTCTCTCTCTCTCTCTCTCTCTCTCTCTCTCTCTCTCTCTGTGTCTGTCTGTCTGTCTCTCTACCTGACGTGTTCAGGTCAGACTGTCTTCACAAGTGTTTTGCAAACAGCAACAAAGGCCCCAGGCTAGATTCTAGCATAACTGATTTGACCAGTCAGACCACTGCACAGTAACTTCCTTCCAGCAGGCGCACGCCAACCGGTTCAGTCCCCCGGCGTTCCTGTCTCTGACATCCTTCACGATCAAACTGGGTTCATCGGCTTTCCCCATCTTTACCTGATTCACTGACGGTCTGCCAACAATGACGTCAGTCAAAACATTTTCATGAGAATCTAATGCTGAGAACGTCGTGAAGAAAACCGCACCGTCTCTATAACATCTTAACAGTACCCTTCTTCCGCAGGTATTGCCGAGTATCATAATCATATTGTCCATTCCTGATGTTCAATGGTACCCTTCTTCCGCAGGTATTGCCGAGTATCATAATCATATTGTCCATTCCTGATGTTCAATGGTACCCTTCTTCCGCAGGTATTGCTGAGTATCATCATCATATTGTCCATTCCTGATGTTCAATGGTACCCTTCTTCCGCAGGTATTGCTGAGTATCATCATCATAAATTCTCTATTCCTGATGTTCAATGGTACCCTTCTTCCCCAGGTATTGCCGAGTATCATAATCATATTCTCTATTCCTGATGTTCAATGGTACATTTCTTCCGCAGGTATTGCTGAGTATCATCCATTCTCTGTTCCTGATGTTCAATGGTACCCTTCTTCCGCAGGTATTGCTGAGTATCAAAATCATATTCTCTGTTCCTGATGTCCAATGGTACCCTTCTTCCGCAGGTATTGCTGAGTATCAAATGGGTTACTTCCCATTTGGTCTACTCCCATTTCGCCTACTCAGAAATGTGTGAGCACGACTTGGCCTAACGGCCTTCGTTCATTCGTCCTTCGTCCTCTCTCGGGCTTCGCCCTACTCTAATCTAAAGACCATCGATTCTGCTTTGGAGTAGACTGGGACACTGGTTACGCCAGGGGGGAGCCTTGCAGTATGGTCAGTATGGAAATAGACGAAATGGGAATAGTAGACGAAATGGGAGTAGACGAAATGGGAGTAGACCAATGGGATGTCACCTCAAAATCATATTCTCTATTCCTGATGTCCAATGGTACCCTTTTTCCGCAGGTATTGCTGAGTATCATCATCATATTCTCTGTTCCTGATGTCCAACTTACAGTTTAGAACAGCACGGCCTTCAGTCTTTTCTCATTGCAGCCAAGGCTGTCGCACAGGGCTGTCAACACGCTGGAGGAAAAAGTTACATCTTGATACTGGAACAAACAACATGCGGACAAACGCGACGACTAAACGACAATAACAGTCAATGGCATGATAGCTAAACTATTGGAATCCTTGAGGTAGGAATGGCCAGACGGTGCTGACAGTACAAGGCACCCCGCTGGATTTTTCACTCCCAGATAAGGAAATAAAAGTAACAGATCATGAAAACGTTTACACGCTACACAGCATTTCTTAAAAAAAAAATTCAAATGGGCAAACACACAACGTAGAACGCGCAGCTAGAGTCCCTTCTGGGCAATGTGTACACACATTGGCTGGTAACTTAAAAAAAATCTGCCACTGGATGCAGGTCTACAGAATCTCTCTATCTCTCTGTTCACATCTCTCTATCTGTATCCATCTGTGTGTGTGTGTGTGTGTGTGTGTGTGTGTGTGTGTGTGTGTGTGTGTGTGTGTGTGTGCTTGTGTGCTTGTGTGTGTGTGTGTGTGTGTGTGTGTGTGTGTGTGTGTGTGTGTGTGAGAGAGAGTTCCCTCCCCTCTCACATACAAATTAATTTGCACTCGTTCACGAGGTGCCATGGCTACCTCGCCTTCAATAAATTACACCCCTCAAAGTTCGCCAAACATACCAACAACAAAAAAAAAAAAAGAAAGAAAGAAAAAAGAAGAACCCGTGCACTCAGGCACCCCCTAATGGGGGCATGAACAGGCAACCACCTGGTGCGCAGCCAGCTTCAGTTCAAAACAATAGCCTGCCGGGACAGAAATGAGCACAATGACCCCTCACTCTGTCTTTAACAGCGTTACATTATCCACAGGCATTCAAAACCTACTCAGCAGATTAAAGATGAGGAAAAAGCGGATATGTTATAAACTATGAACAGAAAAGAACATGTGAATGATGTGAAAGGCGCGCGCGCGCGCGCGCGCCACACACACACACACACACACACACACACACACACACACACACACACCACGAACACACACACACACACACACACACACACACACACACACACACACAACACGCACACGCACACAACACACACACACACACACACAACACACCGCGCACACACACACACACACACACACACACACACACACACACACACACACACATACACACACCGCACACAACAGTAGAAAACAGCAACGAAAGGAACACACACACACACACACACACACACACACACACACACACACACACGCGCGCGCGCGCGCGCGCGCGCGCACGGCAAGCAGCAAAAATAATAGTCCCTCCAACATACTCAAATACACACACCTGCGCGCACTCACACACATGCACTCACCCAACAACAACAGTAAAAACAGCAACAACAACAACAACAACACACACACACACACACACACACACACACACACACACACAACACACACACACACACATCGTGCACATAGTTATCAGACATGGTTGACTAGATGAGTAGATACTTAGCCCTTGGAACTCCTCATCGTACATATGTGGTTCACAATATCTTGAGTTTACACGTTAATAAAGCTCGTTCCTTCATAAACTCGTTCCTACAGTTTCATGTCCATACATGCGTTGCTTTCAACAAGTTATCGCTAAAAACAGTTTCTTTCAACAAATGTTGGTCCCATTACCCATGTTCCTTTCAGAAGTTCCTTTCAACACATTTACACGTGCTTAAAGAAGCTCCTGTTCCGGAGGCTTGCAGGTGTGTAAACATGCTGCTATCAACAGGTTTATGCAAACATGCTTAGTTCGGCATGTTACAAGGGGCACGAACATGCTCCTCCTTCTTTTACTCCTTTGGTCATGTGCAGCCAAGAGAGAGAGAGAGAGAGAGAGAGAAGAGAGAGAGAGAGAGAGAGAGAGAGAGAGAGAGAGAGAGAGAGAGAGGGAGAGAGAGAGAGAGGGAGAGAGAGAGAGAGAGAGAGATTCGGATTCGGATTCGGAATTCAGAATCCCGTTTATTTTCATTTAGGCCAAGGCCCCTTATGAGGGGAATGTGAACAACAAAAGAACATTGAAGCAGCGCTATTTATGACTTAACAAAAACATAACAAAGATGATACAAACAAAAATTCTTAAGATGTGGCAGTTTCTCTGAACTTGTATGCTTTTGAAAGAAACATTGAAAGACCTCTAACAACTTCAACTGATTGAGAAGACATCAATAAACACAATTTGAATAAACTCGGTTGACTATAATACTTAGGTTTGATGAACTTTTCACGAATACACTAAGAGCAGGACAGCAAAGAACAAAATGTATTTCATCTTCTTGTGCTACTTTACATAATGGACAAATCAGATCCTCGTTGTTAGCCATTCTGTATCTATAATGGTGCACTTTTAATTCTGATATTCCTAAACGAAATCGTGTTGTAACATATTGTAAATGTCTATCAATAATAGTGGTCAAATATGGTTTCAAATCATGCACACTGCAAAAATTGTTATAGAAACTAAATCTGTCACTATTGTGAATATGGTCAGACCATTTTTGCCATGTACAATCTATTAATCGTTGCCTGAAAATATTTAAAAATACTTTGATATTTCCCACACCCTGGTTTAACCAAACATACCCAAACCCCTATTCTGTCAAACAAAAACTTACTTTGGAGCCCAGTTATTTTTGCCTTTAGAGTCCATATCTAGAAGCATATTGTAGCTTTTCTAGAATTCTATCGTTACACATTTGCAATAATTTAAGCCAATAACGAATGCAATTAACAGCAGATAAAACAAATATTGGGTAGCGATTGGTTTCTCCATATATCATATCATTCGGCGTACGTCTGTCTACACCAAGAAACTTTTTTAGAGCAAATAAATGCACAGATTCACAACAAGTAGCAGCTTTGTCTAAGCCCCATAATTCAGAGCCGTAAAGTAGAACGGCTGTACTTGGTATCGAATAACTTGATGAATACCTTAAGGGATGTATTATTCAAAACATACAACTTTTTCATAATACACAGTAAAGCATTCTTTGCCCTACTTGCTAGATCTTTACAAGCACCTGTGAAACTCAAACGTGTAGAAAATATTATACCTAAATACCTATATGCATTAACAACAGCATATTTAAAATCACCATAAACCCATCTTTCCCTTGCACCAAGATAGCCCCCCTTACGAAACACAATGATATACTTTTTGACATATTAACTTTTAATTGAGAGTCCCAGCTGCACGTCGTAAATTATTCAACTGTGTCTGTAGACCAACAGGCGTTTCTGATATCAAAATAATATCATCAGCTAATAAGAGAATAAACAACTGTAAGGTATCAAGAGACAACAAGGCACCATGTCTACCATTATTAATAACTTCTATAGCTAGTTCATTTATAAACAAGGAAAATAAAACTGGACTACATGCATCTCCCTGCCTGACCCCAGCTGTACAATTAATGAAATCTGTCAGTTTACCTCCACACCGGACTCTAGCTCTAACAACATTATACATGCTTTTAATACACCTATAGAGTTTACCACATATACCATTTTTTTGTAGTATTGGCCAGAGTATATTTCTATTGATTGAATCAAATGCCTTTTGAAAATCTATAAAAGCAACATATAGCTTACGATTTCGAGAAAACTGCTTTTGGATTAGTGCCAACAAAGTAAACATGTGATCCACGGTCGAATAACCCTTTTTGAATCCTGCTTGCTGTTCCCCGGTTATATTATTCTCATCAACCCATTCTTGTATTCTCCTATTAATAATTATTCCAAATAGTTTACTGCTAATGTCACTAAGGGAAATTCCTCTATAATTATTGGGATTGTCAACATTGCCTTTTTTGAATATAGGCAAATAATTGATAGAGAGAGAGAGAGAGAGAGAGAGAGAGAGAGAGAGAGAGAGAGAGAGAGAGAGAGAGAAAGCGAGAGAGAGAGAGAGAGTGAGAAAGAGAGAGAGAGAAAGAGAGAGAGAAAGAGAGAGAGAGAAAGAGAGAAAGAGAGAGACAAACGGAGACGTAAACGAACACACTGCCTGCTACAACTACTACATACACCCTACTCCAGTAACGCCGTTAGTAACACAGGAGAAAGGGGAAAAAAAGTCCTGGCCGCAATCCTAAGGTCAGTGATGACCAGGAGGTTACGGAACACGAGCCGTTACTCACATTATGCGTCATGTTAGTTGTAAAGCGGGCTGGAAAATGACTCCTCCTTCCTTCCCCTCGTTGTCCCCCTCCCCTTACTCCCCACTCCCCCTCCTTCTTGCTACCTCCATCCAAATCCTTCCAACCCCCCCCCCCCCCCCCCTCCCGTCTCCCCCTTCGCACAGTCAACCATGACCCCTCTACTTTTCCAGGAAACGAGGTTAGCCGTTTGCGTTAACTCCACTCACTCACCCTTGAGGCGTCCGCTCCTCTTCTAGATCTCTTTGTGAGTGTTTTCTGTTCAAGATGTTCTGCGCCCGTCCCCCCCCCCACCACCCTAACCCATCCTTCCGCACCTCTCTCACCCCCACCCCCACACACCTCCCCAGCCTCTGGGTCCAACAGTATTAAGCATTACAAAGGCATAGGTACAAGGCGGCAACAACGGTATGTGAGAGTTGATCCAGCGCCAACTCACGTCATTAGTCTGTGTGTTTCTGCTGTGCGGATACTCACGTTTCTTCTGCTTCTTTTTCAAATGTTGTCTTCTTCTTCTTCTTCTATTGTTTGTTTTGTTTTGTTTTTGTATTGAAATCCTATCTGACCTTCAGTGCATTTGAGAGAGAGAGAGAGAGAGAGAGAGAGAGAGAGAGAGAGAGAGAGAGAGAGAGAAAGAGAGAGAGAGGAGAGAGAGAAGAAAGAGAGAGAGAGAGACAGAGAGAGAGAGAGAGAGAGAAAGAGGGAGGAAGGGAGAGTGGAGAGAGAGAGAGAGAGAGAGAGAGAGAGAGAGAGAGAGAGAGAGAGAGGGAGGAAGGGAGAGAGAATGAGAGAGAACTTATTTGTTCAGTACATCTCTCTCTCTCTCTCTCCTCTCTCTCTCTCTCTCTCTCTCTCTCTCTCTCTCTATATATATATATATATATAATATATATATATATATAATATATATAATATATATATATATATGTGTGTGGGTGTGTGTGTGTGTGTGTGTGTGTGTGTGACAGAGAGAGAGAGAGAGAGAGAGAGAGAGAGAGAGAGAGAGAGAGAGAGAGAGAGAGACAGACACACAGACAGACACACAGACAGACAGAGAACTCTCACTGTACCAAAGGAATGCCGTTCACCTGACATTTCCCAGTACTCGGCTACGCATACTACAAGTAGACGAGCCCTTGCAAATCTGATCCCCCGGCTCCTTGTTTTTCTCTCTCCCCATCCCATCCTCATCCCTTCGTGACCTTTCGCTCCCACCTTCTTTCCAGCAGCAGTCGTCGCCCACCTCTGTCTTCGCCTCCTTTCTTTACAGCAGCAGTCGTCGCCCACTCTCTGTCTCCAGCCCCTTTCTTTACAGCAGCAGTCGTCCCCCACTCTCCGTCTTCCAGCCTCCTTTCTTTACAGCAGCAGTCGTCGCCCACTCTCCGTCTTCCAGCCTCCTTTCTTTACAGCAGCAGTGTCGCCCATTTCTCTGTCTTCCAGCCTCCTTTCTTTACAGCAGAAAGTCGTCGCCCACTCTCTGTCTTCCAGCCTTTTTCTTACAGCAGCAGTTGTCGCCCACTCTCTGTCTTCCAGCCTCCTTTTTTTAAACAGCAGCTGTCGTCGCCCACTCTCTGTCTTCCAGCCACCTTTCTTTACAGCAGCAGTCGTCGCCCACTCTCCGTCTTCCAGCCTCCTTTCTTTACAGCAGCAGTCGTCGCCCACTCCGTCTTCCAGGGCATTCAAAGAGGTGGGCCAAGACATTTCGTAATCTTGCTGTAGTCTGGAATTCTATGGCCCTCCAGTCGGCTCCTTACGGCAATAACTGATTGATTCATTTTCATTTTGTCACTTAATCCGAAAAAATTTTTCACACAACATTTAAATCGTTTGTTAAATAATTGTTCAATATGGCGCGGGGTTTAGGTTAATTAGTCGCATGTATAATGTCCATGAAGGGGTCAATGTTCTCACTGTAATTTTTCTCCTTTTCTTTTCTTGCTTTTTTTTTTTTTTTAAACCAAGCTGTACTTTAAACAGTTACAGATACAGCTAAAAAGCCCAATGACCATAGGGGAAAACGAGCTGTTAAGGGTTCACAGGGTGTATAGAAAGAAACAGCTTATCACTCTTCTTCTGCCCCTTTATACTTCCCCGACCTGAATCAGGTACCCTGTTATTTGCTGGGTGGACAGGGAAGAGTTTTCAATTGGTGAAATCCGACCCACAAACGGTCTGGACTCACCATCGTCAGCTCCGCAGGCAAGCGCCTACCACGAGTGTTTTATTTGGTTATTTTCATACCGACAGAAGAAACTGACGCACCTCCATCTCGATTCCTAATAAGCGTGTTTTTGACGGTTCTGTCAAAAGACCGGACATCTTGCAAGCACAGAGAAAAAAACCCTAAAAACACACGCTGACTGCTTTGCCGCTTTACTCTCAGAGTGATTTTTACATACCTCTATACCAATGTTTCCCCGATTTATCTGATCTGGAGACTGAGCTAAAAAAAAAAAAAAAAAAGACCCAGGGAAGACGAGCGGGGGAAACACTGACATAGGAGAAATCAGACCTGGGAAAAGATGGGCGTATCATGGTTTCTATGTGATGATGGGGGCAGATTCTTCGTGATGAAAGTGACACAAAGTTTTCTTCGTAATAAGAGTGACAAAAACAGATTCTTCGTAAAAGAGTGACACAACAGATTCTTCGAAATAAGAGTGACACAACAATTTTCGTAATAAGAGTGACACAACAGATTTTTCGTAATAAGGTGACAAAAATAGTCTCCCTTCTCTGCGGCCTTCAACCTTACTATGAGGAAAGAATCTGCTAATGCAAATCTCAGCTTAAAAAAAACAACCACAACAACCACCACAAATTCCAATCAGTTCCGAATTGTATTCAACTTGTAGTCAAAACTGCTTGAATCGAACACTGACTAACAAGACAGAAACTGACTGATACGAATAAAATAGGCATTTGCGTTTTAAAACAATTGAAATATGTTTTCCAGACAGAAAGAAAAATAATTCAGAAAAAACTGCAACAAACTTAAAGTATTAGTCCCCAGGTTTGACGATTCAGGTGATAATATAACTTAGTTGCAAAACTCGTCATGAAAACAAACCAAGAACCCCCCATCTTCACGAACATTTGCAGTGAAAGAAGGAAAGTGACACCTCTGTGTTTTTTTTTGTGTGCGTGGTGTTTTTGTTTGTTCGGTTTGGGTTGGTTGGTTTGTAATCTAAAGTGAAAAATTGCCTCCTTAATTAACTGCCTCCGCGTATCACTCCATTATCTCTTGGACTTCTACCTGTGCGGTGTCAAGGTGATTGCCATGCCCGCCATGGCATCCGAAAGTTACGGCCCCTGTTCCCTCCTGGCCGGGTACACATAACTCTAACACTAAGAGACAGAGGGCGCCTCTGTAGCTCACGTGATCTCACCGACCCCCCCCCCCCCCCCTCCTAATCTCTGACCTTGATAACCGAGGGTGTGCGAGGCCTCCTCTTGGGCCGAAGAGGTTCAGATAATCAGAGAGCGTCTCGGGTTACACCATGTCAGATGAAAGGAAAAATATGACGTGGGATGATACGAAAATGGCCGGTTGCGAGAAATGTACATCCACGAGGAAGAGAAGAAACATTCTGAGCAGGCCATTGGCTCACGGGATCAGAATGGCGGCCAGTAGATGCTGCAGAGATAGTAAGCGTTCTTTCTCTCGGTGCATGGACGCCTGTTTACATAATTACAGTTATCTGTGTCTGGCGGCTGGTAACGGAGCATGCCAGTCTGGCCGATCTCTCGGGAATCCCTGCAAAAAATGCAGTTAGGCGCTGGTTTGCAGCACGAAATTCTCATTTAGAGCAATTCTGGAATTTGCAAATTGAAATTCTCGTTTGAAGCAATCGGTGAAAGGGTCTTCTCTGCGCAGTCTGTGGTTCTGTCGTGAAAAAACAAAAGTCCCATGAGCGTACAAAATAACGTTCTTACTACATTAACCGTAATGTTTGTCTAGAATTTTTTTTTCTAACTGCCTTTAGAAATTGTTCTTTTGTGCATCAAATCTCCAATTTTCTGAACACTAAAAACCATCGGTAATTCTCCTGACATAAACACCCTTCCTCGTACGCACATGTTCGCAAATACCACCCCAGCCTTCTTTCTTTTTTTTATTTTTTTTTACGTTGTTTAGATAGTTGTATCTAAACTGCCTTTAGACATCGTTCCTTTGTGCACTGAATCACCCATTTTCTAAACACTATAAACCATCCGAAATTCTCCTGACATAATCTATACACACGCATCCTCGTACGCACGCACATGTGCAAAAATGCACTCCCATCCTTCTTTTTCCTTCCTTTTCTCTCTCCTCGCTCTCTCTCTCTCTCTCTCTCTCTCTCTCTCTCTCTCTCTCTCTCTCTCTTTGATGTCTGATCTTTTGTGCCTTTCTCAGTGGCATCATTCTCACTCACCGCTTATCTGAGCCGGATCAGTTACATGCGGGGAAAGGGGGTTCCTAAAGGAAAAGTAGGGGTCTTCATTCAGCGGGGGGAGAGGAAAAACATAACCAAGCGTGAAGACAGCAAAGCAGAAGTTTTATAAAGGCAGGGAAGACGTAGAGCGGAGAGGTGGGGGTAGGGGTGGGGTCGGGACTTAACTCTCAACGTTCGGGCAAAACGATGTATGGTGCCATACTCAGAAACGAGAAATTCCTGTTCACGTCTCCACGGTAAAAGAATTCGCTACCTCTCCCAGTCACTCTCTCCTACCGCCCAGCCCCCCAGACACTGGAACGACTTGGATACCTGCCTTTCAAAAATGACTAAAGAAACAATAGGTATGAGGGTCTGCGTATAAAGCATGCAATCGTCAAGCGTTAAAAAACGCACGGACATAAATGAGCAGTCCCTGACCAAGTTCTGTTTTGAGAGAGAAGAGAAGAGAGAGAGAGAAGAGAGAGAGAGAGAGGGGGGGGGCCTGACCGAGTTCTGTTTTAGAAAGGAGAGAGAGAGAGAGAGAGAGAGAGGGGGGGTGGGGGAGTGGGGGTGGGGATGATGTGTGTGGGAGGGGGATAGATGGGCTTTGCATGTTTCATAGCTGAGAAAGCGCAATACCTAAATCAACAAAACTCCCCAAATTCCATCGGCTTCTACCCTTCCTGGGACCCTCAAACGATACTTACTGTCGAGCAGGAAAACACTTTCCCGAGAAGCGACAACAACAATCAGGCTCTAACTACCACCAACTATCTGTCCAAACAGCAACAACAACACGAAACTACTCACAAACCAGGACTAACAACCGATACACAGGAAATAGCACAATCCACTGACTTCTAAGCTGACGACAACAACATATCAGCGCCAAACAACAACTATACGCGAAAACAAAACAACAAACTCTACAGCAACAAAAACAACAACAACTACTACAGCAACACGTCGGCTGTCATACGCAATCATACCCAGCTTCACAACCTACCCGAAAGAGTCAAACATCAAGAATCAAATCATCAGCTGTCGAGAGCATCGGGAACCAATAAAAACCCAGAGAAGCAATTTGCCTTTTCGACTGTGTGTAAACGAACCATACACCAGAGAAATAATGGAAAGGGCGAATTGGATGGCGAGGGGTTGGTGCGGTGAATGGAAATGGACTGGGGGGTACGGGATGCAGACTGTATTTGCATTCTAACCATTTATGTATTTGATCATCTACAAAAATACAGCAGGCCCATACGGCTGGACTGATCTTTACATTCTAGATGCTGCTTGCAGTTTTGACTCCAAGTTTGGGTGAAATAGGTCATGGGCGTGCTGCGCCTAACCTGCATCCATGGACGGGAACCAGTATTTGTCTGCCATCTTGTTCTAAAGATGAAGTCAGAAAAATAATTTGATACAGCTTTGTAAAGAGCGTTGTGAAATTTGAGACACTGGTGATGCGGCAAGGATGTGACCATTAGTTGGTGCATTCGTTTAATTGTGTTTGGAATTGTTGAATTTGAAACATGAAAACATGAAACATCTGATTGTCCAATGGTCGTGTCTCCCAGGAGTAGAAAGTATAACATGCCGTGTCTTGAACTTTTTCATTTCACTTGAAGTCGACCTCGAATCCAGTTTGGATTTCCGCACAACTTCCACCTTAATCTGTTTGGTTTAAGGCACAAAGGTAAACTTATGGTTCATTGATGTACTGTTGGAAGATTTTACTGTGAAATTTCTAAATTGCTGTCTTCATGCAATTTCACTTGCTTGATTCAACCTAAAGATCCACTCATAAGTCTTACTGAAATATGTTTGGCAATATACAAGTTACTGGGGCCTATTTTAGTTCTTTATATCTCAATTTATATCTGCTTTTCATAAGCAGAAACTAATGAATAATCTGATATTGAGAAAATGAGCTTAATACTTGTGGTAATATACAGAGTGAAAAATATTTGACAAGTATTTTATAAGCGTAAAAAAACGTACCTTGTATTGTATGGTATTTTTTGCCAGAAATAGCCAATTTTGCAATGTTGAAATACTGCTGAAAAGATGTATTTAAAATCTATCATTTGACATCTTCTTCATTATGACTGAAAAGGTCTTGTCAGTGTTTATCCGTCTGCGAAGTTTGGCTCTGGTTGCACCAGAGATTGCTATGATACTATGACAATGCTAGTAATGAAATGTAACATAAGCACACAATATATATACACACAATAAATGAACTTAAGTGTCAATCACTTCGGGCATTTGGCAGCGCCTTAAAAAAATCGTCCCTTTCTGGTGATAGTAGTGTCGGGAAACGTGATTGTTGGTACACACACTAAAGAAATGTTGACTGCCATGAGTAACGTTTCTGGTTCAACAAGAAAGCGATTCAAATGTCTTTTCACATGTTTCTGTCTGACACTCTGCCAGTCTTTCAATAAGTAATTGCAACTAAGTAGATGTCCCGTTTGCGCAAAAGCACATGCATTGTTTGAAACTAATGCAGCCTCTGGCAATCTGCTGCAGGAAAAAGTCTCTGTGAGGTGGAGAACCGTATGTAAAGACTGGGGGAAAATGAGGTGGGGAGGGAACAGGAGAGCATTTAGGGAACTCCCTCCTGGTACGGTGGCCTTATGAAACATGGGAAAGTGGGTGTGATTACTATTGATGCGATGCAACACAATGATGGGTAATATGTAATCATGCTTAAGAAAACTTACAGGAAAATTGATATGAGGAAAACAAGAGAGAGAGAGAGAGAGAGAGAGAGAGAGAGAAGAGAGAGAGAGAGAGAGAGAGAGAGAGAGGAGAAGTCGCAATTACGAAAGCCATCTCTGGACGAAGCAACTTTCCCCTGGTGTCAATGACTCTTGCCAGGTTCCGTTACCAAACTACAGGCGCACCTGAGCACGTCATGAGCAATCAGGCTTTCACCCTCTTCCTGTCTCAACTACAGAGTGCACACAACTACACCACGAACAATTCAGTTCTAAATGCCATTCAGACAGACACCATGATGACCATCTTCTCTGACTATTCTCCGAAACAGCGACCTCACTGGGTTCAAGACCGACTTAAAATGACCTTTCAGAGTGCGTGAAAACGTCAAGAGCAATCAACGCAAGTCATGTATACAACAGGAATAAAAAAAAAGTGTGTAAGAAATTATACTCATTCATATCTAGCCACGCAATGCATGCTGAAAGCCAGCGGAAGAAAAAGAGAGGGGGGGGGGGGGGGGGGGGGGGGGGGACCCCTCCTCCAAGTGTAGGGTGAAACCGGTGAGTCGCTCCACGTCACACCTGCTCCAGTCTGACAGTTGGCTCTACGTCACAGGCACCTGCCACATCCGAAAGTGTTCAATGGCGGAAGACGTGGGCGTTGGCGCGTGCATGAACTGTTACCGACTACACTGAAGAAAAAAAAAAGCTGGTTGCTGGAAGGACTGCTTCTCAAAGTACAGACATGACAGGTGTCACTCTCACGTCATCGTTTCCTTGTCGCTCTCTGTTTCCTGCCAAAATGAATTCAAATGCAATAAACACAGTGGCAGATGCTGTGTTATTCGACGCAAAAGCGCATACTTTAAAGCTGTTAGCGGAAAACATTATTCCACACACAGGGCCGGAAAACTAATTTTGTGTTCTGTATACCCACCCAGTGAAGTTTACACGAGGCAAAAAGAATTTTTTCTCATGGAGGTATCTTAAATGTATGGCAGTCAGCGAGGAGGTTCGCAACGAAGCGAGAATGTTCTTGGAGATTTGTCTATGCTCAAGGCTATCCCAAATCAAAATGCTTTAAATCAAAATAGTGGGTTTTCAGTCAAATGAGGCATTCACTGTGTTATGCAACATGCTAAACATTTTACGTGTTCGATCGTTTCTTAAATTTTTATTAGAAATGTAAAGACATACTGATGTCGGAATTGGAAATGAAATGAGCAGGGAACAGTAAAAATAAACAGTAAACAAGTGGGGTAACTTTTGCTCCCATAAGAAAACCTAACACAGAGCAACTTTTATTCAAGACTGGCACAGCCTTTTAAACTTGAATAAAGTCTTTATTCAAGTTTAAAAGGCTGTGCCAGTCTTGAATTAAAGTTGCTCTGTGTTAGGTTTTCTTATGGGAGCAAAAGTTACCCCACTTGTTTACTACATACTGATGTCAATTAAAACTAAACAAAAAGAATTTACCGGTATTTTTTTAATCGTCAATCCAACCATCTCCGCCCACGTCCCCCTTAAAAAAAGTCCTAAGACGAGTTTGTTCTTAAACACTTTACTGAATTCTCGCTACCTTTTCCAACTGCCAAGAGATGATAACTCTCATCACACTATCTTCTAATCAGCTGAGGGGACTGCTGAAAACCGCCAACTCTTCTTTCGTCCTTCTCGTTTGTCCCATTTGTTTCTCACTGCCAGTACAGAAGACCCTACTGGTCAAAACGGACCGCTTGTTCAGTCTTTTGTTTTATTTGTTGGACAGACTGGAACATATCTTTAAAAAAAAAAGGTAGAAAATAACAATTCCACGTCTTCAGAAAGGTGCTTTGAGGTCTGCATTTTCAACAGCTCCATGCCGTTCCTGCAGCACTAGAGATAATTGGTAATACCAGAAATGATGGTTCGTGATATAACAACCATTAGCATGTTTAACGTAATTAATGAATACTTATGACAAAATATCACACACACACAGACACCACACACGCATGCACACACACAGACAACACACACACACGCACACATACACTCACAAACACACACACACACACACACACACACACACACACACACACACACACCACACACACACACACACGCACGACGCACACACACACACACACACACACACACACACACACACACACACACACACACATGTTAGAAATGACAACAGCAGGTTTATCTTATTTAACAAATAATCGCCTCGCCGCAGGAAGACGATCGAAGCATTCCGTTTTGCGCCCTTCACGACCGGAGGTAAGTTTCCCCAATACCTGTCAACACGGCCCTGCCCGCAAGTTCACCAAAGGCCAAATGAAGCCTGCTTGCTGCAGCCGGCTGCCCTCCCTTCAACGCTCCCTGGTTCTTGATTCCTATTGACTCGTGGAGCCGGAAAACTTCGACCCTATGCATGTTGAAACTGCAGCGAATTCTGTGAGAAGTCGAACCGAAAGTAAGAAAAGCATGACGAGAACTTCTTCCATTTGTCGTCTCATACAGCCTCATACAGGACCTGACATATGTTGATTCTCATTTCGCATACCCAAGGATCCCTATTTAGAAGCATTGTCATGTAAGTCCTTCCTGCTCGTGTGTTTGTTACTTGAATTTAACCCCATCCTTTCGCTCGAATTCCACACTCAACTGCCACACGCTTATAACCTCCGTATTGCCGAATAACACCTCTCAGCCAAATAGCATCACCTTTAATTAGGCCACAACATCCGACTACAAGGGATCTGTGTCGTCAAATACAGAACAGGTATGTGCGTACGTGAGTGAGTTGTGATGTGTGCGTCGTACGCCTACGTGCGTGCAAGTTGTCGTCCGTGTGTGTTTGCTTCGTGTGTGTGTGTTTTTGTGTAGTGTGTGTGTGTGTTAGTGTGTGTGGTTCGTGGTCGCTGCATAGCGTGTGTGTGTTATGTGCCGCAGTCGCCCCGTGCGCGCTTGCAATGATGTGATGGTGGTGCAATGCGCGTAGTAGGTGTGTGTGTGGTATGTGTGTGGTGTTGTGTGTGTGTGTGTGTGTGTGTGTGTGTGGTGTGTGTGTGTGTGTGTGTGTGTGTGTGTGTGTCGCGCGCGCGTGTGTGTGTGTAGGGTGACGAGTGGGGAGTGGAGCGAGAGTAGGTGGGAGGTTGGTGAGGGAGGGTGAGGAGAGAGAGAGAGAGAGAGAGAGAGAGAGAGAGAGAGAGAGAGAGAGAGAGAAAAGAGAGAGATTTGCATTTGGTGTGCTTGAATAGCCATGCAAGGCCACGCAGTGAATAGGCGGCTCATCGCCATCATTCATCTTCGAGCTTCATCCTCATCTGTATCCTTATCTGTTTTGATAACAATTGAATTTGCCACAAGCACCGTAGCGCACTATCTCTCTCTCTGTTTGTGTCTGTCTCAATTTGTCTGTCTGTCTGTCTGTCTGTCTGTCTGTGTCTGTCTCTCTCCAGAATATGCAACGAACTAACAAAGGGACACGCATAGCATATGCCCAAGTACAAGAATCAGAATAGGAACATGCATCAAATGGAGTTGTCTGAGTACTGGAAAAACTGCGTGAAACTACAGACATATGCCATGATGATAAAGTAAGCAGACTGATATGCTTCAGGATGAACAAACGTAAGGCTCGAAACCACATCACATAGTCTTTACTACGTGCTTTCATGCGTCACACTTTGTTCCAAATAGAAACGGAGATGAAATTAATGTCCATTCTACAGTTAGATGGCGAAGTTGTAAGACACATGCTTTTCACAAGCTTAGTAGGGACTTGCAAAAAAAGAAACAGTGACTAAAAATATCAATTTTTCGGGGATTCCAAGCAAAGGCCCGAGAAAGCCTAAACACACACCGCAGGAGAAATTTAGCAACAACAAGAGAAAAACCTCCAAAGAACAAAACACTCGGATCTGTCCAGGTTTTCTACCAGATACACGCATACAGTCATGTTTGAAGTTGAAGAGAACGGACATGTTTTGGCCCAAACTGTGTGGCCTGCATAGAGAAAGAACACCCGTTTCTGACAGAGCTTCACTGCCACTGTGACAAAGAGCAGCAGAGATCGGGAGGGAGGGAAGGGGGAAAGGGGTGGAATGGGGGAAGGGGAGCTAATTGTTTCCTTGAACATAACATACAGCTAATTGTTTTTAGAGAGACTGGCTGAAAACGCCACTCAGCAGACTCGCCCACCCCCCCCCCCCCCCCCATCCCCCCACCCCTCGCCCCTTTTTCTCTTTTTCTTTCTTTTGATTTTGTTGTTGTTGCGAAAACGCACTTTCGAACCGCCCCCTCTGTCGTGTATACACGCGTCACAGCTTAATGTAGGTGAGTTTAAGAGCGTGTGGTTGTGTAGGTGTGCATTGTCTGCATTCGTGTGAGTCTGTCCTTATGTGAGATGAGTACGCGCGCGCGTGCGTGAATGTGCGTGCGTGCGTGCGTACGCGCGCGCGCGCGCGCGCGCGCGTGTGTGTGTGTGAGTGTGTGTGTGTGTGGTGTGTGTGTGTGTGTGTGGTGTGTGTGTGTGTGTGTGGTGTTGTGTGTGTGTGTGTGTGTGTGTGTGTGTGTGTGTGTGTGTGTGTGTGTGGTGCGTGCGTGCGAGCGTGCGTGCCTGTGTGCATACGTGTGCATGCGTGTGTGTGTGTGAGCGTGCGCGCGTTAGAAAGAGAGAGTGAGAGAGGTCGCGCGTGTGTTCAATTGGGAGGAGTAGGAGGAGCCGCAGAAGGGCGGGTGGGTGGACGGGAGGATGTGCACCCGTTTCCATAAACATGGCAAAAAGCTTGGCAATTTTCGGAGGAATTAGATGAAAGCTTTACCCAGCCGACCTAACTACCACACCGCCCTCCCCGCTCTCTCTCTCTCTCCTCTCTCTCTCTCTCTCTCCTCCTCTCTCTCTCTCTCTCTCTCTCTCTCCTCCCAACAACCTCGTTTTTCAAACGATATATTTTAAAAGCAACTCTCTCTCTATCTCTTCTGTGTATATGCACCATGGATAATGCGACTCGTAATGCCCCAGTTTAGCCTCCCCAGAGTGAGTGAACACAGAAGTTGGAATTAAGTAAGCCCATCACGCTTTCTTTTCTGTCTATCTACGCATTTACATTTAAATAAGAGTATTGTTTTTTCATTACTTACATTATTATTTTGTGCATGTCATATAAAATACCTGGGCAGCATGGGAAAAGAAATGGAAAACGAGTAGAAATGGAGGGGTGGGGTGGGGTGGAGGGGGAGTCAAGGAGTTGGTTGTCCTGAGTGGTACAAGAGTGTAGACTTAAAAACCAGACTTATTACCAAAGTAGAATAATAAGTTACGGTACTTTGATTTTGAAAAATATTAAGTAAAACAAAAACCATCAACACCAGTGAATCAAAAACAAAATAAAGCAAAATAAAAAAGGTGCAGCTTTCATGAGATGGGAAGATGGCAAAGCCACGGAACATCGTTTTCTTTCCACTTCAAGCAGTAGGCCACTACAGACGTTTTCCTCCCCCCCCCCCCCCCCCCCCCTTTCCCTTTTTTTAAACAAATTTCTTTTTTAACCTTATCCTTGTATCTCTTCCCTGTTGAGAGGCCATTAACCCTTTCCCGCCACCCACAGCGCCCTTCTTCCCTCCATGTTCCCGGGCTGCACGTGCAGACAGCCAAATCACCTGTCTATCAATCCTAGAAAAACGCTGGGTTTTTTTTTTGCTGTCCCAACCTCTACGCCACCTCAGAGGCAGTGCACCCACGCCACTTATTCCGACACCCCGTCCACAGCCACAGCCCGGTCGGCCCCCCAGCAACCCCGGCACCGGCAATCCACAGGGAACAGTCAATGTCAAGTCGTCAAGAGGCAACCCACCGGAGGAGACACTGCACTGCTGCCGAGTCACTTCGGTGGTGTTCAGTGGCGCCTGTTCTGATCTAACATACGCAGGACACCACCCACTGAGCCCCCTACTGACGACAATAATTGCTTAGTCGCGGAGCCGGCGTGAGTGAGCTCTCCCCCAGCAGGAGGGCGCCACCACGTCCGTCCAACGACAGCCCCCATGGACCCGCCGATACCGGTGACCCCGACGGAACCAAACTAAGACCACAGACGTGGAGAGGACATCGAAATTGAGGTCACCATGAGAGCAGGGCATGAAGGGCCACAGAATTTGAGACATTCTTTTATGCTGATCGATGAGAATGAGGATGATTAAGATGATGCTACGGATTTCCATTTCGGTCTGAGACTACGTGACAGGGCTGTACTCTACGCTTCCTTTCATAATATATCCCGGCGTCAACCAGGCCCGAGAGATACATGCACCTGCAGTGTTGGTCAGGAAATTTGAGCAACACTCTCAGAAACGAAACTCGACTGTGTGGTCCTAGTCTTCCCAATTGAGTCCGCAGCATACTCAACTCTGGGTAGGAGCTGGTCGGGCAGAAAAACCCACATGACTCTGATGGGATTTGAACCCACGACCTCCCAGCCGGGTGTCCGCGACGCTAACCACTTCACCACGGCGGCTGGTAATCCTAGAAAAACTGGATCATGGGACTGGCAGACTGTCTGAAAGACAAAAACAATAACAACAACGAAGTGAGACAGAAAAAAGGCGACCGGCAAGCCCCCAGGAGGTACCCGATATCATATGGTGGAAGGGCTGAATCCCTAAGCCAAGGGTGAGCAAGAAGTGAAAATACACTGGCCTTTAATGCTGCAGACAAACAGTAGTATCATGTAGGTCACGGGGAGGGGGAGTGAAGGGAGGATGGGGCAGCAGGGGATGAGCCACGCGGCATTGTTTGTGTACAGCCCAGGGCTTCAGGTTCTCTTGTTTTGACCTGTCAAAGTGCTGGGGACTTTCTCCGTTTTTCCTTTGTGACAGACTCTTTGTGTTTCTGTTTCTCTGTTCCCCTCTTTATCAGTCTTTACACCATTCTATCTCTGTGCGGACACGACGGGAGCGGAACATGGTTTACTGGGATACCTAAAGTCTGCCTAGACACAAAAGTAAATCAACAAGAGATGCCGGATACCATTGCTGAGACAGAGTCAATCAATCAGGAGGCATAGAAAATAGAATGCACCAAGCACCATGATCATGAACATTAATAACAACCAGCACCAAAGTAGTCTATACTGATATTAATAACGAACCTTTTGGAGCCCAACACCAAAGCAGCACTTATTGATAATAATGATAAAGAAATCTATACAACCTTATATCAAAGTAGTCTATGTAAATAATCATAATGTACATTGACGGACCATGTACTAAAATAGACAATATTGGGAGAAATAATAATGAAAGCATTCAACGCACTACACGAAAATGACGTATTCTGATTATACCAATAAATGAAGGAGACTGACACATACTGCAAGGTCACTGAAAACGAGGCAAAATACACACAAACACACACAACAGTGGTTGTACGAGTATTTGGCCTTGATAATGAACCTTCTCGGAGCCCAACAAGAAAGTAGCCTATATGCCTGATAATGATCATGACCACTTATAGAGCCCAACACCTTGAGATCTTTGTACGTCGCAGGCAGCTGGACCTTGGTCAGTTCCGATGTATACTGTGGGTGGGCACTTGACAATTAAATCTGTGCAACTGTGATCTAAAACATGACACTTGCTACCCAATGCCTCCAGTCATCTGCCGATGTGCACCACATCCTATAATCAATTATCCAGATTGAATGTCTTCCTAATACCTTTCGGCCCCACAATCAGTTTATACAAGTGAGTGAATCACAATGAGTGAAAGCCTGCTCTGAATTTCCGTGACATATCCAGTTTAAAAGACGAAGTGAATAAATCATACTGACAGCTTTGTTGCTGCTGCTGCTGTTGTTGTTGCAATCTGGTGACTTGGTAGTGAAAATTGTACACATGTCTAAGGTGAACACTAGCTGCCCATTCTGTATTGTCTGATCATATGGCCTTTTGATTATCATTACTATTATTATCATTCTTGTTAATATTATTGTTATTATTATCGTTATTGTTATTATCATCAGCATCTATGTCATTGTTGTTGCTGTAGTTGTTCTTCTTCTTGTCTTATATCAATTTTTCTCTTTTTTTTTGTACTGTAGGATTGAAACATTAAGGGGGATGGCTTTAACACTCAGCACAGCCCATTGAAGTGCTGGGGATTTCAATTCTTAACCAACCATATCATGAACTAGTTTATGCATTTGTCGGTAATATTTGTCACTGCTGTCTGTTAGTTTTCAGGTTGTGTCCCAGGGATTTCAATACTTTACCAACGATATCATTCATCGGTTTTATTATTTATTGGTAATATTTTGTCACTGTTGTCTGTTAGTCTTTCAGTTTGTAACCCCCCCCCCCCCTCTCCCTCTGCATGCTTATTGCCTTAAATTTCCCTGAATGGTCGTTTGGACTAAAACAGCAAAAGTTTAATGTGTACCTTAGTTTAAGGTGGTTAGGTTATACGAACGGAGAATAAGATTATGATATACAGCAGTGCAGTTCCTGTTGAAGACGCGTACCGGTAAATCAGGGAGACAGCATGGTTTCCATCACGGCATTCTCAACAAAATACGTTTCCTGACGTTCTTTGCTGGCAGACCGTTAATTTATCAGAGGAGTAAACTGACGAATCCAATTTTATTGTAAAGGATGACAGAGACAGGAGAGTTTTGGAGACTGAACCTGTTTGCGTGCACCTGCTTGAAGTCAGTTCTGTGTGAATTGGTCTGACACGTCAAATACAAATCTGGAAGCTAACCTGTGGCCTATGTTGTTTTTTTTTGGCAAAACTTGCTGTCACCACGCGTAGATGCAATCTGAGCTGAACATTTAATTAAAAAGAAATGGAAGCAGAAGTGATGGGAAAGAAAAAAAGAAGATAAGAAGGAAAAGGGTGAAGGTGATGTGGATGTGGAGAGGCACGAATTGCCAGCAAGCTTCACCAGGTGTTCCCATGTTTTGATGCCACTGCAGGTAAAAGCCTTTACCCGACCATCCCTCCACCCCACCCATCCACACACCTCACCTAGTCACTTTTCTGGGTCACTGCTGTCAAAACCCAAACGCCTCTCCTCCTTCCCACTTCAGTAAGCACGCCCAGTAAGAAATGGTACGTGAGGAAATGGATGCTGGAAAGAAATTCCAGACTGTTTTCTCTGTGGTACATCTTTTGCTACACTTCTTCCATCCCCTTTTCCATCCTCTCCCCACTCTCGAACTACGTACAACACTACCACCAAAACAGGAAAGGTCTGTGGTACCACGCAGTCCATACCCCTCCCCTCCCTCCTCTTCCCGTTTGTCTCAGGTTCCACTTCATCCTTATCGCGATATCTACTGGTTTTTTCAGTTTGTCGAGTGACGTTATTTAAAAGGGTAATAAAAGAAAATTGCTTTCAAAACTTAAAGCATTAACTTTCTTGTTTGTTTGCTTTTACTGTTTAAGTATTACGTTGGTAATGTGATTGGATGGGTGCCAGTAAATTGTGGGTGCTTTTGAGTCTACGTATGCGGCTGTGACGCGTGTGTCGTCGCGCGGCGGACGCTCGTGCAAGTATGTTATGTTATGCGTGTCTGCGTGCGCGTGATTTGTCTGTGTAGTGAAGGGCGGTGGTGTCAACCTTAATCATACTTGGGCGGGAGTGAGAGAGGGTGAGGTATGGCAAAGGGGGGCTGTTATTTACAAAAAATATGTGCTTTGCAACAAATACAACTACATCTTACTTTCGTGTCCTGACCCCTTGCGTCCCTTCTGAAGATGTTTGGTTGCCTGTGAACAATAGAGCGCGCTGCTCGTGAATTTTGGTGCGGTGGTCAACAGGTATTCCTATACTGCTGTACTGGTCAACAGGTATTCCTATACTGCTGTACTGGTCAACAGGTATTTCTATACTGCTGTACTGGTCAACAGGTTCCTAACGCTGTACTGTTGGCGGTGGTCAACAGGTATTCCTATACTGCTGTCTGTTGGCGGTGGTCAACAGGTATTCTATACTGCTGTACTTCGTACAGGTATTCCTATATGCTGTACTGTCGGTCCAACAGGTATTCCTATACTGCTGCTGTCAGCGGTGTCAACATGTTCTTGCGTGGTCAACGTTGGCGGTGTCACAGTATTCCGTTACTGCTTCTGTCATACAGGTATCAGTATTCTGCTGTATGTTGGCGGTGGTCAACAGATTCCTATACGTACTGAGCACTTAAAAGTGACTTACAACATGGAACGCTCCTGGCTTTGATTACAGATCTTTCGTACAGAATTATTTCATGCTGTAAGACGGACTTTGTCATCGATGGTTGCTGTCTGGTCCTTAAATCCACAGTCATTCGCATAAATCGTTTACTTTATACTGTAACATTGACCTTGTCATGGAACGTTACCGCGCGAGCGTTAGTTTCGTATCTAATAGTATGATTTACGGACTGAATTCTGCATTTTCTGCAAGACTGACTTTTTATGGAACGTTACTGGAAGGTTGTTGCTTTCACATCTGTCAGTACGATTTATTCACTTCGTCTTCAACACTGGATATGTCTCGAAATTCAGAGAAGGCTTTCGTTCAGTATGATTCATTGACTGGTAAAAACTGATTGTGGGGTCGAAAGGTATTAGGAAGACATTAAATCTTGATAATTGATTATAGTCCATGGTGCACATTGGCAGATGATTGGGGTATTGGGTCAGTGCATACAAATGTCATGTTTTGGATCAGAGTTGCACAGATTTGATAGTCAAGTGCACACCCACAGTGCACATTGGAAATGACCAAGGTCCAGCTGCCTGTGACTTGCCACGACAACGATCTTAAGGTGTAGGACTCTATAAACAACCATCATCATTATCATCAGCATAGGCTACTTTCTTGTTGGGCTCCTCTCCCATCGTATCCGAGCAGAGACAGAGTGGTATAGAGACTGACAAAGAGGGGAACAGAGAGAAAGAAACGCAAAGGGTCCATCACAAAGGAAAAACTGAAAAAATGTCTGCCTGTGTGACAGGTAAGAACAAGGGAACCTGAAGCCCTGGGCTGTGCACAGACAATGCCACGTGGCTCATCCTCACATTCCACACCTGCCACCCCATCCTCCCTTCACTCCCCCTCCCCGTGACCTACATGATACTACTGTTTGTACTGCCTTAATGGGCCAAAGTATTTCATTCTGTCACCCTTGCTTAGGATCAGACCTTCCAAGATGCTACGTTACCTCGAATTGCCGTGCTTTTTGTCTGTCTCAGTTCGTGTGTGTTATTGTTTTTCTTCGACAGTCTGCCATCCATGTGACCAGTTTCCCAGATGATCACAGGTGATTGGCTGCTGCACGTGCAGCCCGGGTAATAGAGGGAAGAAGGCGCTGTGGTGGCGGAAAGGTTAAATACCTTCGCAGGAAGAGATCACAGGAGTAAAGGTAAAAATAAATGGTATAAAAGAAGGGAGGGTTGGTGGATGTGGGAAGGGGAAAACTTTGCTGTGCCTACTGCCGAAGTGGAAAGAAACGATGTTCCGCGGCTGTTGCCATCTTCCATCTCATGAAAGCCGCACCTTTTAAAGTTTGATTTATTTTGTTTTTGTTTCATTAGAGTTGATTTTTTTACTTTACATTTTTCTATAGATTTTCTCTTAATCAAAAATCAAAGTACTGTAACTTATCGTTCTACTCTGGTTATAAGTCTGATCTGTATGTATACACTTTTGTGCCAGTCAGGACAACTCCTTGACCCTCCACCTCTCTGTTCCTACTCGTTTCCCATTTTTGTTCCCATGCTGCCCAGGTACTTTATATCACATGCACAAAATAACAACACAAGTAATGAAAAGATGGTACTATCACTGGAAGATAGGTACGTAGATAGAAAAGAAAGCCTGATGAACTTACTTAATTCCAGCTTCTGTTTTCAGACACTCACTCTGGGAAGGCTAAACTGGAGCATTACGAGTCGCATCAAGCATGGTGCATATACACAGGAGAACTAAAAAAATGTATCGTTTGAAAAATGGGGTTGTTGGGAGGAGAGAGAGCGGGGAGGCGGTGTGATAGTTAGGTCGGCTAGGTAAAGCTTTCATCTAATTCCTACGAGAGTTACCAAGCTTTCGCTACGTACATGGAAACAGGTCACATCCTCCTGCTCCTCCCAGTTGAACACGCTCTCTCTCTCTCTCTTTCACACACACACACACACACACACACACACACACACACACACACACACACACACACACACACACACATATGTATATGTGCGTGTGTGTGTGTGTGTGTGTGTGTGTGTGTGTGTGTGTGTGTGTGTGTGTGTGTTAGTCAGTACAACCTGAGTTAATCTGACAATAATGTTTCAGTCAGTCATCAGTGTGTGTGTCTTTGTACGCAAATGTCATTCGCTTGAGATGTTTATCTGTGTGTGTGTGTGTGTGTGGTGTGTGTGTGTGTGTGTGTGTGTGTGTGTAAAGAGAGAGAGAGAGAGCGTGTTCAACTGGAGGAGCAGGAGGATGTGCACCTAATGTCCTGACATTGGCTTCTAAAAAAAAATTACAACGACAAAGAGGTGCTCCTTTTAACAAAATTTACAAGTACATGATCACACTCTTTTCAGCAAAGTTGCATATACACAGAACTGCTTCTTTCACAAGTTTACTTTTTTCTTTCAGAAGATTACGCATTCACAATCGCGTTTCTTTCAAACGTTTTCATTTTCATAAACCCACTCATTTCACAAGATAGCATGTCCATAAATGCGCTTCTTTCTATGAGGAGTTTACATATCTATTATCATACATCTCTTTTAATGAATTTACTTGATTGTGAGTATGCGGTCTTTTCAATAAATCTTTTCCCAAAAGCCGTCAAAGTTCCTTTCAATACGTTTACATGTTCCTAAGTGTCTTCCTTTCATGTGTGTTCATGTTCATGAACGTGCTCTTTTCAAGAAGTTTACATGTGCTCGTCTTCCGAAAGTTTGCAGGTGCATAAACAAACCTATTTCAGCAATTTTGCACACACATGCTTAGTTTAGCATC
>CM031616.1:14773720-14781220 GCA_018398815.1 Conus ventricosus | reverse complement strand
GACGACTTTCTCTTGTGTAGCTACAGTTTGAATGCGCATGACAGACGACTTTCTCTTTGTGTAGCTACAGTTTGAATGCGCATGACAGACGACTTTCTCTTTGTGTAGCTACAGTTTGAATGCGCATGACAGACGACTTTCTCTTTGTGTAGCTACAGTTTGAATGCGCATGACAGACGACTTTCTCTTTGTGTAGCTACAGTTTGAATGCGAAATGACAGACGACTTTCTCTTTGTGTAGCTACAGTTTGAATGCGCATGACAGACGACTTTCTCTTTGTGTAGCTACAGTTTGAATGCGCATGACAGACGACTTTCTCTTTTTTCAGTTGTTTGTTTTATGATCACTGTTGATGGGCGCTGACATGTTCGCGGAGGCTGAGAGGATTTGGGGGTCAAAGAGTGTTGTGAATCCAGTGTCGGTCGTCAGCTTCAAGAAGGTCAGAGGGCAAAGTGCTATTTCCTGTCTTAGGCAGTTAAGTCCCATGGTGTGTGTGACGTACTCGTGCCCGCTGTGCAGTTTGCCAAGGAAGTGGGGTGGAAAAGCCCGATTGTTGTTGACGTTCTCGGTAGTTTTCTAGCTCAGAAAGTAGATCGTTGAGGATCACGAGAGCCGGAATTGGTATCGTTGGTATTGTGCTTCGTCAGGTACGAAATATATAACGCCCATTCGCTCCCCACGCGCATCCCGTCTACCCCCCCCCCCCCCCCCCCCCCCCGCCCATCTCCCGTCTCCCAATTATCTTTTTCTTAAAATCAATTGTAAATGTATCGCTATCGTGCTTTCTTTCCTAGATAAACTTTGATCATATTAAAATATTCCATCATATTCTGCCTCCCCCTTACCCCCCACCCCCACCCCATCCTTCCGTCTTCTTCTCCTGCCACTTTTGTTCTATTTGGGAATATTATTTTCTCTCTCCTCTCTCTCTCTCTCTCTCTCTCTCTCCTCTCTCTCTCTCTCTCCTCTTTCTCTCTGCCTCTGTCTGTCTGTCTGTCTGTCTGTCTCTCTCCCTCTCTCTGTGCCTCTCTGTCTGTCTCTCTCTCAAAATACAGAACGTAGCCAGGGACTCCTGTGTGTCCATGCGTTCTGTTAAGCATGACAGATGTATGCTACTGACACAAACCCACAAATTAAAGGGGTTTTATCACACCTGAAAGGCAGATAGCCAGGTCACCACAGCACCTAAACGACTGGACAGTGCCTTCTCATTCTCAGACGTTGCATGCAGTTTGGACACCGAGTTTCAATGAAATACGTCATGGGCGTTTTGTGTCTAAACTGCATCTATGGAGTGGAACTGTCTGCCATCTCGTTCTGAAGCTGAAACTCGATACGACATTTTAGTACACTTGTTGTGGAACTAGCGACACGGTGATTGCGGCAAGGATGTGAACATTAGTTCGATTGTGTTTGGACTTAATCACTAGCTTAGCCCACTAAGAATAGAGTAAGTTCCCTTGGTGTTAATCACTCTTACGAACTTCCTTTCAGATCCGTGCAGCAGCGCATCTGAGCACGTCATAAACAGTCAGGCTTTCACCCTCTTCCTGTCCCATCTGTTGAGCGTACACAACAAAGTCACAAACTGTTCTCTTCTAAATGCCATGCAGACAGAAACCATGATCACCATCTTCCTAGTCTCCGAAATGGCGACCGTCACTGGCTTCAAAACCTACTTACAATGACCTCTCAGCGTGCCTGAAAACGTCAACAGTAATCATACATTACAAGTCGTATACATAGCAGGAAAAGTGTGTTAGCAATTACAGTCAATCATATCTAGCCACGCAACGCGCGACTAAGAGCCAGCAGGGAGAAAAAAAAAGTGTGGTGTGTGTGTGTGTGTGTGTGTGTGAGGGAGGGGAGAGAGATCTCACCAAGTGTAGGATGCTTTGAGGGTCAAAGACCAATTAAAAAAAAAGAACCGTTAAGTTGCTCCACATCACATCTGCTCCAGTCTGACAGTTGGCTCTACGTCACAGGCACCTGCCACATCCGGAAGTGTTCAATGGCGGAAGACGTGGGCGTTGGTGCGTGCATGACCTGTTTACCGACTACACTGAAAAAAAAAAGCTGGTTGCTGGAAGGATTGCTGCTCAAAGTACAAACAGGACAGGTGTCACTCTCACGTCATCATTTCCATGTCGCTCGCTGTTTCCTGCCAAAATGAATTGAAAGACTATGTTGCTTGACGGAGAAGTGCATACTTTTAAGCCATCAGAAAAAAAAGATGAAAAAAAGAAATGAAAAGTGATACCACACAGGGCCGGAAAACAAATTTTGTGCTCTGTAAACCACAAAAAGTGACGTTTACAGGACGCATGGGGAATGTTTCTGATGGAGGTATCTTTGATGCATAGCAAACAGCCAGGGTTGTAACACAGCGAGAAATGTTCACAGAGGATCTATCTGTGTTAAACGCTATCCCAAATGTCAATGATTTTTAATCAAAATAGTTATCTTTCAGCCAAGTGAAACACAGTCACTGTGTTATAACACATTTGAGAATACTGCCTCGTTGCCGTTTCAATATACGTTATTAAAAAGATAAATTAAGACGTGCGGATACACTCTAACCATTTTAAAATCATAATTTCCTTTACTACCCCACTTCCCCTGCTCCTTTCTTTTTTGTTGTTGTTGCTGTCCCAACCTCTGCGCCACCTCAGAGGCAGTGCACCCACGCCGCTCATTCCGACACCCCGTCCACAGCCACAACCCGGTCGGCCCCGCCACAGCCCCGGCACCGGCAATCCACAGGGAGCAGTCAATGTCAAGTCGTCAAGAGGCAACACACCGGAGGAGACACTGCACTGCTGCCGAGTCACTTCGGTGGTGTTCAGTGGCGCCTGTTCTGATCTAACATACGCAGGACACCACCTACTAAGCCCCATACTGACGACAATAATTGCTTAGTCGCCGAGCCGGCGTGAGTGGAGCTCTCCTTCCGGAGGGCGCCACCACGTCCGTCCAACGACAGCCCCCATGGACTCGCCGATACCGGTGACCCCACGGAACCAAACCAAGGCCACAGACGTGGAGAGGACATCGAAACTGAGGTCACCATGAGAGCAGGGCATGAAGGGCCACAGAATTTGAGACATTATTTTAATGCTGATAGATGAGGATGATTAAGATGATGCTACGGAATTCCATTTCGGTCTGAGACTACGTGACAGGGTTGTACTCTACGCTTCCTTTCATAATATATCCCGGCGTCAACCAGGCCCGAGAGATACATGCACCTGCAGTGTTGGTCAGGAAATTTGAGCAACACTCTCAGAAACGCATCCATTAAGTAGATGAAACTCGACTGTGTGGTCCCAGTCTTCCCAACTGAGTCCGCAGCAAACTCAACTCTGGGTAGGAGCCGGTCGGGGCAGAAAAACCCACATGACTTCTGATGGGATTCGAACCCACGACCTCCCAGCCGGGAGTCCGCGACGCTAACCACTTCGCCACGGCGGCTGGTTTCCTTTATTTTTTTTTAAACTCATGATTCATTTGTTCTTTGTTCCGCATTCGTGGTATGCATCCTCCGTAAAATCGAAGGAATGAGCAAAGTTCTGAGTGAGTGATCTTTGACAGAATGACACAGAAAATGAATGATTAGCACCTGCAGGCAGCTCGTCATTCGGCTCTACTCAGGCAGGCAGACCGTTGTGTAAACGTGAGTGTGGATTGTGCAAGCACTTAGAGCGTGGTCTCTAGCCGAGGATAGAAGCTATGCAACTATGATAATAACACTAATTCTCCCCATCTTTTTCATGTGTCAGGATACGATATTTCTCATCACATTTCTTCTCACGAGCTTTGCAGACTATGCCAAAAATCGTTAAGTTTTTGGTTTGCACTAGTGATTCCATTGATTGAACCAAAACAAATTCGGAGATCCAGTGGTTGGATCTCACAGTGTTGGTGTAAGTCGTTGTGGTTGTGTGTATGTGTGTGTGTGTGTGTGTGTGTGTGTGTGTGTGTGTGTGTGTGTGTGTGTGTGTGTGTGTCCCATTTGTATATTTGTGGTTGAAACGCACCGCTTTTGTTCTTGCAGTTGTTTGCTTCATTCGTTTGGCAGACAGGAATATGAATATCATTTTCTTAACATTAATCAAAATCAACAATTCCTCGTGTTAAGAAATGTGCTTTTAGGTCCGCATTACTGATACCTCTCTCCAGTCAACGCTATCACTGATAATCGTAGAAATGTTGGTTGGTGTGTTTTAACCATTAGCATATGTAACGAAATTAAGGAATACCTACAACGAAACACATACACACACGCACGCACGCGCGCGCGCACACACACACGCACACACACACACACACACACACGCACGCACGCACGCACGCACGCACGCACGCACGCACGCACGCACGCACGCACGCACGCACGCACGCACACACACACACACACACACACACACACACACACACACAACAACACACACACGTGCATTCTTGAGCATTCTACCGTTTTTTTGTTGAAAAATATGCATAAAAATAGAAACCACTGAGGAACTCCTCAGGGCCAGTCATTAACGTAATATATACATGATTCAGCCATGATGTTCTTGGACTTGCATCAAATTCCATTCACTTAACAACAGTATTTGAACATTTGTTCTTTGATCGCCGTATCCTCCATCAAGCTGCAGCCCCACATATAAACCTCACATGCAGCCTACTTTGGCTTGATAATTTATAGACATGTACCACAACCAGATAAAGAAACCTATGCATGAATGGGACGTTCCTTCTATGGACGTGTTGTGCCTCTTTTTCAGATAACACCCGGAGGTGTGTTCCCTGTGTCTATTTCAAAGCCACAGCGGGGGAATATAAAGTGAGCAGCGTGGAGTAATGGCGGCAGTGTGTCCTGGTTGGCTCACTCGGTAGAGCACTAATTCGTAGTCAGGTGCTGGCGAGTTCGAATCAGCCTGACGCCCAGCAGATATATAATTATGTTGGCTTTCTAGTTGTGCTGTGTTGTGCAAGATAACCCCCCCCTCCCCCCAATCCCCCCACCGTCTTCCCCCACTCCCCTGGGATAATTATCCCTGTGTTCCATACCATTGTAGGCGAGTGGGGTGTGGACGTTAAACCTGAACAAAACAACTAACTAGCAATGACAGATTTCTTTCCTCACTGCGCATGTGGGTGCTTCACTTTTTCCTCCATGGGCGGGATTGCATGTTCAACTTTGGAATCCCGATCCCTCCGAGGTCTAGCTTGCTGGAATATCTTTTTGACAATATGACAGAGTGTACCGCGGTGGCAGACAAAGTGTGGAATTTCAACAACTGAAGTCTGAGCTTCACCTACCGAACGATGGAAGCAGGATCAACCATTGACTGTGTTGTTTAGAAAGGGACCTTGGTGTGTGCGAAATTATCAACGTAGGTCAGAATTTGTGAGGCTGTCAAGTTTTTTCGTACATTCACTTTGAGTACCCCTAGATTTCATTGCCGTTTTAGCTGTCTTTAAAAAAAAAACAAATCGAGCGTGCTGTACGTAACATGATCACAATGGGCCGCAACTTTCCTACAGCTCGATAGGCAGAATGCAGTGGCTTGCTTGCGCATGTCTCTGTATATGCATAGGGTTGAACTAAATGATAACCTCCGGAATCCCCGCGTAGTGATGCTTGATCGGGGCAACTGAAACTTTGACCTTTGAACGCTGTATCTTTGCAAGTGCACTATGACAACATGTTTGTAAGTGTTTGTGTGAGTGTTTTTCCGTGGGTGGGGACAGCACACAGGGTGTTCTTTGAGAAACCGAGAATGAAAGTGTCGATTTGACAGCTCCGTTGAGTTCCAGTGACGCAGTACTTGCGAGTGTTGAGTGACTGTCGGTACCCCAGAGCACTAAAACTAACTCCTTTTCCAGAGAGCTCCGAGGTACTGACGTGGTGCAGATCAGTGTGTATGGCTCTCTTGATTGCTGCTCACATTCTCCTCACCCGTGCCGATATTTCTCTGGTTGGAAGCGGGGTTGCTTTTAACACTCTAACGCACCAGTCAATGATACAATGTTTTCTGCTAGCTCGGGGGTGGGGGGGGCTTATTCTCCCCGTCTTCTCTGTGTTTATTTATCTTCCAGGCTGTTCCGTTCTGCCTTTGAAGTAAAATTTATGAGCTTTTTAAAACCCTTTCTGAGTTATCAAGTTCAGAGATTGTTCCCCTGTATTTTTAGATCTGTTTTCCACTCGTTTGGAAAAAAAGGGGGAAGAAATTTTATGCTAATCTTGTTTGAGTTAAGGTTGGTAAATCAACTGTTCAAGTGATTGCTTTATAGGGGCATTCTTCAATTATTGTCTCTCTCTGTCTCTTTCTTTGTCTCTTTCTCCGTCTTTGTCTCAATCTGTCTGTCTCTGTGTCTCTCTGTCTCTGTCTGTCTTTCTCTCTCGCTGTGTGTGTGTATATATGTATCTCTCTCTCTCTCTCTCTCTCTCTCTTCTCTCTGTGTGTTGTGTGGCGCGCGCGCGCGTCGTGCGTGCGTGCGTGCGTGCGTGCGTGCGTGCGTGTGTGTGTGTGTGTGTGTGTGTGTGTGTGTGTGTGTGTGTGTGTGTGTGTGTGAATGTAATTACCAGTCTCAGATGAGCTTCAACGATTACATTCTTTCTCCTGAATAAAAAGAAACAACTAATAGCATCAAGCTTGGCAGAGAAGCTCTTGGTATTCGTAAAATTGTTCACTCCTAGCTCTAGACATTGATTACAGGAAAAATTCACTCACCCCCTGTTGTGAAGTCATTGCAATTAGATGCCATACCAGATTATGGCAGGGTTGGAAAACACCGTTAATGCAGATGAGCCCGTGCCTTGCATCCTTTCGTCTTTCTTCTCTTTCCTCCTCCTCTCCATCTTCTCCTTCTTCTTTTAACAAATTTCTTTGTTTGTAGCCCGTCGACCACCTGAGCGCGGATGGGGAGGGGGGGGGGGGGGGGGGGGGGGGGGGGGGGGGGGGGGGGGGGGGGGGGGGGGGGGGGGGGGGAAGGGGAAGGAGTTTATCTGGGTTGTCAGCATGTTAACATAATTCTATTACATTCGTATTACATAACAGAACTAGTTCATTCCAAAGTGCCCAAAACGGTTAAAAACCGTGTTTGTCTTGCACAGTCGTAAGTTTTTAATGAAAAATATCTACCTCTTGTGGTGCATAGACAGGCCACGATCAGACCACCAACTACAACAAAAAATCAAAGTCACAGGTCAAAGTCACAACGAAGACAAACTGGTAGCCGAGCAGACCCTGGTCTCATTTTCAGTCTTGGGGCCGGAATAGCTCAGTTGGTAAGCACCGGACTCGTGATCCTGGGGTTGCGGGTTCGAATTTCTTTTGTTGTTGTTGTTGTTGTGGGGCTCCGATTCGGGTTCAAATTTCGGTACAGGGGATTTTTCCCCTCGAGTTAACATTGGATCTGACTCCATTCCCATACAGTCCTTCGAATGAGACTATAAACCGAGGTTCCGTGTGTGAACCGCACGCACATCT
>CM031616.1:14763720-14768720 GCA_018398815.1 Conus ventricosus | reverse complement strand
GGGTGCCCCTCTTTCTGTGTGTGACCTGGCGATGACCCTGACGGCTCGCCAGGAGGTCAACAACAACGTGAACTCTGATACTGATTCTATTGTTGCTGCTGTTGTCTCCCCTGGTTGAGGCAGTGGCGGCTTCTCACCCTGTGGGCCGCGGCGGGTTGTGGTGTCCATAAAGATGCGCTGCTGTGGACGGTGGGTTCGGCTATCAGCTGACAACATCGGCACAGGTGCCCCTCGCCTGTCAGCCAGTCAGCTGACAACATCGGCACAGGTGCCCCTCGCCTGTCAGCCAGTCAGCTGACAACATCGGCACAGGTGCCCCTCGCCTGTCAGCCAGTCAGCTGCATGGATCGCTACCTGAGTCTGTTTTTCTCCCAAGAGCTGAAAGAGAAGTGTGTGTGCGTGCGTGTGCGCGCACGCGCGCGCGTGTGTGTGTATGTTGTGTGTGTGTGTGTGATGTGTGGTGTGTGTGTGTGTGTGTGTGTGTGTGTTGTGTGTGTGTGTGTGGTGTCGCGCGCGCGCGCGCGAGCACGCGTCTGTCCGGCTATGAGATTGTGATAATTTATGTAAACGCAGGAGTGTACATGTCATTGAATGTCTGTCTCTCTCCCTCTTTCTCTCTCCGTCCCCTCTCTCTCTCCCCCTCCCTCTCTCTTCCCCCTCATTCTCTCTCTTTCCACACACACCCCTCTCTCACCCTCAGTCTCAATACTTTAATCACATTTCATTGCTCGGACTTAAAGTGAATCTTGAAATGAATATCGTGACGACTCGGCCCTGCAGCTTTGTTCCGTCAGTAACGAGTCGTCAACCCACGAATATGTTTCGTGATAAAACTGACACTACTCTCTGTTGTAGTCCTGCATCTTTCCTAAACGAAATCCACATGCACTTCAGCTTCATTTCCATCTGCGCGTCCACATGTTTTTAACATATCACACGTCCCATTTTTTTTCATTCATTTTTTGTGTGTGTGCAGAACATACACCACATCACAAAACATAACGTTCAACACGCGGCGAAATGCAGAATATTCTCCAATGAGTCGGCTTATGACGGCCTGTTATTGATAAATAACAAAAACTTAAGTAGGGTAACTCTTGCTCCCATGGTGAAATAAATACACGCCCATAGCTCCAAACGAATGCTGCTTATCACATCAAATCGTTTTGCAGACATGACAACACAGAGCACACAGAACAAACAAGGAAACCCCCACCCCACCCACCCCCAAAAAAAAAGAAAAAAAAAGAAAAAAAGTATGTTCCAAGCTTGCCTATATACCCGTACTGGACACATCTACATGCCACGAACAACTGGAGAATTGAACAAATACAGAGAAACATTTATTCAAGACTGGCCCAGGGTTTTCGATCTGGAATGTAGTCAGACAAGTGCACGGACGCACACAGGTCCCTGGCTATGATCTGGAATGTAGTCAGACAAGTACACGGACGCACACAGCTCCCTGGCTGTGATCTGGAATGTAGTCAGACAAGTACACGGACGCACACAGGTCCCTGGCTGTGATCTGGAATGTAGTCAGACAAGTACACGGACGCACACAGGTCCCTGGCTGTGATCTGGAATGTAGTCAGACAAGTACCGGACGCACACAGCTTCCTGGCTGTGATCTGGAATGTAGTCAGACAAGTACAGGGACGTACACAGCTCCTGGCTGTGATCTGGAATGTAGTCAGACAGTACACGGACGCACACAGGTCCCTGGCTGTGATCTGGAATGTAGTCAGACAAGTACACGGACGCACACAGCTCCCTGGCTGTGATCTGGAATGTAGTCAGACAAGTACACTGACGCACACAGCTCCCTGGCTGTGATCTGGAATGTAGTCAGACATGTACAGGGACGCACACAGCTCCTGGCTGTGATCTGGAATGTAGTCAGACAAATACACGGACGTACACAGCTCCCTGGCTGTGGACGGAGGTGTTGACGCAGCGACAGGACCCCTGGGTGACGGTGTACGGGGGGGTGGCGGGAATGGGAGGCGCGGGAGTCATGCTGTCGGTAAGGCACAGAAGATGACAGACACAGCAGAAATACATCACACAAAAATCAACAAACCAACAAACAAAAACACACAACCAAACCTGCAGAAACCCCAAATGTTTTATTTGTAAAGAAGACCTCAACCACAGTGTCAAGATTGTACTAATTAACACTGTTTCTTTTTTTCTCTCTCCTTTTTAGTCGCTATATTTTTTTTTATTTATTCATTCAAACTTTCACCATTAAGATACATACACGCCATATTCTATTCTTCAATACAAACTCTTTATTCTACAGGAAATGAAAAAAATATATTCGCATGCAAGCACACACAGATAACGCGAATATGATCGCAAGCGTGCATGAGCGCGCGCGCGCGCGGGCGTGTACAATACAACAACAAACAACAAAAAAATAAAAAAGTAGCACAGAGGATGAGAACGACGGAAAAATAGGAGGGAGGAGAGGTTAATCAATCGAAGAATAAGGAGGAGGAAGAGAGGTTGAGGAGGAAGTGAAGGAGGAAGAGGAGAAGGAAGAGAAGGCAGGGGAAGAGAAGAAGGAGGAAGAGGAGAGGGAAGAGGATCAGGAGTAAGTGGCAGGGACAAGAGGAGGGGCTAGAGCAGCAGCAGCAGCAGGAGGAGGAGAAGAAGAGAAGAAGAAGCAGAAGGAAGAAGAAGAAGAGAAGAGAAGAAGAAGAAGAAGAAGAAGAAGAGGAAGAGAAGAAGAAGAAGAAGGAAGAAAGAAGGAAGAGGAAAAGAAGAAGAAGAAGAAGAAGAAGAAGAAGAAGAGAAGAAGAAGGAAGAGAGAAGAGGGGAAGAAGAAGAAGAAGAAGAAGAAGAGAAGAAGAAGAAGAAGAAGAAAAGAAGAGGAGGAGGAGGAGGAGGAGGAGGAGGAGAAGAAGAAGAAGAAGAGAAGAAGAAGAAGAGAAGAAGAACAAGAACAGAAGAGGAGGAGGAGGAGGAGGAGGAGGAGGAGAAGAAGAAGAAGAAGAGAAGAAGAAGAAGAAGAAGAAGAAAAGAAGGAGGAGGGAGGAGGAGGAGGAGGAGGAGGAGGAGGAGAAGAAGAAGAGAAGAAGAAGAAGAAGAAGAAGAAGAAGAAGAACAAGAACAAGAAGAAGAAAGAGGAGAGGAGGAGGAGGAGGAGGAGGAGGAGGAGGAGGAGAAGAAGAAGAAGAAGAAGAAGAGAAGAAAGAAGAAGAAGAAGAACAAAAGAAGAGAAGAAGAAGAGTAGAAGAAGAAGAAGAGAAGAAGGAGGAAGAAGAGGAGGAGGAGGAGGAGGAGGAGGAGGAGAAGAAGAAAGGAGGAAGAAGCAGAAGTAGCAGAAAAAGATGAAGCAGCCACCAAAGGAGGAAGGAGGTCACGGAGGGAGGAGGAGGGAGGATAGGAGGCAGGAGGAGGAGGTAGGAGGGAAATGGGAAAAGGAGAGAAGAAGAAGAAGAAGAAGAAGAAGAACCAGCCGCCGTGGCGAAGTGGTTAGCGTCGCGGACCCCCGGCTGGGAGGTCGTGGGTTCGAATCCATCAGAGTCATGTGGGTTTTTTCTGCCCGACCGGCTCCTACCCAGAGTTGAGTTTGCTGCGGACTCAGTTGGGAAGACTGGGACCACACAGTCGAGTTTCATCCACTTAATGGATGCGTTTCTGAGAGTGTTGCTCAAATTTCCTGACCAACACTGCAGGTGCCTGTATCTCTCGGGCCTGGTTGACGCCAGGATATATTATGAAAGGAAGCGTAGAGTACAGCCCTGTCATGTAGTCTCAGACCGAAATGGAAATCCGTAGCATCATCTTAATCATCCTCTTTCCCCATTGATCAGCACTAAAAAAAAATGTCTCAAATTCTGTGGCCCTTCATGCCCTGCTCTCATGGTGACCTCAATTTCGATGTCCTGTCCTCTCCGCGTCTGTGGCCTTGGTTTGCTTCCGTCGGGGTCACGGTATCGGCGAGTCCCTGGGGGCTGTCGTTGGACGGACGTGGTGGCGCCCTCCGGAGGGAGAGCTCACTCACGCGGCTCCGCGACTAAGCAATTATTGTCGTCAGTAGGGGGCTTAGTAGGTGGTGTCCTGCGTTGTTAGATCAGAACAGGCGCCACTGAACACCCCGAAGTGACTCGGCAGCAGTGCAGTGTCTCCTCGGTGGGTTGCCTCTTGACGACTTGACATTGACTGCTCCCTGTGGATTGCTGGTGCCGGGGCTGCGGCGGGGCCAGCCGGGCTATGGTTGTGGACGGGGTGTCGGAATGAGCGGCGTGGGTGCACTGCTTCTGAGGTGGCGCAGAGGTTGGGACAGCAAAAAAAAAAAAAAAAAAAAAAAAAAAGAAGAAGAAGAAGAAGAAGGAAAAGAAAAAGTAGGAGTAGCAGAAGAAGACGAAGAAGAGAAAAAGGAAAAGGGAAAAAGGACGAGGACGAGAAGAAGAAGGAGGAGGAGAAAATCAAGGAGGAGGAGAAATGGTGGTGGTGGTGGTGGTGATGGTAGTGATGGTGGTGAAAGAGGAGGACGAGGAAGAGGAGGAAGAGGAGACGAGAAGGAAGGATGGAGACGGTCAAAAAGAAGAAAAACGAACAGCAGCCCACGGAGGATGCAAAGGAAGCAGACAGAGCCACAATAAAAGACGAAGATGGGAAAGAGGACGCGGAAGCGGATGACGGATCAAAGGCAGCACGAACACCAGGGAAGAGATTAAGGGGAGTCAACTGAGGAGAATCTGGTGAGGATAAAACGGAAGAAGTAAGAGGAAATGAAGAGAGAGAGAGGGGGGGGGGGAGAAGGAGAGAGAGAGAGAGGAGAGAGAGAGAGGGGAGAGAGAGAGAGAGAGAGAGAGAGAGAGGAGAGAGAGAGAGAGAGAGAAGAAGAGACAGACAGACAGAAGACAAACAGAGAAAGAGAGAGAACGAACGAACGAACGAACGAACGAAATTTTTTTTACGGGTAATGAGTAGCAATACAAATGCTTTTTTCCACCGCCCTGGGGCAAAGGAAGAAAAAAAACAAT
>CM031616.1:14754460-14762720 GCA_018398815.1 Conus ventricosus | reverse complement strand
GGGGACATGTATTTTGCAGCTGAAACAATCAACGGCAACAAAGAGAATTAAACAAACACATTGCGAATTCTCTCCTCTCTCTTGCCTCCCTTCCCTGTCTGTACTCTCTGTTCCTAACACACAACACCACGCACGCACGCACGCACGCACGCCACCAACACCACACACACACACACACAACACACACACACCACCACCACACACCACGCCCACAACCACACAAATTTGTTGACAGTGAAATCCACAATACAACACGCGAATACAAACAATACTTACAATACCATACACACAATACAATACAATATACAGGACCTGTGAGCTACTGTTCAACAATACATTCCCAACGTGAAAGGACGTTAATCCACATTGAGTAGCTTACAGAGCCACGGGGACAATTTTCGTGTTTGTTTCCCCCCCCCCCCCCCCCCCCCCCAAACTTTCTTCTTCTTTTTTTACACACGCCAGACATGTTTACAAATCTTTCTTCCGTAAAAACCGAAACTATTTATTTCATTCAGGACTAGAACTGAATCACATCTGTGGAAATCTTGGGAACAAGATTTTCCTGAATTTGCTGTTAATTTTTAAATTCCGATTTTAAACTTTACGTTCCAGCACTCTGTCAAACAGGTTTTCCTGCGAGTACACTCCCCTGGAATGCACCGCGGAGTTTCTTCACCTTTCAAAAGATGCGACTGGGGTGTGAATAAGCGGTTGTGTGTGTATGGGCTCTGTTTCTTCGTACGGCCACCGGTGGGAGACTCTGTGTGTTGTGTGTGTGTTTTGTGTGTGTGTGTGTGTGTGTGTGTGTGTGTGTGTGGTGTGTGTGTGGCTGGTGTGTGTGGTGTGTGTGTGTTGTGTATGTGGTTTCTGTGTGTGTGTGTGTGTGTGTTTGTGTGTGTGGTGTGTGTGTGTGTGTTTTGTGATGTGTGTGTGTGCTGTGTTGTGTGTTGTGTGTGTGTGTGTGTGTGTGTGTGTGTCTGCGTGTGTTTTGGTGTGCTCGCGCGCGCGTGCGTCATATGATGTTCATGGATGTATTCATGACGAAAACGAATTTTTTTCTCTCTTTTTTTCTTTCATTTCCGGACATCCTGAAATTTGGTGAAAAGAGAGAGAGAGAGAGAAGAGAAAAGAGAGGAGGAGAGGAGAGAGAAGAGAGAGAGAGAGAGAAGAGACAGACAGACCAGACAGACAACAGACAGACAGAGACAGAGACAAGACAGATTTAAACTCCGCATACGGTAAGCAAGAGCCTAAAGCAAACAGTGCGCCCATTCGCCCCAGTCAGTCCAACGGGAAACCCCGCGGTCGGCCCCGCGGCTCCAGGAAAACCGTTTTCTTCCTCTCTGTGCCGGCCGGGCATCAGGCGGGGGGGGCCCAGCACGATAAAAGCGTCTGGAAACGTCGTGAACTGCCTTTCATTCCCGTAGCTGGGGCCCTGGGAGTGGCTAAGGCTGATGAAACCTGTCTCTCACGTGATCCCCCTTTTTTTCCCCCCCCCCCCCCCCGCCTCCCTCCTCCTTCCGTCTGTTTCCTCCCCCCGGATCCACTATCACTGATTTCCTCCCGCCTCAACTCGCCCATCCCTCCCCCCCCCCCCCCCCCCCCAACCTGTCCGTCCTCCTCCTTCCCCGCCCTTTTTCCATCCATCTGTCGTTTCCTCTCTTCGGAACCACCACCATCACCCCCCCCCCCCTACTCACTCACCCTCCGATCTCCAAACCCCCTCCCCAACCTTCTCCCCCCCCCCACCCCACCTTTTTTTTTTTTCTTTTTTTTTTTTAATCTCCTCTATATTTCATCATCTCTGCCGACTCGGAAAAGGTTTTGATTTTGAAGAGGTTTCGCTGGAACTGGTGGAAGTTCGAGGGAATAAACATCGCCCAAAAAAAAAGAGAAGAAAACAAACAAACAAACAAACAAACAAACAAACAAACAAACAACAGACAGTCTTGATTCGCTAGTACCATCACATAAGATGGAGAAAGTGTTGACAATAAACTGACGTTTTCAACATTAAAAAAAAAAAAAAGAATCAACCTCCTCAATCCCCTTAACTTTCCCTCCCCTCAGTTCCCGCCTTTCCGCTACTCTCCACATTGTTTACCACACACACACCACA
The DNA here is from genome assembly GCA_018398815.1 of Conus ventricosus. Classification (NCBI taxonomy): domain Eukaryota; kingdom Metazoa; phylum Mollusca; class Gastropoda; order Neogastropoda; family Conidae; genus Conus; species Conus ventricosus. Next base: position 14,760,598 of record CM031616.1, on the reverse strand, counting down.
CACACACCACACACACCCCACACAACCCCACACACAGCACGCACGCACGCACGCACGCGCACACACAGAATGTCTCTCTCTCTCTCTCTCTCTTCTCTATATATTTATATATATATATAGTCAACCGCCTACAATCTCTCTCTCTCCCCTCTCCCCTCTCTCTCTCTCTCTCTCTCTCCCCCCTCTCCCCCCACCCACGCACCCACCCACTACTATTATCTATCTGTCCTTTACCTACCGCCTACAACTTCCTGCGATTGGACATTCATTCGGTCTCCTTTCCCCAGAGTTTCATACACGCCCCTTTCCTCCGCCTCTCCTTCTCCGCACCGGGTTTTGTCAACGAAAGCTTTCAGAATAAGAGCAGTTATGTGATTATCTTCCCCTGCCCACCCCACTCACTCCCCACCCCGAGACTTCCTGTGAATCCAGACAATTCAGGGAGCAGTCGGGAACTGATGATAGATAAGGCCGTTATGAACTGTGACGGGACTCATCTCCAGCGGATGAGAGAGAGGGAAAAGAGGGAATTTATGAGGGGGTGATCACCCAGCGGTTTATGAACAGCCTGCATGCAGCGGGGCGAGCAAACGGTCAAGCCATGCAAAAACATCAGTTGTTTTTTTAAAGACACTTTTGTTTCCTTAGCTGACGTGCGAAAATCGCCTTTTAACAGCACTGTTAGTGTTTTTAAAAGGGTTTCTCTGCTCAATTGGAAGCTCCCAAAATTTAAACAAAAATTTAAAAGAGACCGCTCTGAACCACAATCCCAAATTATTCACATCTAGCAAGTTCCAAGTGTTTCTTATTCTGATTCACATACACAGGACGCCAGCTGCTAAGCCCCCGTCCCCCCATCCCCTCCGAACCCTCCCTTTCCCCCCACTGACCACAGCTTGCTTTGTCGTGGCCAAGTGTTGGACGAGCGTCCCTCCCCTCTTCCCCCGCTCCCCTTCCCTCTCGCCCTTCCAGGAGCCACCACCGTGTCCTCCCGCGGACAGTCCCCATGACCTTGCCAACATCGAAACACTTTGACACACACGGCCCGGCCACCGCAGGCCCTTTGGGATTGCAGGGCTGGGAGCGAGGCGCATAAACCCCACAGGCCCGTCTTCCCACCCAGGACTAAACCCCGAAAGAACGATATGTCCCTAAAAGCTTTCGCTACCAGGACGTAAAACTCAACATTCACTCTTCCCACGCCCCATTTGACTCTCAGCACGCCTCAGTGTCTGCTCGCCCCTCCCCCGTCGAGGTCCTTTTAGTGTCTGTCACCCTCCCCCAGCAGAGAGACCTTTCGTGTCGTAGCCCTCCCTCAATCAGAGATCCTTTCGGGTTTGCTCCCCTCTCCCTCAGATCAGAGAATCCTTTCATGTTCCCCTCAGATGAGAACGGTCTTCTCCCCGGGCCCCCCTCCGCACCGGGTCTTCACCCGCGAAAGGGTGCCCTCTTTCTGTGTGGGCCCCGCATGACCCTCCGGTCGCCGGAGTCAACAACAACGTCAACGAGGATATTGTGCGTTGCTCCCTGGTTTAGGCAGGGCGGCTTCTTCACCCTTGGGCCACGGCGGGTTTGGTGTCTAAAATGCCTCTGGTGGAGGGGGGGTTTCGGGTATCGCGACACCGGCCAGGGGGGCCCCTCCCTGGCACCAGTACTGACAAAATCGGCACAGGGTCCCCCCCTGTCACCAGTCACGACAAAACGGGCCCCGGTGCCCCTCCCGTCAGCAGTCAGCTGACCAACCGGGACAGTCCCCTCGCCTTTTTCCCCAGTCAGTACAACAACGGCACATTTTCCCCCTCGCCTGGGCACCAGTCAGTGACAAAATCGGGGACGGGTTTTTTCCCCTCGCCTGTCGCCTTCAGCTGAAAACATCGGGGACAGGGGTCCCCTGCCTTCGCCCCGTCGCTGACAACACGGGACAGGTGCCCCTCCCTGTCGCCAGTCAGTGAAACTTCGGGACAGGGCCCCCCCCGCCCGCGCCGTCACGACAACATGGCACGGGGCCCCCCCCTTCAGCCAAGTACAACATCGGGGACAGGTTCCCCCGCCTGTCAGCCCTCAGTGACACATCGGAAGGTGCCCTCGCCTGTCAGCCATCAGCTGCTGGATCGCTACCTGGTCTGTTTTTCTCCCCAAACGAAAGAGAATGTGTGTGTGTGCGTGCGCGCGCGCGTTGTGATAGTATGTTGTGTGTGTGTGTGTGTGTGGTGTGTGTGTGTTGGTTGGTGTGTGTGCGCGCGCGCGCGCGCGAGCACGCGCACGCGTCTGTCCGGCTATGAGTTGTGTATATGTAAACGCAGGAGTGTACATGTCATTGAATGTACTGTCTCTCTCCCTCTTTCTCTCTCCCCCTCCCTCTCTCTCTCCCCCTCCCTCTCTCTTCCCCCTCATTCTCACTCTTTCCACACACACCCCTCTCTCACCCTCAGTCTCAATACTTTAATCACATTTCATTGCTCGGACTTAAAGTGAATCTTGAAATGAATATCGTGACGACTCGGCCCTGCAGCTTTGTTCCGTCAGTAACGAGTCGTCAACCCACGAATATGTTTCGTGATAAAACTGACACTACTCTCTGTTGTAGTCCTGCATCTTTCCTAAACGAAATCCACATGCACTTCAGCTTCATTTCCATCTGCGCGTCCACATGTTTTTAACATATCACACGTCCTCATTTTTTTTCATTCATTTTTGTGTGTGTGCAGAACATACACCACATCACAAAACATAACGTTCAACACGCGGCGGAAATGCAGAATATTCTCCAATGAGTCGGCTTATGACGGCCTGTTATTGATAAATAACAAAAACTTAAGTAGGGTAACTCTTGCTCCCATGGTGAAATAAATACACGCCCATAGCTCCAAACGAATGCTGCTTATCACATCAAATCGTTTTGCAGACATGACAACACAGAGCACACAGAACAAACAAGGAAGAAGAAGGAGGAGGAGGAGGAGAGGAGGAGGAGGAGAGGAGAAGAAGAAGGAGAAGAAGAAGAAGAAGAAGAAAAAAAAAAGAAGAAGAAGAAGAAGAAGAAGAAGAAGAAGAAGAAGAAAAGAAGAAGAAGAAGGAGCAGGAGAGGAGGAGGAGAGGAGAAAGAAGAAGAAGGAGGAGAAGAAGAAGAAGATGGAGAAGAAGCAGAAGTAGCAGAAAAAGATGAAGAAGAAAACAAAGGAGGAAGAGAGGAAACGGAGGAGGAGGAGGAGGAGGAGGAGGAGGAGGAGGAGGAGGAGGAGGAAATGGAAAAGAAGAAGAAGAAGAAGAAGAAGAAGAAGAAGAAGAAGAAGAAGAAGGAAAAGAAGAAGCAGGAGTAGCAGAAGAAGACGAAGAAGAGAAAAAGGAAAAGGGAAGAAGGACGAGGACGAGAAAAAGAAGGAGGAGGAGAAAATCAAGGAAGAGGAGAAATGGTGGTGGTGGTGGTGGTGATGGTAGTGATGGTGGTGAAAGAGGAGGACGAGGAAGAGGGGGAAGAGGAGACGAGAAGGAAGGAAGAATGGAGCACGGTCAAAAAGAGAAACGAACAGCAGCCCACGGAGGATGCAAAGGAAGCAGACAGAGCCACAATTAAAAGACGAAGAGGGGAAAGAGGACGCGGAAGCGGATGACGGATCAAAGGCAGCACGAACACCAGGAAGAGATTAAGGGGAGTCAACTGAGGAGAATCTGGTGAGGATAAAACGGAAGAAGTAAGAGGAAATGAAGAGAGAGAGAGGGGGGGGGAGAAGGAGAGAGAGAGAGAGGAGAGAGAGAGAGGGGAAAGAGAGAGAGAGAGAGAGAGAGAGAGAGGAGGGGAGAGAAGAGAGAGAGAGACAGAGAGACAAACAGAGAAAGAAGAGAACGAACGAACGAAATTTTATTTTACCAGGTAATGAGATAAGCAATACAAATGCTTTTTTCCACCCAGCCCTGGGGCAAAAGGAAGAAAAACAATGTAAAGATCAAATTGATGCATAGAGAGAGAGAGACAGACAGACAGACAAAGAGAGAGAGACAGAGACAGAGACATAGCGAAAGAAAAATGCTGCTTAAAGCCAAGCCGACCGCAAAGGGCCATCTCACGGCTGAAGCTGAGGAGAAGAGGAAGAGGAAACACAAGAAGAAAGGAAAGAAAAGAAAAAGAAGGAGGGAGGAACCGAAGAAGAAGAAGAAAAGCAGGAGAAAAAAAAATAGAGGAGAAAATGAAAAATAAAATGGGAGGAGAAATATAAGAGTGAGAAAAAAAAAGTGGAGGAGGAAGAGAAAAAGAATGAAGAAAGGAGCAGGAAAAAAGAGAAAAATCAGAGGAAGATGCAAAAGCAGACAAGGCAGAGAGGACGGGGGGGGGGGGGGGGGGGGGGGGGGGGGGGGGGGGGGGGGGGGGGGGGGGGGGGGGGGGGGGGGGGGGGGGAGGAGGATAACAAAGACACAGAGCAAGACAGAGAGAAATGAAAAATGATGGTAATACGATGGATGATGATGCTGATGCTGATGACGACGATGATCATGATCACGATGACGAACAAGAAGAGATACGGCGTAGCGAAACAAAGAGAATCAAGAGAGGAAACGTGAAAGAGAACGGACTACAGGAGTACAAAAAAAAAAAAAAAAAAAAAAAAAAAACCGGAACAGGAAGTTCAAGATCGGGACCTAGAGGAACAACGAGCTTAAAAAAAAAAAAAGGAAATGAAGACGCGAATAAGGAGGGGTGGTGGTGGTGGTGGTGTGTGTGTGTGTGTGTGGGGGGGGGGGGGGGGAGTTCAGGAGGGAAGTGGGGGACGCTGTAAACACCTGTTGGGGAGGCAGTCACGCTGTTCACGTAATGATAAGGTACGCGGCATCCTGCCACCAGCAGCCGAGCAGGCGCCATGACGTCATCAACCAATCCGTCACATATGGCGCACAGTGAGCGTCAAAATTCCTGCACTGGTTATTACCATACAATTACGACACTGACGGAGTCGGACTTGGTTCGAAAGCACTTCATCCATTGTCGGGTTTTTCGCTTGACATCTGTTTTCAGTTTGCAATTCGCACGCATACAGGATGTATACCCACATATCACTTCTTCTGATCTATAACTTTTAGAAGTTAAAAAAAAAATCTAATTTGAAATTCAATCCCTACCTGGAGTTTTATCTTCACAAGGGAGTTGATAAGACAATTTATTTATTTGGTTTTGTATTTACTTATTATTAATTTTAGGTATGTATGTATGTATGTATATATATATGTACGTATTTTACATTTCATGATAGCGAGTCTTTTAATGGAGAATCGGACAGAGGAAACCTCGTTTCACTCCTGTGCTGAGCCAAAGAACTCGTTCAGAACGGATCCAAACCGTTGGAGGTGGTCCATCCGTCCACTGTAGGGTCTGACCCTTCAGCTTCATGTCCACCCCTGCATAATTACCTTCCCGAAACAGCCGAGCCTGGTGCTGCCTACCTAAAAACTGACTTCATTCAGTGTGCATCTGATGCCGCACGAAGCAAGACCCAATCACCACACCAGAGCATCCAGATGAGACCCAATCACCACACCAGGAGCATCCAGATGAGGACCCAATCACCACCCAAGAGCGTCCAGATGAGGACCCAATCCCCCACCAAGAGCATCCAGATGAGGACCCAATCACCACACCAGGAGCATCCAGATGAGGACCCAATCAACCACACCAAGAGCATCCAGATGAGGAAGTGGGGTTGGGTGGACAACACCCTGCGTAGAGGACTGGCCCACATCCCATGCCACACCTTGGACTGGAACCCGCAGGGGAAGCGGAAGAGGGGACGACCAGTCCCCCCCACCTGGAGAAGAACCCTACAGGCAGACCTCAAGTTCACCAACATGACCTGGGGTGAAGCCAAGAGAACAGCCCAGACAGAGCGAGATGGAGATCTGCAGTGCAGGCCCTGTGTTCCCATCGGAACGAAGAGCACTAAGTCAAGGAAGTCGGCCAGTCTGGCGGTGAGGTCCTGCATGGCACCGTCGTCTCCCCACGGCTGTCAGTATCAGCAGCGAGAGGTGGTACATGGCAAATGGACCCACTCTTTAATCAATCACGGGTGTTCTGAAGTCTAGAGTGGGCTATAGCCATGAACACAATTGCACGAAGATGACGAACAGCAGCTGTTTACTGAAGCCAAGGAG
>CM031616.1:14739460-14744460 GCA_018398815.1 Conus ventricosus | reverse complement strand
ACAGACATGTGGTACAGACATGTGGTACAGACATGTGGTACAGCAGTGAATCCCAGCCCTCTGCGTGGTTCCTGGCACTGAGCAAGGTGATCACTTGGAAGAGGAGGGCGCTAGAGGAGAACAAACCAACAACACCATCAACTACAGTGAGATGCAGAGTATCATCAGGGTGCTTACAACGCCAACGGTGTTCACGGAGGACTTCCATCGGGGGGGGGGGGGGGGGGGGGGGGGGGGGGCACTGGGCACAACCGACTAAGCTGTCAGTGGACGGTGGCTGACACTGTTACTCCTAGAAACATGTCTATGAGGACAGGCAGACCAGACTGTGGACATGGGTTCAGAGATGCCTCCTCTACAGACCTGCAGGACGAAATGTATGGCCATAGGACACTCCATGATGACCCAATGTTCTGGCCATAGGACATTCCCATTATTACCAAACGTATGGCCACAGGACACTCCCATGATGACCAAACGTATGGCCATAGGACACTCCATGATGACCAAACGTATGGCCATAGGACACTCCCATGATGACCGAATGTCTGGCCATAGGACACTCCCATTATGACCAAACGTATGGCCATAGGACACTCCCATGATGACCAAACGTATGGCCACAGGACACTCCCATGATGACCAAACGTATGGCCATAGGACACTCCCATGATGACCAAACGTATGGCCATAGGACACTCCATGATGACCAAACGTATGGCCACAGGACACTCCCATGATGACCAAACGTATGGCCATAGGACACTCCCATGATGACCAAACGTATGGCCATAGGACACTCCCATGATGACCAAACGTATGGCCATAGGACACTCCATGATGACCAAACGTATGGCCATAGGACACTCCCATGATGACCAAACGTATGGCCGTAGGACCTCCCATGATGACCAAACGTATGGCCATAGGACCTCCCATGATGACCAGCCTTTCCAGCTGCTGCCAGGAAAGATGGCTCTATTTACCAGCCCTACTGGACGGACCGTGTCACCGGACACAGAAAGCTGGAAACAACCAGACAGGATTTCTCCTTCATTTTCTTCTTTCTCTCTTTTTCCCTCTAACCTCTTCTCCTTGCAGACAACCCTGACCTGGCTCCTATCAAAGGTACAGCACATCTGAAAAAGTTATAAGCTGAAACAGTAAAGGATGTGTAAACTTTACCTTCGTTTTTCTTCTATGTCACATATTCCTCTTTGTATCTATCTGACGACTGGACGAACTGATTCAAACTTTCTCGCAACTGGTACGTGATAAAAACCGTCATTCCCGGTTGGACCCTCACAAGAAAATACCAAGACATTGAGTGCGTTTCACAGGTTGCGAGGATTGTGTGGATGGCCGTTGTTTAGAATCTCGTTACGAAGGCAACGACAAGTCGTCTTCGGAGGATAGTCAAGGGATGCTGACGATAAAAATGATGATGACGGTAGCGTATGGTTATGATCTGTAAGGTCCATGGTTCAGTTCCGTGCGGCTGTTGAAGCTTTGAACCCGAAGAATTTTTCCAGTCCCCCGGGCCAGTCTATGTTCAGACCTGTTTCACGTGCCCTACCTCCCCACCCCCTCCCAACTCCCCACCCCCTTTTCCGTCTCTGGGTGGGTGTACACATGAACGCATCCACCACCCCGACAACCCTAATGGCTGCCTCAACGGCAGCAGAACGAAAACTATAAAATCCATTCACGAGAAACGAATGTGGGAGTCGGAGCCTTTGACAGGACGAAGGAGGAACAGCGGAGGAGTTGTAGAGGATGATGAAGAAGAGGAAGAAAAACGAGAGAATCAGGATGAAACGAAATGAAAAAGTAAAAAAGAAAAAAGAAAACCCGAGGAGTGTTTCGTTTGCGTGACAACCTCAGAAGCAGCAGGTGAGAGGGAAGTTGGGCAGGAGGCAGTAACAGGCTGCATGTCATTGATGGCGAAGTGTGCACACACCTGAGTTGTTAGCATGGGGGCAGAGCTGGGTGGGTTACCTGTGAGGGGGGGTGTCAGGTGGCGCATTAACCGGCTGATGGTCTGCCAGCCCTGTGTTCATCCTCCTCTCTTCACTGCTTGTCCTCCTTCTCTTCCTCCGCCTTCTTCGTTCTTCTTTCCTCCTCCGATCTGTCTGTCCGTTTTATCGGTCTCCGTCTGTCTCTCTCTCTTCCCACCCGCCCCCCCCTCTCTCTCTCTCTCTCTCTCTCTCTTCTCTCTCCTCTCTCTCTCTCTCTCTCTCTCTCTCTCCACCGCTTCGATCTCTATACACATTGAGTGTGGATTTGAGAGAGAGAGAGAGAGAGAGAGAGAGAGAGAGAGAGAGGAGAGAGAGAGAGAGAGAGAGAGAGAGGGGAGAGAGAGAAATGACAATGACGATGCAAGTTCAACATGTTTCATTTTCATTCGACCGTAGACCTTGAGAGAAGCCTAAAATAATGAACAGGCTAAAATAAGAACCTTCACTAAACAGAAAGACAGACATCATGAAATGGAACTTTAACTGAACTGTCGTTCTCCGACCATAGACAGAGAGTCACACATCGGAACAAACCTGTGGTGCTACTGCTGCTGTGCTTGTAGTTCTTCGTCAACAGAGAGACAGAGAGAGAGAGAGAGAGACAAGAGAAGACAAGACAAAATTCTTTATTTACGAGGATAATCTGATGCGCTTTTTTACATCCAGTCCTCGCCCTGAGTAGGGTCAACAATGCAAAATAGGATAAAGCAACAAAAGAAGCATGCAAAAAGTGACTAGAACTACAGTACCATACGGAATTAAAAATAAAACTTTAAAAAAGTAAAATGAGAGAGAGAGAGAGAGAGAGAGAGAGAGAGAGAGAGAGAGAGAGAGAGAGAGACGCAGGAGCAAAAGGAGTGCAGGGAACGGCGATAGAGAGAGGGAGAGAGAGGTGAGAGTGGGAGCGGGAAAGAGCATATTTAGAACAAACTGACAATCCCCCCCAAAAAAACACACACACAAAAACACAAAGACAACAGATCTTAAAGCACCAGAGCAAAAAAAGAAGAAACTAAAGCACAAATGGAGGGGAAAAATGCATAATGATAGCCCAGTCACCACGCACTGGTCCCATGCACATATTGGTGCTGTCTGTCCGTCTGTGTGTGTGTGTGTGTGTGTGTGTGTTGTGTGTGTGTGTGTGTTGTGTGTGTGTGTGTGTGAGAGAGAGAGAGAGAGAGAGATGTTTCACAAGAGGCTTCATGATGTCACGCGCAAAATCCTACCCCATCAACTTACTCCTCTCCCTCCCCCCCCCCTTTCCTATCCCCACCCCTCTGTCACTTCCACCCCTAATTGCCTCAACAAGCGTTACATGTCTGTGGCAAGTTCCAGACGACCACTCAGGATCATTGAGAGGAGAGATCGACTTCTCACGTGACTCACGTGATCACGTGCTTCCCATCACGAGAACTCGCGGACGCGTGCAAAGGAACGTCACCCTCCATTGGTTCCCCGTTTCCACTTCGTTTGCTCTCGAGTGTGAACACTTGGGGCATCTGAAACTTGTCTGACTGACTGACTCTCTGTGAAGCTGAGAGAGAGAGAGAGAGAGAGAGAGAGAGAGAGAGAGAGAGAGGAGAGGCGGAGTGAGAGAGAGAGAGAGAGAGAGAGAGAGATGATGATGATAATCTTTATTTCCATGGGTAACAGATAAGCAAACACATGCTTTTTTCATCCGGCCCTTGCCCCGTTATAGGGACTAAGTATGGACTAGCGACTAAGACTTACAAAACTTTTAACAAACACACATATCTTCATAACATTAAAAAGTTCATCCATTAACAGTTAAGGCGTAGAGAGAGAGAGGAGAGAGAGAGAGAGAGAGAGAGAGAGAGAGAGGAGAGAGCCAGTTGAAGCTGGAGATGAGAAGAGATAGAGAGAGAGAGAGGAGAGAGAGAGAGATGAGAGAGGAAGAGAAAAGAGAGGAGAGAGACAGACAGACAGACAGGCGGACAAACAGACGGACAGACAGCACCTAACATGTGCGTGGGACCTATACGAGCATTCCTTCGTTTTCTGCGCAGTGAGAGGCATGCAGCTTTGTCCGACAGTTACTGGTCGTGCGCATGGCTGGGAGTCAGCAAATTCTGCGTGTCTGGGGGGGTGCTCCTAATTGCCTCGCACTTCAGTGGCAGCCTCCTTCCCTGGGCCGTTTGTTCTGTCGTTGTTTGTTGGTTTTCCTTTCTTTTTCCGTGGGCCGGGTTTTTTTTTTTTCCCCTTTTTTTTCCGTCGCTTCCCTCTTTCGGGTCTTTTTTTATACCCTTTTTTTTTGCTATACCCTTTTCATCTTCATTTCTCCTCTTCCCCTCCTCCTTCTTCTTCTTGTTTTTCTTCTTCTTCTTGTTTTCTTCTTCTTTCTCCTCTCCTCCTCCTCCTCCTCCTTCTTCTTCTCTAGCGCAGGGAATTTACTCGCTCAGCTCTCCCTTCTGCTCTCTACTCAAAAGAAAATTTCCCTTTGTAATTCATTGCAAAATTTCTGACTGGATCTGTCCACTGGAAATGCTCAAATCTCATCAGAGATGGGGAAAGAAAAAGCAACAAAGAAACCAACCAACCAACCATCGGCGCGTGTGCAGCCAGGGAAGGCTCGTTGTTGGTGCCATGTCACAGAAACCTCAGGCCGCAAACGGCAGTGTGGTGGTCAGTCTCGCGATGGAGCTGACAGCCGGTGAGAGGTATGCACTGGACTCTGAAGATAAACAGCTTCTCAATGACGACACGGTGGTTCTGTCATTCTGAACTGTGGCCTCTGACCTGTTCCTCATAGCCTCACTTTCTCACTTCCGGACAAAGAGAGATACAGAGAGAGAGAGAGAGAGAGAGAGAGAGGAGAGATGGGAGAGAGAGAGAGAGAGAGAGAGAGAGAGAGAGACAGACAGACAGACAGGACAGAGACAGAGAGACAGAGTCAGACAGACAGAGACAAAGACACAGTGACAGACAGACAGACAGACAGACAGACACACACCACACACACAC
>CM031616.1:14714460-14721960 GCA_018398815.1 Conus ventricosus | reverse complement strand
AGAGGAGAAGGAGGGGAAGAGGAGGAGGAGGAGGAGAAGAAGAAAAAGAAGAGAAGAAGAAGAAGGAAGGAGGAGGAGAGGAGGAGGAGGAGGAGGAGGAGGGAGAAGAAGAAAAAGAAGAAAATGGAAGAAGGGAAGAAGAAGAAGAAGAAGAAGAAGAAGAAGAGAGGAAGAGGAGGAGGAGGAGGAGGAGGAGGAGGAGGAGGAGGAGGAGGAGAAGGAGGAGGAGGGAGGAGAAGGAGGGGAGGAGAAGGAAGAAGAAGAAGAAGAAGAAGAAGAGAAGAAAGAAGAAGAAGAAGAAGAGAAGAAGAAGAGATGAGAAAGAAATGAAAACTCAAGAAGGAAACGGAACAGAAAATGAGAAAAGAAGGGATCGGCACAGAAACATTGCAGGTGAAAGGGGAGCTTGGCAGGAATGGCTCACTTACGGCAACCATATTTCTCAAATAACACACTTCGGCAAAACACCATTCTATTCCGGCCTTTCAAGTACTTGCAGGTGAAACGATCAGCTTGGGAGAGCTTCTTCCAGCTGCATTACGTCCCTTTCCACCAAAAATAACACGCCCCAACCCCCCCCCCACCCAACACAAAACACACACACTCCTCTTCTGTCACCTGCACCCCATTCCTCTTCTCGCCTTTCCGAAGTACCACAGGTGAAGCCTCAATCGTGGTGAGACATTTTCAGTGCCAGCTTGTTTGGGGCGGATCAAACGTTGAGCCAGTGACAGAAACACGTGCTGGTCCACACGTTTCTAACACAAACGATTTCATTTTTTCTGTATCTGGATATCGAGCCTTCCTCCCCATAGTACTCTCTCTCTCTCTCCACACACACAACATCCAGTCACACGCTGCGCCACACATTCAACACAACACACACACTCACACATACAACACCACACACACCACACACACCAGGCGTCTTCATTCACGCACACATTTAAACACATGTGTCACACGGCGCTCGCGCGCGCGCGCGCACGACACACACACACACAACACACACACACACACACACACACACCACACACACACACACACAAACAAGACGGCGCTTCACGCACTCGGCACGCCGCACACACACACACACACACACACCACACACACAACACACACACACACATACACAGTGCACCATCACACACATACACACGTGCACACACACGTACGAACATACCACTAGCAGGAAGGCAGCAGGCACACAGATATACATGTGCACTCAGTACGCGCACACGCTTCGACTAGAGCAGGAGAGGGAGGCACACAGTACATGGTGCAGATGCGGAGATATGAGAGGAGAGAGAGGAGAGAGAGAAGGAGGAGAGAGCAGAGAGAGAGAGAGAGAGAGAGGAGGAGAGGGGGGGGGGAGAGCAGATACGATGGTTTATTAATTTACATGATCTGTTCATCTGCGTTGGTCACTTGAGACCTAAAGCAATCACATATTATTGTACAGTCAGGAAATCAATAATTATAAACAGAACAAAAACAACAAAAAGCGAGGAAGAAGCGTAGGTAGTCGCGGAAAAAGAAATGGAGGTTGGTGGTTGGGGTTGGTGCAGTAGATAAGTGGGACCTGGGCAATGGGGAAGAATTGAAAAGTTCGACATACTGGATTATGTACAAGATAGCTCACCAGTTTCAGATTGGAACATTTCCCACACACACACACACACACGCACGCACGCACACACACACACAGAGGAAACACACACACGCACACACACACACAGAGGAAAACACACACACGCACAACACACAAAGCAAACACTCACACGCAAACATACGCAAAAGAAACACTCACACACACACACACACACACACAACACACACACACACACACATACACACACACACACACACGCACACGGACACATACACACACGGACACACACACACACACACACACACACACACACACACACACACCACAACACACACACACACACACACACACACACACACACACACACACCACACACACAACACAACACAACCCAACACACACACACCACACACACACACACACACACACACACACACACACACCACACACACAATCATCGCATGAACGTGACAGCATACAATCACACCCAGTCTGAACGCGGAGGAATGTACAGCAAGCCAAGGACTTGCACCCATACAAACACAGCCTCAGACTCACTGTCCTCAGACCTAATCGTAGATGATACCAGCAGCGTCATGGGGGACCCACGGGGAGCCGCTCATAGCTCACAAGCTCATTAATCTTCAACTAAGCTCAATTACGATGCCCCCGGGCACGTGGTTCTATATCTGTTGTACACCTTGCTAACAAGTCCGAGGTACATCACTCGTCCATCAAACTGACCAACCACGGTCAGTTCAGTTGGTAGCCAGGTCCGGTCAGCCTCTCTCTCTTCATCAGCTCTCTCCGTCTGTCTGTCTGTCATGTCTGTCCGTCTTGTCATTCACTCGTTCAGTCTCTCTGTCTGTATGTGTGCCTGTCTGTCTCGGTCTGTCTCTCTTTCTGCCTCGTTGCTGTCTGTCTGTCTGTCTCTCCCTCTCGTCTGTATGCCTCTCTCTCTCTCTCTCTCTCTCTCTCTCTCTCTCTCTCTCTCTTTGTGTGTGTTGTGTGCGTCTCTGTGCTGTCTCTCTGGTCTCTCTCTCTCTCTCTCTCTCTCTCTCTCTCCTCTCTCTCTCTCTCTTCTGTGCTCTCTTCTGGTCTCCCCCTCTCCCTCTCTCTCATCCCTAATGATGGTTCCATAATCTTTCAATCATGACCTTTCACTCGCTCTGTGTAAACCTGGCCATTTTAGAGAAAGTCACAGACTTTGACCTCGTTGGGATCTTTCATCCATTGGATCTATCACCACGGGATTTATCGACCTTCGTGATTCAGAGAATCGATGGACACCTACCATGGTGTTCTACATTTACATAAGATGGAGAGCTTTCCTCAGGATCTGCTATTGCAGACATTCTGAGTTTTAACTACATCAAGAGAGAGAGAGAGAGAGACGAGTGGTGAGAGAGAGGAGAGTGAGAGTAGAGAGAGAGAGAGAGAGAGACAGACAGACAGACAGACAGACAGAGAGACACAGACAGACAGACAGACAGACAGACACACACCACACACACACCACACACACACACACACACACACACACACACACACACACACGCACACACACACAGATGTACAAAAGGAGTCTCACACATGGGCGAAACAAAGAAATTGAGCTAGATACCATTCTCGTTTGCCTGTCTAGCCAGCAAACTCTATTAGATATAAATGACCCCCGCACTCAACGACGTGGCATCCTACACAATATACCTGACAGGTGAAATATTCACCTTCTTGTTATCGGAACAGGGGATTACCGACATGACATGATGAGAGTGGCCAAGCCATCCAGACCAAGGCTATCTCTCAACTCAGGCTAACAACCCGAGTGGGAGAGAAAAAAATTTAAAAACGAAACAAACAAAAAAACAAAAACAAAAACAAAAACAAAAACCAAAGAAACACTCCGCCTTAGTCGATCCGCGCAACCCAGCCAAAAGCGTTTTGTCGACGAAAAGGTGCAGAAACCTGGCTCTTACATACATTTGGGACCAACCTGGCTCTTATACACCTTTGGGGACCAACCTGGCTCTTATACACCTTTGGGACCAACCTGGCTCTTACACACCTTTGGGACCAACCTGGCTCTTACACCTTTGGGACCAACCTGGCTCTTACACACCTTTGGGACCAACCTGGCTCTTATACACCTTTGGGACCAACCTGGCTCTTATACACCTTTGGGACCAACCTGGCTCTTATACACCTTTGGGACCAACTGGCTCTTACACATCTTTGGGACCAACCTGGCTCTTATACACCTTTGGGACCAACCTGGCTCTTATACACCTTTGGGACCAACCTGGCTCTTACACACTGTTAGGACAAACCTGACTCTTATACACCTTTGGGACCAACCTGACTTTCATACACCTTTGGGACCAACCTGACTCTTATACACCTTTGGGACCAACCTGGCTCTTACACACCTTTGGGACCAACCTGGCTCTTATACACCTTTGGGACCAACCTGGCTCTTACACACCTTTGGGACCACCTGGCTCTTACACCTTTGGGACCAACCTGGCTCTTACACACCTTTGGGACCAACATGACTCTTACACACCTTTGGGACCAACCTGGCTCTTACACACCTTTGGGACCAACCTGACTCTTATACACCTTTGGGACCAACCTGGCTCTTACACACCTTTGGGACCAACCTGGCTCTTACACACCTTTGGGACCAACCTGACTCTTACAACCTTTGGGACCAACCTGGCTCTTACACACCTTTGGGACCAACCTGACTCTTACACACCTTTGGGACCAACCTGACTCTTACACACCTTTGGGACCAACCTGGCTCTTACACACTGTTAGGACCAACCTGGCTCTTACACACTGTTTAGGGACCAACCTGGCTCTTACACACTGTTAGGACCAACTGGCTCTTACACACTGTTAGGACCAACCTGGCTCTTACACACTGTTAGGACCAACCTGGCTCTTACACACTGTTAGGACAACCTGGCTCTCACACACTGTTAGGACAAACCTGGCTCTAACACACTGTTGGACCAACCTGGCTCTTACACACTGTTAGGACCAACCTGGCTCTTAGACACTTTTGGGATCAACCTGGTTCTTACACATTTTTGGGACCAACTTGGCTCTTACACATTTTTGGGACCAACTTAGCTCTTACACATTTTTTTGGACAAACTTGGTTCTTACTCACTTTTGGGACAACATAGGGAACCAGTCATATTGTCCCGAAATTTGGAAAACTAATAATAGCACAGCGGGGGGGTACTACAGCGTTTTAGCACATGAATGAAGATTAGGCGCATGTATTTATTGGTTGGTGCAGTTTTCCGACGATTTGAGAACTGATGTTCATTCATTTTAAAAGCAAATTCGATAACAACACACACACACACACACACACACACACACACACACATACACGCGCACACACACACATACATTCACCCCACACCAAACACACACACACACACACACACACACACACCACACACCACACACACACACACACACGTCTTCGTAGAAAAAGACAGATGAAGATAAAGAGAGAAGTGAGGAGCGTAATGCAGGGGGGTGGGGGGTGGGGGGTGGGGGGTGGTGGGTGGGTGGAAGATATTCATCACGCATACAGACAGTGGAGAAATCAGCCTGTGTCTGTGGCCACACCCAGATCGTGCGGGTGACAAAGGGAGGCAACCCCAGCCAGTCAACATGGTGATTGACATGCAGAGGACGGAGGAACTTGGTGATTGAGTGAATGGGAAAGAAGACATAAGGAGGGGGGAAGAAAGAAAGAAGGGGGGAAATGACAGGATGATCTATCACCGGACATACATGTGTGTGTGTGTGTGTGTGTTGTGTGTGGTGTGTGTGTGTGTGTGTGTGTGTGTGTTAATGGTGTGTGTGTGTGTGTGTGTGTGTGTGTGTGTGTGTGTGTGATGCAGTGTGTGTGTGTGTGTGTGTGATGCAGTGTGTGTGTGTGTGGAGGAGAGAGAGAGAGGAGAGAGAGAGGAGAGAGAGAGAGAGAGAGAGAGAGAGAGAGAGAGAGGACAGAATGACCACCAACGACATCACACCACCATCAGCTCAAGCCAACATGAAAACAACAACCCACACAGCAATCGTCATCAAACATCACCTGCACCATCGCCACTAAACCATGGACGTGTCTTACTGTCGAAAGAAACTGCTCAGACTGTCCACGGCCTCTGTATCCATCACACCTGACGAAACCTCCGACAGTCTATGTTCACCGTGGGCAATAATCCCTGTTCCTGGATCACGCTAATTCTGCTGAGCTGGCTGGAGAAGGGACGCCAAAATACAGGTGAAGTGAGAGTGTTCGATTACGCGCATGATTCTCCAACAGTAACGCTGCAGTCTGCTTCAACTTTCTTGAAGAAGCGAAGGCCTTCAGTCACTGTTTTAAAAGTATATCAACGAATCGATGAGGCTTAAATAGCCGTCCACAACACATACAACCCCACCAGAATGATTCCAGAACACACACTAACGTCGAATCAGCAGACAAAGACGTAAGCACCTTAAGGCACGGTTTATCTACGTATACATGAACGAAGGAGTCCTCTACAAACGGGATACGAGCATCCAAACCACGACTCAGTTTGCGGGATAACACATGCACTCATCGCAGTTACTTCATGTTAGAACAGAACAAGAAACTTGTATGTTCAGCTGCATCAGGCTAAAGGCAGCGACTCCCCACGTTGACGACGTCACCGCGACCAACCTCTCAACGCAGTTCTTCTGTTGGCTGACTACAGGCCCACCACTTCAACTGCTATCACAGTTTAATCGATTAATATCAGAGCCGATTAGTCAGAATTCTTTTGTTCGTTCGTCTTCCTTTTTTCCCTCCAAAGTCGTTTTGTCCTGCGGACATTGGCAACATGAATCATTCAAAAAGCCAACAGACCTTGCAGGACAGCGGTGTGACCACAGTGACAACGCCACGTCTGTGTGACAAGCCGGCCGATCATTTATTTTTACCCCTGAAGGAAAGGCGGTTCACTGACATTGAGGGAAGGGACGGATCGTCGTCTACCCTGAGGTGGGAGGACTGCTTCTGATGTCCCCTGGAGCTGAACGACCGGCTGCCTGTGTCGTTGAACATTGACGGATTCTTCCTCCCCCTGTACCCCCTCCCCCTCCCCAATCCTTCTGCTCTCTCTCTCTCTCTCTCTCTCTCTCTCTCTCTCTCACACACACACACACACACACACACAAACACCCTATCTCCACTCACGCTTATAATACCAAGTGTCCTTGAAAGGGTCTAAGGCGTATGACGCAGCATGCTTTATTGTTCATTGGTCGGGCTCAAGTGTTTGTTCTCGTTTTCACGGTTTCTGTATTCGTGTTGGGATATGCACATAATCATCCCTTTCCTCTCCTCTCTCTCTCTCTCTCTCTCTCTCTCTCTCTCTCTGTCTCTCCTGTTCGTGTGTTTAATTATGCATACGTTTCACTGTCTGTCTGTCTGTCTCTCTCTCTCACGAGTCTCTCTCTCTCTCTCTCTCTCTCTCTCTCTCTTCTATTATTTGCTATTAAGAGGTTCTTGGGAGTAGAAATGAGAACACCTAATGACATGGCGTATGGTGAAACAAATCGATATCCTATTTACATAAATTCAGCTGTAAAGTGTGTTAGGTATTGGCTAAAGTTGACGAGGATGGACGAATGTAGACTACCGTTTAAGGCCTATAGAACGCTTTTCGATTTGGATTTGCGTGACAAGAAAAACTGGGCTTCAAATGTTCGCTGTAAATTGTATATGTTTGGATTCGGATATGAATGGCTCAATCAAGGAGTAGAAGGGATAAGCGAGTTTCTGGAAACGTTTAGGGAAAGGTTAATTTTGTGCAGATGGCAGGATTGGA
>CM031616.1:14699460-14711960 GCA_018398815.1 Conus ventricosus | reverse complement strand
CCACCAATATATAAAAAAATAACGGCAAAATAACGGTTTATCGGTTATATAACCGATATACACTTTTGAAACCGGTATTTTAGTCCTCACTGGGCTAAAGCCTGTGTACATATCAAATTTCATCCAAATCGGACAATATGTCAAGAATAGCGGTTTTCAACGGTCAGATTTTGAAACACTGCATGGAAGTGCCATTTGTGTGTGATAACCTTTCTATATACAAAATTTCATTAAAACCCACCAATATATAAAAAATAACGGCAAAATAACGGTTTAACGGTTATATAACCGATATGCACTTTTGAAACCGGTATTTTAGTCCTCACTGGGCTAAAGCCTGTGTACATATCAAATTTCAGCCAAATTGGACAATATGTCAAGAATAACGGTTTTTAACGGTCAAATTTTGGAACACTATATAGAAGTGCCATTTGTGTGTGATAACCTTTCTATATACCAAATTTCATTAAAATCCACTTATATATAAGAAATAACGGCAGAATAACGGTTTTTAACGCTTGTTTAATCCATTATCAGCATTACATCACTTACATGTGGACAGAGGATCCGATTTGTCACAAGATCACCCAAACCGCTTATAAATTGGCCAAGTACTTTCTGAGATATTCCATAAAGAAGAAAACCCGTCACAGGCCGTTACAACCGTTAGTATTAGTAACGGCTATAATAGGGCAAACTAAAACATCAGGCATCATCCGTGACCCATAATGAACATACCTGCTAATTTTCATAAAGGTCGGCCAAGTGCTTTCTGAAATATTCCATAAAGAAGAAAAACCGTTACAGGCCGTTAAAGCCGGTAGTAACGGTTATAACGGTAAACTAAAACATCGGGCATTATTCGTGATCCATAATGAACACACCTACAAATTTTCAGAAAGATCGGCCCAGTACTTTCTGAGATATTCCATAAGAAGAAAAAGTGTTACAGGCCGTTACAGCCGTTAGTAACGGCTGTAACGGTAAACTAAAACGTCGGGCATCATCCTTGACCCATAATGAACATACATACAAATTTTCAGAAAGATCGACCCAGTAGTTTTGTCTGGAGCGAGTGGAACACATTTTGACCACGGACTCACACACACACACACACACACACACACACACACACACACACACACACACATACACACACACACACACACACACACACACACACACACACACAGAGTATTTCTTCGTTCCCATTCGAAAGTACTCCCTGTTCTTTAAGAACTGGGAGTACAAAAAGAAGAAAAAACCCAGGTAGAAGCAGTCAAACTGTAAAGAAACAAGATGCGAAGCATATAAACGTACTCCCAGTTTTCCAAACCGCTTATAAATCGGCCAAGTGCTTTGTGAGATAAGAAAATAAAGGCAAAATAACGGTTTTAACGGTTATTTAACCGATGTACACTTTTGAAACTGGTATTTTAGTCCTCACTGGGCTAAAGCCTTGTGTACATACCAAATTTCATCCAAATCGGACAATATGTCAAGAATAAGGTTTTTTAACGGTCAGATTTTGAAACACTGCATGGAAGTGCCATTTGTGTGTGATGACCTTTCCATATACAAAATTGCATTAAAATCCACCAATATATAAAAAAATAACGGCAAAATAACGGTTTATCTGTTATATAACCGATATACACTTTTGAAACCGGTATTTTAGTCCTCACTGGGCTAAAGCCTGTTGTACATACCAAATTTCATCCAAATCGGACAATATGTCAAGAATAACGGCTTTTGACGGCCAGATTTTGAAACAACTACATGGAAGTGCCATTTGTGTGTGATAACCTTTCTATAATGATACAAAATTTCATTAAAACCCACCAATATATAAAATATAACGGCAAAATAACGGTTTAACGGTTATATAATCCGATAAGCACTTTTGAAACCGGTATTTTAGTCCTCACTGGGCTAAAGCCTGTGTACATATCAAATTTCAGCCAAATTGGACAATATGTCAAGAATAACGGTTTTTAACGGTCAAATTTTGAAACACTATATTGAAGTGCCATTTGTGTGTGATAACCTTTCTATATACCAAATTTCATTAAAATCCACCTATATATAATAACGGCAGAATAACGGTTTTTAACGGTTGTTTTAATCCATTTTCAGCATTACATCACTTACATATGGACAGAGGATCCGATTTGTCACAAGATCATCCAAACTGCTTATAAATTGGCCAAGTACTTTCTGAGATATTCCATTAAAAAAAAACCGTTACAGGCCGTTACAACCGTTAGTAACGGCTATAACGGGGCAAACTAAAACATCAGGCATCATCCGTGACCCATAATGAACATACCTGCTAATTTTCATAAAGGTCGGCCAAGTACTTTCTGAGATATTCCATAAAGAAGAAAAACCGTCACAGGCCGTTACAGCCGTTAGTAACGGTTATAACGGTAAACTAAAACATCGGGCACGGTTATAACGGTAAACTAAAACATCGGGCATTATTCGTGACCCATAATGAACATACCTACAAATTTTCAGAAAGATCGGTCAAGTACTTTCTGAGATATTCCATAAAGAAGAAAAAGCGTTACAGGCCGTTGCAGCCGTTAGTAACAGCTGTAGCGGTAAACTAAAACGTCGGGCATCATCCTTGACCCATAATGAACATACCTACAAATTTTCAGAAAGATCGACCCAATTGTTTTGTCTGGAGCGAGTGGAACACATTTTGACCACACACACACACACACACACACACACACACACACACACACACAGCATTTCTTCGTTCCCATTCTAAAGTACTCCTGTTCTTTAAGAACTGGGAGTACAAAAAGACATAACTAAATCCTCAACATCCCACTGGTTATTAAGCGTCCAATGTTATGGGGGGAGGAAAAGCAAGATGCAAACCATATAAACGTACTCCCAGTTCATCTTGAATACGCGTGTACATGTCAAGAGCATGTTTACTATGAAAATACCCATGATCTATCAGTCAGTTATTAAATCCAAGCTATTTTGAAATCCGTCAAATACTTCAAAAGGGGGAAGGGGGGGGGGGGGGGGGGGGGCTGAAAAACGTCACAATCAAACATGCGTCATAATGCATTTCGTCACTGAACCATAAAGAAGAAAAACCGGGTTTTTTTTGCCGTTATAGCCGTTAGTAACGGCTATTCTGGTAAAATAAAACATCGGGCACCATCCGTGACCCATAACGAACATACCTACAAATTTTCAGAAAGATCGGCCCAGAAGTTTTGTCTGGAGCGAGTGGATCACATTTTGACCACGGACAGACAGACAGACCGACAGACACACAGACAGCATTTCTTCGTTCCCATGGTAAAGTACTCCTGTTCTCTAAGAACTGGGAGTACAAAAACCATTTTGATCATCATCGCCCGCCTGCTTCGATACGATCACTATCACGAACACTCGTACGGCGACATTTTCAAGTTTCTGCAGGCAGAACCATCATCGTCAACAAACTTTATCGAACAGACGCGCTTCAGCTGTCATGCAGACAGTACTTGCCAGCTAAAGAAAACCACGGCAAACACCAACCACGTCAAGAAAACACGCTCTTTCACTTGGCAAGGACGATAATCAAGCTCTACCGAGAACGGGCGATTAATCACCGTTTTGAACATCTTACGGGCGATTATTCACCGTTTTGAACATCTTTTGATTATCATCGTCGACAACTGACCCGCAACGCAAAAAAAGAAATAAATAAAATGAAATAAAACAAATAAACAAGATGCAAAGCATATAAACGTACTCCCAGTTTATCCTGAATACGCGTGAGATATTCCATAAAGAGGAAAAACCGTCTTGGGCTCGTGTAACTGTTAGTAATGGCTATCTGGTAAACATCGGCTATCGTCTGTGACCTAAAATGAACATACTTACAAATTTTCAGAAAGATCGGCCAAGAACTTTCTGAGATTTTCCATAAAGAAGAAAACCATTATGGGTCGTTAGTAACGGCTCTAACGGTAAACTTAAACATCGGGCATCATCCGTGACCCATAATGAACATATCTACAAATTTTCAGAAATATCGGCCACGTACTTTCTGAGATATTCCATAAAGAAGAAAAACCGTTACAGGCCGTTACAGCCGTTAATAACGGCTATAACGGTGAACTAAAACATCGGGCATCATCCGTAACCCATTATGAAGACACCTGCTAATTTTCACAAAGATCGGCCAAGTACTTTTTGAGATATTCCATGAAGAAGAAAAGGCGTTACAGGCCGTTACAGCCGTTAGTAACAGTATAACGGTAAACTAAAACATCGGACATTACTTGTGACCCATAATGAACATACCTACAAATTTTCAGAAAGATCGGCCAAGTGCTTTCTGAGATATTCTATAAAGAAGAAAAACTGTAACAGGCCGTTACAGCCGTTAGTAACGGCTACAACGGGGTAAACTAAAACATCGGGCATCATTCGTGACCCATAATGAACATACCTGCTAATTTTCACAAAGATCAGCCAAGTACGTTCTGAGATATTCCATAAAGAAGAAAAAGCGTTACAGGCCATTACAGCCGTAAGTAACGGCTGTAACGGTAAACTAAAACATCGGGCATCATCCGTGACCTATGATGAACATACCTACAATTTTTCTGAAAGATCGGCCTAGTACTTTTTGAGATATTCTATAAAGAAGAAAAACCGTTACAGGCTGTTACAGCCGTTAGTAACGGCTATAACGGGGTAAACTAAAACATCGGGCATCATCCGAGACCCATAATGAACATACCTGCTAATTTTCACAAAAATCGGCCAAGCCCTTTCTGAGATATTCCATGAAGAAGAAAAAGCGTTACAGGCCGTTACAGCCGTTAGTTACGGCTGTAACGGTAAACTAAAACATCGGGCATCATCTGTGACCCATAATGAACATAGCTACAAATTTTCAGAAAGATCGGTCAAGTACTTTTTAATATATTCTAAAAAGAAGAAAAACCGTTGCAGGCTGTTACAGCCGTTAGTAACGGCTGTAACGGGATAAACTAAAACATCGGGCATCATCCGTGACCCATAATGAACATACCTGCTAATTTTCACAAAGATCGGCCAGGTACTTTCTGAGATATTCCATGAAGAAGAAAAGCGTTACAGGCCGTTACAGCGTTAGTAACGGCTGTAACGGTAAACTAAAACGTCGGGCATCATCCTTGACCTATAATGAACATACTTACAAATTTTCAGAAAGATCGACCCAGTAGTTTTGTCTGGAGCGAGTGGAACACATTTTGACCACGGACACACAGACACAGACACAGACACACACACACACACACACACACACACACACACACAGCATTTCTTCGTTCTTTAAGAACTGGGAGTACAATGAGAAAAAAAAAGGAAAAGAAGATCAGCCAGTCTGCGTAACTCGTTGGCTCAGCTGGCTTCAGTAACGAATTCGCAGTCAAGTGTTCAGAGTTCAAATCCCACGGCAGCCCCAGGTAAGAAATGGCATGCTCACTCTCAAGGTAAGGAACGGCATGTTCACTCTCACTGCCCATCTTAACCTGTTGTTCTGGTGGTGACAGTGTAGTGTCCGGCAGTTCCCACCCGCGTTAATCTCTTCAGATAGTTTCTGGTTTGCCATCGCAATGACAACGCCCTGCTGATCAGGCCCTTTGCAGTTATTAACGTGGGAGACTCCTCTCAGCCGAAAAAAGGATCAAAATCATCCAAACAAACGAACACCAACTGTACGAAACAGAGCCTGTCGTTGGTCACGAGGCCTCGACCACACTCGTCAGCAAGATCAGTGGGGCGTTTCTCTCCACAAAAGAACGTTATCATAAATAACCCAGAATAAATTTATGAACAGACCATTTCCGTGATGTTATTGCTCTTTTATCGGTAGAAACGTCATTCCACTTTTTTTTTTCTCTTTTTTTGGTCACAAATGAAATTTCATTTGTGACCAAAAAAGAGAAAAAAAAAAGTGGAATGACGTTTCTACCGATAAAAGAGCAATAACATCACGGAAAAAGGAAACACATAAAGAAAAAAAAGAAAAAAAAAAAAAGAAAACTACGAAGTTTCTACCGATAAGAGAAATGCTATTACTATTTTGCCGAAAAACTACGAAACAGGCCCTTTCATTTAGTCAACAAGACCCAACCAGTCCTTGACGACGACGATTTCTTCTTCTTCTATTTTTCCCCATCGCTTGTCCAAATACAGAAGTGTCGGTCCCACCCAACACAAAAGGAAGGCGGCCCTGGTGTCCCGGACATTGCTATCTCTTTGAGAACATAAGCTTTGTGGCCTTGATTTTTCTGGTCCCCGTCCCCACCCCCACCCCAGTTCCTCATCATTCTCCACCTCCCCGCCACACACTCTTACCCCGCCTCCCCTTAAGTCCTGTCCTGTCTTTTTTTTTTTTTTTGATCTTTCATTGTGTGATTCTGTCCCCCTCCCCTTTTCTACACACACACACACACCCGCGCGTCTGCCGTGTGTAAATTCCTACATTTGTGGTGCGTTCGTGCGTGCGATCGTGCTTGTTTCAGGCGACGTTATGTTGGTCGTGTAAACATATGTATCCCGTTCTAGCATTATACAACAGCCTTCTGCTGACCTCGGCAGTATAACTGCAAAACTAAGAATGCTTTTCGCGTTTCACTGCGCTTCAGGAGGTTTCCAGCCTGTCAGCAAATGGTTCACGTTTTATTTCTGTTAAAGAATAGTATCCAACCCGTCAGAAAATGGTCCACGTTTTTCATTCTGTTTAAGAATGCAGTCACACACGTCAAAAAATGGTCCCTGTTTTCAGTCTGTTTAAGAATGCTGTCCTACACGTCATTACTACCTTGACACACACATTGTCTCTTTCTTGACAGCCTCGTTTTCATTCAACGCCCATCTTGCGCTGAAGTAAAGAAAGACTAGTGATCGCTCGTTCATTTGCGTTGTCCTGAGTGTTTTGTATCTTGCCTGAAGAAGACCTAAGAGGTCGAAACGCGTAGTGTTTTGTCTTATGATTCGTTTGTCTACGTTTCTTGGCGTTTCGCTGTTAATTACATTTAAGATTTGTTTAAAAATGACCCACGTTAACATTTCGTTTGAGAATACAGTCCAGTATGTTAGCAAATTGACTATGTTTTCGTTTCGTTCGAGAATGCCATCCAGCCTGTCAAATAAATCAGTAAAGAAACTAAAAATCGAAAATTAAAACAAAAAGGCCGGAAATGATTCCCTTTGAAAATGCCATCCAGCCTGTCAAATAAATCAGTAAAGAAACTAAAAATCGAAAATTAAAACAAAAAGGCCCGGAAATGATTCCCTTTGAAATGCCATCCAGCCTGTCAAATAAATCAGTAAAGAAACTAAAAATCGAAATTAAAACAAAAAGGCCCGGAAATGATTCCCTTTGAAAATGCCATCCAGCCTGTCAAATAAATCAGTAAAGAAACTAAAAAATCGAAAATTAAAACAAAAAGGCCCGGAAATGATTCCCTTTGAAAATGCCATCCAGCCTGTCAAATAAATCAGTAAAGAAACTAAAAATCGAAAATTAAAACAAAAAGGCCCGGAAATGATTCCCTTTGAAAATGCCATCCAGCCTGTCAAATAAATCAGTAAAGAAACTAAAAATCGAAAATTAAAACAAAAAGGCCCGGAAATGATTCCCTTTGAAAATGCCATCCAGCCTGTCAAATAAATCAGTTAAAGAAACTAAAAATCGAACATTAAAACAAAAAGGCCCGGAAATGATTCCCTTTGAAAATGCCATCCAGCCTGTCAAATAAATCAGTAAAGAAACTAAAAATCGAACATTAAAACAAAAAGGCCCGGAAATGATTCCCTTTGAAAATGCCATCCAGCCTGTCAAATAAATCAGTAAAGAAACTAAAAATCGAACATTAAAACAAAAAAGGCCCGGAAATGATTCCCTTTGAAAATGCCATCCAGCCTGTCAAATAAATCAGTAAAGAAACTAAAAATCGAACATTAAAACAAAAAGGCCCGGAAATGATTCCCTTTGAAAATGCCATCCAGCCTGTCAAATAAATCAGTAAAGAAACTAAAAATCGAACATTAAAACAAAAAGGCCCGGAAATGATTCCCTTTGAAAATGCCATCCAGCCTGTCAAATAAATCAGTAAAGAAACTAAAAATCGAACATTAAAACAAAAAGGCCCGGAAATGATTCCCTTTGAAAATGCCATCCAGCCTGTCAAATAAATCAGTAAAGAAACTAAAAATCGAACATTAAAACAAAAAGGCCCGGAAATGATTCCCTTTGAAAATGCTATCCAGCCTGTCAAATAAATCAGTAAAGAAACTAAAAATCGAACATTAAAAAAAAAGGCCCGGAAATGATTCCCTTTGCAAATGCTATCCAGCCTGTCAAATAAATCAGTAAAGAAACAAAAAATCGAACATTAAAACAAAAAGGCCCGGAAATGATTCCCTTTGAAAATGCTATCCAGCCTGTCAAATAAATCAGTAAAGAAACTAAAAATCGAACATTAAAACAAAAAGGCCCGGAAATGATTCCCTTTGAAAATGCTATCCTGCCTGTCAAATAAATCAGTAAAGAAACTAAAAATCGAACATTAAAACAAAAAAGGCCAGGAAATGATTCCCTTTGAAAATGCTATCCAGCCTGTCAAATAAATCAGTAAAGAAACTAAAAATCGAACATTAAAACAAAAAGGCCGGAAATGATTCCCTTTGAAAATTGCTATCCAGCCCGTCAAATAAATCAGTAAAGAAACAAAAAATCGAACATTAAAACAAAAACGGCCCGGAAATGATTCCCTTTGAAAATGCTATCCAGCCTGTCAAATAAATCAGTAAAGAAACTAAAAATCGAACATTAAAACAAAAAGGCCCGGAAATGATTCCCTTGAAATGCTATCCAGCCCGTCAAATAAATCAGTAAAGAAACTAAAAATCGAACATTAAAACAAAAAGGCAGGAAATGATTCCCTTTGAAAATGCTGTCTAGCTTGCCACACAACTGCCCACGTTAACATCTCGTGTGAGAATACTTTCCGGCATGTTTAGCCAATTGCCTCTGTCATCATTCTGATTGAGGATACTTTCCGGCATGTTAGCCAACTGCCCATGTTATCATTCTGATTGAGGATACTTTTCCGACATGTTAGCCAATTGCCTCTGTTATCATTCTGATTGAGGATACTTTCCGGCATGTAGCCAACTGCCTCTGTTATCATTCTGATTGAGGATACTTTCCGGCATGTTAGCCAATTGCCTCTTAGCTTGCCACACAACTGCCCACGTTAACATTTCGTGTGAGAATGCTTCCCGGCATGTTAGCCAACTGCCTCTGTCATCATTCTGATTGAGGATACTGAACAGCCTCGCAGCCAGTGGACTAAGTTGTTTTCTCCGTTCAAGAATACTGTCTAGCCTGTCAACATAGGGCTCATATTCTCGTTCGTAGACGATTTGAACATTCCAGCGGGATGAAATGCGATCGCGAAAGAGCCTACGTTCACTTCTGAGGAGGGAGGGCAGAGGGAGAGACGAGAGGATGGACGAATGGGGGAGGGAGGGGTACGCAAAATCCAACGAACTCCGAGAACTGGGACGCTAAACCCGCAAACACTTCATTCTTAGCGGAAACAGTGGGAGCGCACAAAATCAGTCGTCACATTTTGTGGGTTCGCGTTGATTCGCGGTGTTGCAGCTTCATGTAAAATTTCGATTTTAATCATTTGTAGAGAACGGCTATTCCTTGACCGCTTCGTTCGTTTTTCAATCAACAACCTCGACTTTTAAGCTCTGCTTGATGTCATCATGATTTATGATTAAGATCCTGATTATAGTCATCATCGACATCGTTGTTCATTGTTGTTGAGGTTTGAAAAGGATTATTGTCCGTTTGCCTTTTTCAGTTGAGGTCATTTTCGTGTGTGTGTGTGTGTGTGTGTGTGTGTGTGTGTGTGTGTGTGTGTTGTAGAAGTCCTAAAAAACGTGAAGAACCCCGCTAAAACCAAACACCACAAACACACACACCTGTTTTAATGGGTACTATGTTGTTTTTTCTTGGGTTCATTCGCACCCCTCCTTCGTTTTTAATGATCAAGCGATAGAGCTGCAAAAAGGGGGCAAAAAATATATTTGGTAGTTTAAGGTTGATTGCCCTTTATCATAAAGGAAAATTAAATCTTTAAAATCGAAGGGTTTTTGGGGAGCATTACAGTTCCTCATCAAAACCTGCAGAAAAACCTGTCAATTTTGTGTCATTTAGCGCCCCGGTTTTCTGCCTGACTTTTGATTTTATGAAATTCCTACGAACCAAGTATTCCCAGACTGTTAGTGCGTTTTGTCGTGGGGATCTTTAGTTCAATTTTGTGGGATTTTTGTTTGGGTGACTAACAAAAAACCTTTTTGAATGGGTGTTATCCAAGTGCTGACACGGGGCCCATGTTAATGTGTTTTGACTTTTTAGTTCTTTGCCATTTGTTTTCTTTTTTAATTTTAACGAGAAACCTTTTGGGGAAAAGTCCTTTAAAGGAACATTTTTATAATCATAAACGTAAGTTAGATTATTTTAGTTTTTTTTTTATCTAAAATTTTTATAGTTCGTCCTACAAACATCTTGCTTTTTTTTTTGTTCAGTAACCCTCGTCCTTTTCTTTTTTAAAAATAGTCTAAAATTGTAAAAAAAATGTTTTTTGAGTCTGAACAATATGTGTGAGAGCGTTAAAAAAAGAATTCTTCTACCACACACCCCACACACACAAAACCGGCGCCGCGCGTCGCGGCGCGCCGGGCCACACACCACACACTTTAAATTTCAAAGTGCCCTCTGCGTTTGAATAACTGGTGACGACCAACTAACATAAAAAATGTCAGCATACGTTTGACAAAAAAAAAAAAAAAAAAAAAATCTGAGGAAAAAACGCAAAAAACAAAGCGTAAAAATATATTTTAAAACGACGCCCGGGGTGATCCCCTCGATGATTACGGGGGCTATTCACCTGTCGAGCACAAAGCCCCCCTCGCGAGCTACGCACAGTGTGACTGGGGACAAAAGCACTGGATGCGGCAGTGAAGTCCGTGTCGATGTTTAGTCCGGGGGGGGGGGGGGGGGGGGGGGGGGGGGGGGGGGAGATGATTTAGGTGTGGTTTTTTGTTCATCGGGGATACCTTTTATTTATTCATTGTTCAAACGTGTTGCGCCGACTACTGAACGCAGGTTGTCTTCTCTCTTCCTTTCTCTCTCCCTCTCTTCTGTGCCTGCGTGCGCGTGTGCATGTGTTGTGTGTGTTGTGTGTGTGTGTGTGTTGTGTGTGGGGGTGTGTGTGTGACATACACACAGAGAGAGAGAGAGGACTCAGACTGTCGGGACTCAGACTTTAATTGTATGAGAACCCTTAAGCATGGTATGACGAGAAATAAGCACGGTATTATAAAAAAAAATCATCATCATGGATAGACCATAATTAATCTGCTCCCACATAGGGGCCATTATCCCTTTTCACATTCTGTATTAATAAACATGTTTTGCAACCGAATTTGTAATTCGTCCTCGCCGGCATTTAAATTTGGGCTTTGGTTTTGCAAGTCTGGGTTTGGCATTTTTGTTTTTGTGTGTGTGTGTGGTTTTGTGTGTGTGTGTGTGTTGTGTGTGTGTGTGGGAGAAGAGAGAGAGAGTGAGAGAGAGAGAAAAAAGAGGAGAGAGAGAGAAATCCCCCAGACCAGTACGGGGGAAAATCCCCCTATTGCAAAAGTCGAAGCAATTCTGTGTTTGTGCTGAGTAGCGTCCCTTAGCTACCACCCCATTTCAGTGTCATTTGCTCAAGCCATGTTTGCTGTGTTATCACGCGCTCAGCTTCTTGCGTGACCTGCTGAAGATCACCGACTTAGCAGACCCGAAAAAACCTGAACGTCAGAACCAAACCTTGAAGACTATAACGGTTTCACTTCGTGATGACGTGAACAGGGGGAACACTGTTAAAATTCAAAACTAGGCAACGAGTGTTGATCTGTTCTCATCACCACGAAGCCCCTCTAATGGTGTTTACATACTGCTATTGCTGCTGCTGCTGCTGTACTACTACCACGATGATGATGTTGGTGTGATTTTTTACCATATCACAAGCAGCATTATGAAAATCATATGATGATAATTTTGTTATTCTTTATCTTTAACTATTTTTATCTCGTATATTCCTATCATTATTATTATTATTTTATTTTTATTATTATTTTATTTTATTATTATCATCATCATCATTATTATTGCTACCATCACCATCATCAAATTTGTTACTGATTCATTATAATCATTTCCGCCAAGGAAGTTACGATTTCTACGCGTCTTGTATTGGTTGATTGATTTGTCTGTCTGTCTGTCAGTACAGTTACAGAAAACCCGCAAGCCGATTCTAACAACACTTGTTGAAAAGATGGAATGTGGCACAAGAATGAACCCGTTCGATTTAAAGCGGATCCACATCAAAGGGGGGCGGGGCAGGAGTCCGGGGAATTTT
>CM031616.1:14689460-14694460 GCA_018398815.1 Conus ventricosus | reverse complement strand
TGATGGGGCACCTGTTAGAAACTCAGTGCTCTGAAGGCAGACAGTTGATAGGGCACCTGTTAGAAACCCAGTGCTCTGAAGGCAGACAGTTGATAGGGCACCTGTTAGAAACTGAGTGCTCTGAAGGCAGACAGTTGATGGGGCACCTGATAGAAACCCAGTGCTCTGAAGGCAGACAGTTGATAGGGCACCTGTTAGAAACCCAGTGCTCTGAAGGCAGACAGTTGATAGGGCACCTGTTAGAAACCCAGTGCTCTGAAGGCAGACAGTTGATGGGGCACCTGTTAGAAACCCAGTGCCCTGAAGGCAGACAGTTGATGGGGCACCTGTTAGAAACCCAGTTTTCTGAAGGCAGACAGTTGATAGGGCACCTGTTAGAAACTGAGTGCTCTGAAGGCAGCTAGCTAGCTGAGGAAAGAAATAGAGGCCATGTGTTTTGGAGGCAGCGAGTTGATAGGATACGTGTTTAGAGACTCAGTGTCTAGAAGGCATCGAGTTGGTTGGCTAAAAAGTAGAGGCCCGGTGTTAACGGTGGGAGTGAGTTGACAGGTATTATAGGCCCAATGTTGACAGAGGCAGTGAATCGACAGGTATTATAGGCCCAATGTTGACAGAGGCAGTGAGTTGACAGGTATTATAGGCCCAATGTTGACAGAGGCAGTGAGTTAACTGACATGTATCAGAGGCCCAATGTTTTAGGAGATAGTGAGTTTGCAGGACACATAATAGAAGCCCAATATTGAGGAGAAAGTGAGTGGACAGGACACGTATTAAAGACCCAATGATTAAGAGACAGCGAGTTGATAGGCCACATATTGGTCCAATGTTTCGGAGGGAGGGAGTTGATAGAGGCCAATGTTTCTGAGGCAGGTAGATGACACGTCACATAATTAGAGGCCTTATGTGTCTGAGACAGGCAGTTGACAGATCACATAATAAGAGGCCCCATGTTTCTGAGGCAGGTAGTTGATAGTCACGTATTAGAGGCCTACTGTTTCTGAGACAGGCATTTGACACGCCAGGTATTAGAGGCCAAATATTCGGGAGACAGCGAGCAAAAGGACGCGCATTAGAAATCCAGTGTTTGGGAACTAATGAATTGATATCACGCGTATTACAGGCTCAATGTTTAGTAGGAAGAGAGTTGAAATTATCGTCTTGGTAAACTAATGCTTAGGAGGAAAATAGTTTAAATTATAATATTAGACCAATCTGTGAAGCAGCCAGTTGACCGAAAACTAGTGTGTACCTAAAGTTTAGATGGCATGAGCGTGAAAGGCCAGAGATAGAACGCCCATAGTAAGAGATATGTGAGCGTGAGATTGCCAATACTAGTGCCCATGATTTCGGTAGAGCATTAACTTGCAAAGGCAAAACGCAAGCTTCTCCACCTGGAAACTACTCCCTCGCCCCCTACCTCCGTATCAATCTCCTCCACGCCCTTCCCCTGTTAGATGGCCAATACATTAGACAGAAAATTTTCCGTTACTTAGGTGGCTTAATGTCGAAGTGGACCCTGGCATCAGGGAGAGGAAAGACAGCCCCCGCACGCTAGAAGCATATGTCGCATGGAGGTCACAAAACAGTTTCGCTCCGGTATCAGCTCACAGCATGTTTTTTGTACGAAATAGTTTCGAAACTATTTCATACATGTTATTTTACAACGGGCCTTTTAAATGCCAGATTTCTTCTTTTTCTTCACATTCTTTTCTCTTGAAATTTGCATTATTAACCACCGAATGGAGCAAGTGGTTGACGTATGGTTACATTTCAAACTAAAATCAATGAAGGAACAAAAACTGGATCAGGTCACTTCAAAATCTTACGCAGCCCAGAAACGCCTGTTATGTCAGTTTATATTCTTCACGAAAGAAAACAAAAGTAGCATAGGACAAAGAACTGAGCTAGACAAAGTGAACAGACATGCACGAAACAGAGAATTTAAGACACAAAGACGTGCAGGTAGCCGCGGATCAAGATGATGAATTCCTCTCGTCCTTACCCTTCTAACCAATCCCTAATTAAAGAACAAAGGGAGGTTAGTCTCGACATCGGAGTTCACGTGCAGACGACGACGTAGCCCTGAGGACACGAGGACTAATAGACTGATTGGCTTTTGGTCATACACCACAAATTCATACCTTAAGGTCGCGAGTTAAAAGTAAA
This sequence comes from Conus ventricosus, assembly GCA_018398815.1. NCBI lineage: Eukaryota > Metazoa > Mollusca > Gastropoda > Neogastropoda > Conidae > Conus > Conus ventricosus. The sequence continues at coordinate 14,692,294 of CM031616.1, read as the reverse complement.
TCCAGAGAGCCACAACGGAGTGTTCTTCGGGATTTTTACTGTGTCTGAAACTTGAGCCCCTCCGCCCCTTTTTCTTCAATTAATGAGTACATCAAGATACATGCAGACGAATCCAAGCACTCAGACGAACATAAGCGGAATAGAGCTATTCGTGGAGGCGAACCTGATACAAAGACAGGGTTATGGGTGAAATCTGATGTCAGGTTGGTGGTGGTTCATGTATTCTTAGACTGCGTGTTATATGTCGTTGGTATGGGTCCTTTGAAATGACTGGTGAGAGAGAGAGAGAGAGAGAGAGAGAGACAGAGAGAGAGAGAGAGAGACAGACAGACAGGAAGACAGACAGACAGAGAGAGGAGAGAGAGAGAGAGAGAGAGAGAGAGAGAGAGAGAGAGGAATGTTCTGTGGGAGCTGGAATGTGATATGATTTTTTTAATTTAGTTTATGTAAAGACCATGCCATGCAAGCAAACACTTCTACGGGGAAAAAAAAAGAATTTGGGTGCCTATTCTAAACTGTGGCGTGTGACCAGCCGCTGGTCAGTGCAAGCGGCACCTCCCCACTGGGCTCCCTGCCAACCTGTGCTGGCCTCACTAATTCATGACGTCTTCACTGCCCATCTTCCACAGGCACGGGTTAGTCTGGTCTCCCTGCATTATTCAGCCGAGGATTTGCTCTGTTCTCTCTCTAGCTGTCTGTGACGTTCTGTAAAGGACCCTCTGATGCCACCGAGGTATCCTTCTTCACACCAGTGTCTGGGCGCGTTGGACGGGGTTTACCACTCTCATTTTGCCGCTGACGTTTAGAGAATTGAGGAAAACGTGTACACTGCATCATCTGTCCCCTCCCCCCCCCCCCCCCCCCCGACTCCCCTATTTCACCACTCCCGTCTCCTGCTGCCGCATACCCACACACAAAACGCGTGCTTGAAACACGCACGCGCGCGCGTGCACATTCGCGCGACATTATGCACATGCATACCCATGCTCAAACGTGAAAGCGTATGACCGTGCTGTCGCAGCTGCAAGTCTGTTTCATATTTAAGAACTACCCCCCCCCCCCCCCCCCCCCCCCCCCCCATCCCCCCCCCCTCATCCATCCCACCCCCCGCCTCTCTTCCCATCCTTTGGCCTTCGTTTGCCAAAACCAGTCAGATTTAATCTGTGCGTGCATTATCAGTTGAAACATGCCGGACACACCACACACACACACACACACACATAAATATGAGAAATAAACTGCTGGTCATGTTTTCTGGTAATTCCGGGAGTGTCTCCTTGTTTGTTCCGTGTGCAGTGTGTCGGCATTTCTGCCGGGCGATCCGATGTCGTACGAAAGCAGTCGTCTGGTGTTGTGGGCGTGCAACGGACTTCATCACGGGAGAAGAGAGTTACCCTACTTGTTCGTGATGTACTGTTTACTATTCCTTGCCTCGTCGTCAACAGCAGTCGTCTGAAGTTATGGGCGTGTAATTGATTTCATCATGGGAGAGAGAGTTACCCTACTTGTTCGTGATGTACTGTTTACTATTCCTGCACGTCGTAAACAGCAGTGTCTGAGTTATGGACGTGTAATTGATTTCATCACGGAGAGAGATTACCCTACTTTTCGTGATGTACATGTTACTATCCTGCTGTCGTAAACAGCATGTCGCTGAAGTTATGGACGTGTAATTGATTTCATACGGAGAGAGAGTTACCCTACTTGTTCGTATGTACTGTTTACTATTCCCTGCCTCGTCGTAAACAGCAGTCGTCTGAAGTTATGGGCGTGTAATTGATTTCATCATGGGAGAGAGAGTTACCTACTGTTCGTTATGTACTGTTTATATTCCATGCTGTCGTACAGCATCGTGAATTATGGGCGTGTAATTGATTTCATCATGGGAGAGAGAGTTACCCTACTTGTTCGTGATGTACTGTTTACTATTCCCTGCTCGTCGTAAACAGCAGTCGTCTGGAGTTATGGGCATGTAATTGATTTCATAATGGGAGAGAGAGTTACCCTACTTGTTCGTATGCACTGTTTACTATTCCCTGCCTCGTCGTAAACAGCAGTCGTCTGGAGTTATGGGCATGTAATTGATTTCATCATGGGAGAGAGAGTTACCCTACTTGTTCGTTATGCACTGTTTACTATTCCCTGCCTCGTCGTAAACAGCAGTCGTCTGGAGTTATGGGCATGTAATTGATTTCATCATGGGAGAGAGTTACCCTACATGTTCGTCACTTGCTGTTTACTGTTCCTTGCCTCATTTCAGATTTCCGTGTATATAAAACGCTGTTGTTGTTGGCTTCTGTTTCAGGCGGAAGTTTTGTCCTGTGTCGTTGCGGCCTGAAAAGGCCTTGCCTGGTCGGCGGGATAAAGACAAACCGACACTGTGAAGCCGTGGCATGAACAGAGAAAACAAAAACGATCACGATCATAGAATTCATCACAGATACATGGACTAACAGAGCCAATGACTATCGCTGTGAGTACAACGTGGCAAGGTAAGGTTCGTTCAAGCCATCAGCTCCCACTGGAGCAAAGGCCATCAACAACAATCCGCCAGCACGCCCTGTCCTGAGCTGCCCTTTCCAGTTCCCTCCAGGCGTATCCCGCTCTCTTCCTCTCTGCATCCAAGTCTCTCCTCCATGAATTCCTAGGTCTTCCCCTTCTCCTCTGTCCCTGTGGGTTCCAGCGCAGAGCATGTTGCGCAATGTCGTCAATGGGCTTCCTCAATGTGCTGGCCTATGGCAAGGTAAGGTAAGGTTTAAGATAATGTTGCTTATAGCCCGGCCGCCCGCAAAGGGCCATAACTGGGCTGTCATCGCGTTGCTGCAGGTCATGGT
>CM031616.1:14674743-14680527 GCA_018398815.1 Conus ventricosus | reverse complement strand
AAAACAAATTGGCAGCTGCCGTTGCAGCGCGCGATACACTAGCTAAACAGCTGGACAGAGGATTGGTGTGTTGTCGTCAATCATGACATGTGTTTCATCACCCTTTTCACCTTGTCCCTCAGCCAGTACAGTCACTTCAGCAGAACGATACTGAAGGAGGAGGATGAAGCCATCACCTATCTTGGCGTCACAATGACAGAACACGACCAGGAAGTCACACATCGCAAAGGCAGGTACGCAGGCTAGACGTGAACTAGCAGTTCTTGGCAAGTTGGCAGGCATCACTTGAAAAGCGAATGAGAGGACAGTGAAAACTGGCTACCACGCATCAGTCAGGCCGCCACCTCAAACACGGCTCGACAGCCTGGTCGACCTGCGCAAAGAAAAACCCAGCAGACATCGGTAAAGTCCAGAATGAAGCCATCTGCATCATCAGCGGCACGATGAGGTCAACGCTTATCAAGGAAATGAAGACGTTTACAGACACTCTACCTCTGAATCAGCGCACTGAAGGATGTGTAAACTTTACCTTCGTTTTCTTCTATGTCACATATTCCTCTTTATATCTATCTGACGATTGGACGAAAACTGATTCAAACTTTCTCGCAACTGGTACGTGATAAAACCCGTCATTCCCCAGTTGGACCCTCACAAGAAAATGCCAAGACATGGAATGCGTTTCACAGGTTGCGAGGATTGTGTGGATGGCCGTTGTTTAGAATCTCGTTACGAAGGCAACGACAAGTCGTCTTCGGAGGATAGTCAAGGGATGCTGACGATAAAAAATGATGATGATGACGGTAGCATGTGGTTAGGATCTGTAAGGTCCGTGGTTCAGTTCCGTGCGGCTGTTGAAGCTTTGAACCCGAAGATTTTTTCCAGTCCCCCGGGCCAGTCTATGTTCAGACCTGTTTCACGTGCCCTACCTCCCCACCCCCTCCCAACTCCCCCCCCCCTTTCCCTCTCTGGGTGGGTGTACACATGAACGCATCCACCACCCCGACAACCCCTAATGGCTGCCTCAACGGCAGCAGAACGAAAACTATAAAATCCATTCAACGAGAAACGAATGTGGAGTCGGAGCCTTTGACGGGACGAATGAGGAGGAACAGCGGAGGAGTTGTAGAGGATGATGAAGAAGAGGAAGAAAAACGAGAGAATCAGGAAGAAACGAAATTAAAAAGAAAAAAAGAAAACCCGAGGAGTGTTTCGTTTGCGTGGCAACCTCAGAAGCAGCAGGTGAGAGGGAAGGTGGGCAGGAGGCAGTAACAGGCTGCATGTCATTGATGGCGAAGTGTGCACACACCTGAGTTGTTAGCAGGGGGGCAGAGCTGGGTGGGTTACCACCTGAGTTGTTAGCATGGGGGCAGAGCTGGTGGGTTACCACCTGAGTTGTTAGCAGGGGGGCAGAGCTGGGTGGGTTACCACCTGAGTTGTTAGCAGGGGGCAGAGCTGGGTGGGTTACCACCTGAGTTGTTAGCAGGGGGGCAGAGCTGGGTGGGTTACCACCTGAGTTGTTAGCAGGGGGGCAGAGCTGGGTGGGTTACCTGTGTATGTGGTGTGTGTGGTGTGTGGGGGGGGGGGGGTGTCAGGTGGGCAATAACCGGCTGATGGTCTGCACCCCTTTTCATCACCCTCTCTTCACTGCTTGTCCTCCTTCTCGTCCTCCGCCCTCCTCGTTCTTCTTTCCTCCTCCGATCTGTCTGTCCGTTTATCGGTCTCTGTCTGTCTCTCTTTTCTTCCCACCCGCCTCTCTCCCCTCTCTCTCTCTCTCTCTCTCCCCTCTCTCTCTCTCTCTTCTCTCTCTCTCTCTCTCTCTCTCCACCGCTCGATCTCTATACACATAGAGTGTGGATTTGAGAGAGGAGGAGAGGAGAGAGAGAGAGAGAGAGAGAGGAGAGAGAGGAGAGAGAAGAGAGAACATGTGAGTGCGGTAGTGCGCGATCGCGCAGTGAGTGTGAGTGTATACTTGAAAATGTGTGCGTGTGTGTGTGTGTGTTGGTGCGTGCGTGCGTGTGTGCGTCCCGTGCGTGCGTGCGTGCGTGTGTGTGTGTGTGTGTGTGTGTGTGTGTGTGTGGTGTGTGTGTGTGTGTGTGTGCGCGCGCCACTTATGGTCTATTAGTTATGTGTACTTGTGGGGTAGATTATGTGGTGAGCGCACGCGTACGTGTGTGTTTGTGCGTGGTATGTGTGTGTGTCTGTGTGTGTAAAGCATGATACAAAGAGGCTGTAAAAGAAAGGGAGCAGCCCATAAAGAGGTAGAAAACTGAGATTAACATTTCGTAACAATGAGAGACAAAGAGACTGAGAAAGAAGGGGGGGGGGGGGGGTAAGGGAATATGTGTGGTGTGTTTGTGTGTGTGTGTGTGTGTGTGTTTTGTGTTTTGAGAGAGAGAGAGAGACGAGAGAGAGAGAGAGAGGGAGAGGGAGAGAGAGAAATGACAATGACGATGCAAGTTCAACATGTTTCATTTTCATTCGACCGTAGATCTTGAGAGAAGCCTAAAATAATGAACAGGCAAATAAGAACCTTCACTAAACAGAAAGACAGACATCATGAAATGGAACTTTAACTGAATTGTCGTTCTCCGACCATAGACAGAGAGTCACACATCGGAACAAACCTGTGGTGTACTGCTGCTGTGCTTGTAGTTCGTCACAGAGAGACAGAGAGAAGAGAGAGGAGAGAGAGAGGAGAGAGAGAGAGAGAGAGAAGAGAGAGGGGAGAGAGAGAGAGAGAGAGACAAGAGAAGACAAGACAAAATTCTTTATTTACGAGGATAATCTGATGCGCTTTTTTTACGTCCAGTCCTCGCCCTGAGTAGGGTCAACAATGCAAAATAGGATAAAGCAACAAAAGAAGCATGCAAAAAGTGACTAGAACTACAGTACCATACGGAAATTTAAAAAAAACAATTAAAAAAAGTAAATGAGAGAGAGAGAGAGAGAGAGGGGAGAGAGAGAGAAGAGAGAAGAGAGAAAAGAGAGAGAGAGAGAGAGGGGAGAGAGAGACGCAGGAGCAAAAGGAGTGCAGGGAACGGCGATAGAGAGAGGGAGAGAGTGAGAGCGGGAAAGAGAAATGTTTGGAACAAACTGACAACCCCCCCCAAAAAAAAACAACAACACACACCCACACAAAAACACAAAGACAACTGATCTTAAAGCACCAGAGCAAAAAAAGAAGAAACTAAAGCACAAATGGAGGGGAAAAATGCATAATGATAGCCCAGTCACCGCGCACTGGTCCCATACACATATTGGTGCTGTCTGTCCGTGTCTGTGTGTGGTGTGTGTGTGTGTGTGTGTGTGTGTGTGTGTGTTGTGTGTGTGTGTGTGTGTGTGTGAGAAAAAGAGAAGAGAGAGAGAAGAGAGAGAGAGAGAGAGAGAGAGAGGAGAGAAGAGAGAGAGAGAGAGAGAGAGAGGGTTTCACAAGAGGCTTCATGATGTCACGCGCAAAATCCTACCCCACCGCCACCACGACCCAAACCCGTCGCCCTACACTTCAACCACACCAACACAACATCGACCATGTCAAAGTTATGGCACTCTGGCAGTCACAGAGTGACAGCTTTGAACGCACAACTCAAGAATCCCTCTCATTTCCAAACTGGGCACACTACACCCCCAAGGCATCAATATCCAACAATAACCAAACACACATACCCACCTCTTCCACATCAGTTGGCAATATCCCCTACCAACACACACACATACACACACACATACACACACACTTACATACACCACCACCACATCCCCTTCACTCACTTCATACAGTAGTTACAGCAACCCTCCATCTATCTAATCTTAATTTTGTTTTGATCCTTCCCTTAAATCCCCCCCCCCCCCCCCCCCCCCCCACACACACACCTTTCTTCTCCTTTTTTTTTTTTTTTTTTTTTATCTATCCCCATTACCACAACCATCACAAAGATATCATACCACCTAATAAACTAGACACACAACCCTATCATATCACACACACACACCTCCGCGTCCCCTGACGCAACCCCCCCCCCCCCCTCTGTTTCCTCTCCCATAATCCCCCTGGCCTCATGTCATTTCCGCCTTCATGGACATTAACGGATGAGTCATTTTTCATTCTCTTTTTTTGTTTTTTCGTATTTGTACTGTCCCACATGTTAAATGTGATTTATTTTTTCGCCTGATGAAGACCCAAGTGGTTGAAATGCATCGTGTCTTGTCTTGTGCTTGTTTGTCATTGTCATTGGCGGTAAGTTCTAAAAACTCTATTCCTAATCCTACCCCATCAACTTACTCCTCTCCCTCCCCCCCCCCCCCCCTGTTCCTATCCCCACCCCTCTGTCACCTCCACCCCTAATTGCCTCAACAAGCGTAACATGTCTGTGGCAAGTTCCAGACGACCACTCAGGGATCATTGAGAGGAGAGATCGACTTCTGACGTGACCCTCGTGATCACGTGCTTCCCATCACGAGAACTCGCGGACGCGTGCAAAGGAACTTCACCCTCCATTGGTTCCCCGTTTCCACTTCGATTGCTCTCGAGTGAACACTCGGGCATCTGAAACTTGTCTGACTGACTGACTCTCTGTGAAGCAAGAGAGAGAGAGAGAGAGAAGAGAGAGAGAGAGAAAAGAGAGAAAAGAGAGAGAGAGAGAGAGAGAGCCAGTGAAGCTGAGAGAGAGAGAGAGAGAGAGAGAGAGAGAGAGAGAGAGAGAGAGAGAGAGACAGACAGACAGACAGACAGACAGACAGGGGGACAAACAGACGGACAGACAGCACTAACATGTGCGTGGGACTATACGAGCATTCCTACGTTTTCTGCGCAGTGGAGATGCATGCAGCTTTGTCCGACAGTTACTGGTCGTGCGCATGGCTGGGAGTCAGCAAATTCTGCGTGTCTGGGGGTGCTCCTAATTGCCTCGCACTTCAGTGGCAGCCTCCTTCCCTGGGGCCGTTTGTTCTGTCGTTGTTTTGTTGGTTTTCCTTTCTTTTTCCGTGGGCCGGGTTTTTTTTTCTTTTTCTTTTTTTTTTTTTTCCTTTTTTTTTCCCGTCGCTTCCCTCTTTCGGGTCTTTTTTTTTATACCCTTTTTTTTGCTATACCCTTTTCATCTTCATTTCTCCTCTTCCTCCTCCTCCTTCATCTTCTTGTTTTCTTCTTCTTTCTCCTCTTCCTCCTCCTCCTTCTTCTTCTTCTCTAGCGCAGGGAATTTACTCCCTCAGCTCTCCTTTCTGCTCTCTACTCAAAAGAAAATTCCTTTGTAATTCATTGCAAAATTTCTGACTGGATCTGTCCACTGGAAATGCTCAAATCTCATCAGAGATGGGGAGAAAGAAAAAGCAACAAAGAAACAAACCAACCAACCATCGGCGCGTGTGCAGCCAGGGAAGCTCGTTGTTGGTGCCATGTCACAGAAACCTCAGGCCGCAAACGGGAGCGTGGTGGTCAGTCTCGCGATGGAGCTGACAGCCGGTGAGAGGTATGCACTGGACTCTGAAGATAAACAGCTTCTCAATGACGACACGGTGGTTCTGTCATTCTGAACTGTGGCCTCTGACCTGTTCCTCATAGCCTCACTTTCTCACTTCCGGACAAAGAGAGATACAGAGAGAGAGAGAGGGAGAGAGAGAGAGAGAGAGAGAGGAGAGAGAGAGAGAGAGAGAGAGAGAGAGAGAGAGAGAGACAGACAGACAGACAGACAGAGAGACAGAGTCAGACAGACAGACAGACAGACAGACACACACACACACACACACAAACACACACACACACACACACACACACACACACACACACACACC
>CM031616.1:14655694-14664643 GCA_018398815.1 Conus ventricosus | reverse complement strand
GGGGCACCCTCATCGTAGTGGTAGATCTGCAGTCGATACCCAGGGGCTGTCCCCTTAGGACTATCGACGTCCCTACTGTTGCTGAATCTCTCAGGCAGTTTGCGCGCATGCGTGCCAAAAAAGTACGGCCGAATTTGTACTGGAGAGCGATCATCATCCTCTCCAGTGCTTGGACCGGATCCGCCAGTCAGTCGTCGACTCATGAGTTAGGCAGTGGAACTGCAGAGTCATGCGTTCACTTTCCGTCATATCAAGGGTTCCTGTAATACGGATGCTGACTATCTTAGCCGAGCTCCGTAGTCAGCACATTGGAAAATCAGTCAGAGGGACACTTCCCCTCAACCAGGGTTATATCCCTTTTGGTCTCTGTATCAGGTGTAGTGACAGTTTTTCACTTCAGTGATTTAACGATAGTGAATCACCAATGGTTCGGATTGTTACTTTCGTGGTTGGAAGGTTCGCTTAGTTGTTTGATAAATGTAGTATTATGTATTTCTCGGTGTGATTCTATCGTAGAATGTTTGTATTGGGTTCATCGTACTCTGTCGATCACAGAGATTTGGGGTTTCGGTCCCATTGTTGTGAAGTTGCACATGCGACAAGGTTCAAAGGAGCACTGTATCTCAGAGAAACAGATGCTTTTAGAAGGGGGTTTGTCACGAGTTTGTCACGAGGCCTACGACGTTCGAACCCACCTAGGGCGGCGGAATTACTTATTTGTTTATTGTCGTTGCTGTTGTCGTGTATCCGTCCCTTAGGGTGGCTTGTGGTGCAGTTGCACCTTGGTGTGGTTCAGCTCAACTTCGGTTTGCTTTCTCTCTCTCCCCTCTCTAATTCCACCGCCCGTGCTATTCATCCTGCAAGTTCACGGTGTGCCGGTACCTTTCTCTCGAACTTTCTGTCTATCGGCCTCTCGCCTGTCTTTTTACCTGTCGCACGTGCTTCGTTCCTTTTAGTTTGAAGTATGCTCACTCTGTGACGCAGCATGGCATGTTGGCCGCCATTGCTGAGGGAGGTTAGCTCTTCACTCGAGCGGAAGATGTCTCTGGGAGCGCCTGCTCCAGTCCTGGTTCTTTACCTTATCGTCGAGAGTACAGTCAGTACTTTCAATTCCTGCAGTCGGCCTGTAGGAGAGGGACATCATTTCTTCCCGTTTCCGCATCTTCGCCTCTGTCCTCTCGACTGGACAGAGGGTAGAGAGAGTCCTTTGACCCGCCTCTTCGGGGTCACCCACGGGTAGCTGGTAAGCATCAGTTTCGTGGTCTGTTTGTTTTGGTTTGTTGTTGTTAGCCGGCTTAGTCTTCTCTTTTGCGCAATTTCTTTTGTTTTCGAAATTGTAAGAGAAATAAATTTTGTGAGACCTTTCTCTGGTTAATTCAATCTTTAACCTGGCCATTCTAAATTATTTCCAAAATTCTTTCTCCTGTTTATGCATCTGGTGATGCGGTAGTCGGTGGGGAAGGGAGAGAACCTGGTGATTCAGGGTTGGAACTTGCTTGGTCTCGCTCGTCCGCCCCTGTCACATTCGCCGGACTTTTATCCTTCGGCCACCGTCTGTTTGTGTGTGCAAGGAGAACGAGTTTTAGGTTCACGAGCGTGCGTACGCATGATTTGTCGTTCGGATGCGTGGTTGGAGATTTGTGTTATTTTGAAATGTGTTTATAAAAATGTAACAATTATGCCATTGAATTACTATTTGCAAATGTGGTGGCAGTTATTAAGCGATGGTCGCTGTGTTGTTTTTATTTCCTAAGGAACGAAAACGTTAAGCGTGAGTGAGAGAAGGGTGAAGATAATTCATATTTGTTTTATAACCTGTTGATTTAATGCAGTCTTTTACCTGCATCGTGTGAGAAGACTTGATTCAATGGGTTTACTGTGTGCACTTCCCCTCGCCCATCATGCGAGTGGCTGTTAAGACTTGACAGCAATGGTCAGACGGTACTGACGGCAGGGTTCCAGTACCCTTCTTCCTTCCTCCTTCCTTCTTTTTTTCCTCCTCTCCGACTCTCCTCCCAGCACGTCCTCCCCCCTCCCGGGGCTTCACCTGGAGCACGAACTGGATGGTGCCACGTGCTGGTCGAGGCCACGTTTTTGGCTGAGACCACGGACGAGATGGTGCCACGCGCTGGTCGAGGCCACGCCTTGGTCGGGACCGTGGACTGCTAGGGGAGCCCGCCGTCTCGACTGGCCGGCCTGGACCCCCGTCCAGGACCTCCAGTAACAGCTACGCGCCCCCCCCCCCCCCCCCCCCCCCCCCCCCCCCCCCCCCCCCCGGGACAAAGCTCTTCACTGTCCGCTTGGGAGTCGAGGGTGTCGGCTTTGGGCGACTCCCTGCGAGAACCAGCCCGGCTCGGAGCACCTAGTGCGACAGGGTGCTCCCTGCGGACTTGACAGGGGCAGGGATGTGGACGCACTCCATGGTGTGAGAAAGGATTGATACTGGAAATATTCCTTTATAATTGTGTATATGTCATATGTGCTGGAATGCTGTAATTGGGATCGTGTACGTCGTATGGCGAAATATTTATTTATAATCGTGCATGTTGTGTGCGTTGGAGTGCTTGATTGTGATTGTGAAATGTTGTGCGCGTTGGAGTGCTTGATCGTGATTGTGCATGTTGTGTGCGTTGGAGTGCTTGATCGTGATTGTGCATGTTGTGTGCGTTGGAGTGCTCTATTGTGATCGTGCATGGTGCGTGTGTTGGAATGTTTATTTTGCTGGTGTGAATAAATGGGGTGTTGTATCGTAATCTTTATTGTGGGTCTCTTGCGGAGCGTGTGAGGTCAGTCACTCCCTTCACTCCCACCTAGACCGATCCTGTCAGGGCAGACCTCCAGGGTCGGTCGTGACATTCAACACTGAGTCATTTAAACTTTGCTTCGTAATTTAAAGGACACAAGGTGTAATCAGGATTATTTGACGGCAAAGAACTGCTTGAACACTTGTTCTAAATGGACTGCACTGTATACAATGGAAGATAAGGCTTAGCCTAACTAATGATGTAAATATCTTTTTGTAGATTCTACATATATGCGCGGAACTTTCTGATGCCTTTGGTAGGCTGTAGGCCTAGTACGTAAGTTTGTGTACGCGTGACGTCATTTTCCGTGTTCGTCATTTATGTTCTTCCCCCAACACCCCCACCCTCCTGTTTGCCAATCTACAGAACTGAAATGTGATAGGAAAAAGAAGGGGGCAAAAAGGGGCAAATTGTAGAAGCTTTAATAACCACCTTTGATTTTGATGACGCAGTTCGATCCAGCTTTAAGGCTGTCAGTGGACTAGAGAAGAGAATGGATTTACTGAGCTGGCTTTCAGGGCTTCAGAAAACAAAAAGTTAGTCTTGTGACATTGAGTTGTGTTCTGACGTTGTTATGTTTGTTTTCGATGGGCCATCCATCCAAACCATCTTTCCCCACACCCCCTCCTCTCCAATTTCCCACCCCTCCCACACTTCCACCCACCCCTTTCGTTCGCTCGTTTATTGATTTATTTGTTCGTTTATCTTACAATTTCATTCGTTTCCTGAATTAGCCCTTCCTATTACCTCTTGGATATTTGAGACGTCTCCTCTTAATTCAAAAAGTATTTGTGCGCGCTAAAATCGGGCTTCTTTCGACAGTACAAATTTCGTTGTTGAGACAACTTACCACTTACATTTGTGTGAAGGCAAACCAGACGGTAGGTTGTTGACCATATTACTACTTATCAGATTCGGCTAGTTCTTGTATCACCATTTTGCCATGTTCCAGGACTCCCTAAATCATAGAAAATTCCACAAAGAAACCTCTTACGTTTTCTTCCTTTTTAAACTGTTTGTCTAGCTGTATCAAATATGAAGTCGACAAATGGCCACAAAATGAGTGCATTTGATAATCAAGTGGAAAAAGCCATGTCATTTCATATCACTCCCCCAAAAGGCACAGAAATCGCTGAAAGAATTGGTCTGTAAATAAACTGGTTCTTGAATTTTGCACAGCCAATAATAGAATAACGTGCCAATATAATACATTATACAGCTGAGGCGATCGCTCACCCAGGTAATAATACCACATAGATGCAAGTGTGTTGCTGACAAAGGAGGCTACCTCCTTGTGTAAAGTTTGGGAAAGTCGGCAAGCTCGGAGTACCTGACGAGAAAAACAAAAACAAAACAAAAAAACACACAAACAAAAACAAACGGAAAAACGGTAGGTATGATCTAGTAAAGAATGCCTACAGTAACGTGATGCATTCCTGCGATTTCCGCAAAAAAACAATAGGATATTCACCAATGCATTAACAAAGAAGAGTGACAAATACGTCATACTAAACCTTGGTTTGTTCGGTATACAGGCACTGCCTCGTACCGTCCTCGGTAACTACCCTGTCATCCTCATTGACGCCACAACACATCATACGCATTTCACAAGACATGAACTAGATTAGCAGGCATACAAATGTGTTGGGTATAGCAAACTTGAACAGAATATAATAAGAGAACATACTTCAACCAGCTCAGGATGTGTGTGTGCGTGTGTGTGTGTGTATGTATGTGTGTGTGTGTGTGTGTGCGCGCGCGTGTGTGTGTGTGTGTGCGAGCGCGCGCGTGCGTTACTATGTGTACGTGCGTCGTGTATGCGTGGGTGGGTGTGCGCGCGCGTGCCTGCATGTGTGTGTGTGTGTGTTGTGTGTGTGTGTGTGTGTGTGGTGTGTGTGTGTGTGTGTGTTTTTCAAGTGGCGCACGGACGTTGTCTCCTGTTCTGTACCCCTTTTTTTAAATTTAATATAACAATGTACTGGTCGGAGTTATATTGCTAGCACGTGAAGCCCTCTGGTCAGGGTTACACTGCTCGCATGTGAGGCTCTCTGGTCAGGGTTACATTGCTAGCCCGTGAAGCCCTCTGGTCAGGGTTACACATTGCTAGCCCGTAAAGCCCTCTGGTAAGGGTTACATTGCTAGCACGTGAAGCCCTCTGGTCAGGGTTACATTGCTAGCACGTGAAGCCCTCTGGTCAGTGTTACACTGCTCGCACGTGAAGCCCTCTGGTAAGGGTTACACTGCTCGCACGTGAAGCCCTCTGGTCAGCGTTACATTGCTAGCACGTGAAGCCCTCTGGTCAGGGTTACACTGCTCGCAACTGAAGCCCTCTGGTCGTGTTACATTGCTTGCACGTGAATCCCTCTGGTCAGGGTTACACTGCTCGCACGTGAAGCCCTCTGGTCAGGGTTACACTGCTCGCACGTGAAGCTCTAGGCCCTCTGGTCAGGGTTACACTGCTTACACGTGAGGCCCTCTGGTCTTACTTACTTACTTAATCCTCTTCATCCCGCAACCCGAGACACAAGGCGCCAACAAGCTCCCTCCAGCCCGCTCTGTCCTGGGCTCTGTCCAGCTCAGTTCATTCCAGGTCTTGCCTGCCTCTCTCATCTCCTCCTCCACTGTCCTCCTCCAGGTGCCGAGTGGTCTGCTTCGCTTCCTCTTCCCCGGCGGTGCCCATCTCAGCGCAGTATGAGGGAGTCTGGTCTTGTCCATCCGAAGGATGTGTCCCAGCCACCTCCACCGCCGCCGCTTCACCTCGGCCACAATGTTGTTATGCTGGTGCGCGCCTTGACACTTCCCTTTTGGTGACACGCTGCTGCCAGTGAAGTTTCAGGATTCGGCGAAGACGCCTTCCTTCGAAGCCTCTTAGCCTACTCTCAATCTTCTTGTTGGTTCTCCATGTCTCTGAGGCGTATAGGAGTACTGAGCGTACGTTGGACCTGTAGATCTTCAACTTGGTTTTGGTTTGCAGGACAGTTGACTTCCTGATGTTTTTCAACCCGCTGAACGCCCGGGCTGCGAGTCCTATCCTGCTTGAGATCTCCTTCTCGATGTTGCTGTCGGCCGAGATGTAGCTGCCGAGGTACTTGAAGTGTTCCACCTCCTCTAGAGCTGAGCCTCGCACACTGGTCTTCTCTGCGCTCTTCGTCTTCACCTTCATGATCTTGGTCTTGTTGGGGTGAATCTTGAGTCCACACTGCTGGCTATTAGGTCCACTCTTGATGTTTTTTCCTGGATGTTCTTTCTGGGCGTGCGACAGCAGTACAATATCGTCGGCGAAGTCGCAGTCTTCAAGCCTGGTTGTCAGTCCCCATACAAGCCTCTCGCCCTATCGCTGGTGGCCTTCCTCATCACCCAGTCAATGACGACAAGGAAAATTGTCGGCGAGATCACGCAGCCTTGCCTGACCCCGGTCTGCACGTGGAACCACTCGCTCTGCTGTCCATCATGTCGCACACAGCACTGGTTGTCTGCGTACATGTCCTGTGGGATGTTGATGACTTTCAGAGGATTTCCGTAGGCTTCCAAGATCTTCCACAGCGAAGGATGATGGATGCTATCGAAAGCCTTTTGGAAATCGATATAGCTGATGTAGAGTGATGAATTCCATTCGATGGACTGTTCCACAATTGTTCGTAAAACAAAGATGTGGTCTGTGCAACTTCTCCTG
The DNA here is from genome assembly GCA_018398815.1 of Conus ventricosus. NCBI lineage: Eukaryota > Metazoa > Mollusca > Gastropoda > Neogastropoda > Conidae > Conus > Conus ventricosus. The sequence goes on along the minus strand of CM031616.1, from coordinate 14,658,166 downwards.
CTTCTGAACCCTGCCTGTTCTTCTCGTAGGGTTCTCTCAATGGCTTGCCTCATGCGCTGTAGAAGGACACGGCAGAAGATCTTCCCTGGGACGGACAGCAAGTTGATTCCCCGCCAGTGCCGCATTCCGAGAGGTCGCCCTTCTTGGGAGCTTCACTATGATGCCTTTCTTCCATGTGTCCGGAACTTTCTCCTCTTCCCAAACCTTGTTGAATAGTTTCACTAAAGCCTTTGCACTCGTTTTGGGGTCTGCCTTCAACATGTCTGCCGTGATTCTGTCTTCATCTGGTGCCCTGTTGCCCTTGTCTGCCTGATGGCCTCCACAATTTCCTGTTGGGTAATGCGTCCACGTCTCATCTCTAAGTTGAAACCCATGTCTTCGATGGTGGCTTCCTCATCTGGGTCCGGTCTATTTAATGTCTCTCTAAAATGTTCTGCCCATCTGTTGAGTTGGTCTTCGTTTTTATCAAAACGTTCCCGGTCTTGTCCTTCACGACTGTGGTTTTTGCTGGTGAATCCGCCTGTTAGGGTCTTCGTGATCTAATAGACGTCCTGGAGTCTCCTTTCTCTGCTGCAGCTTGGGCCTCTGCTGCCAAGTTGTCTGCAAACTATCTCTTGTCTCTCCTTGTGCTCTTCTTCACTTCTTTGTTTTTCTCTTTGTACGTTTTGACGAATGTTTGTCTCTCATCTTCTGTTCCAGTGAGCGTGCCGAGTTTTGCGATCTTTCTCTCCTCTATGAGTTGCCATGTGGCGTCTGATATCCATTCCTTCCTCTCTCTTCTTCTGTAGCCCAGCACAGCCTTGCTGGTGTCTATGAAAGCTTTCTGTACATTGTCGCACAGGGCGTTGATGTCGTCTGCTGGTGTGCTGTCCAGGACTTGGAATCTGTTGGAAAGTTCAATGGTAAACTGACCTTTCACCGCCTCACTGGTCAGTTTCCTCGAGTCAAGAGTTGTTCCTTTTCTTTTTTTGTGTTCTCTTGAGTTTCAGTTGGAGTCTGCATAACACAAGATGGTGATCACTGCTAGCGTCAGCTCCTCGAATGGCTCTCACGTCCTTCATGGGGCTCCTCCACTTCTGGTTGATGGTAGTGTGGTCTATCTGGTTACTGGTTCTTCCATCTGGTGATACTCATGTCAGTTTGTGGATGGTTTGTGTTGGAAGATGGTACCACCTGTCACCAGACCGTTCTCAAGACACGCATCTGCAAAACGCTGTCCATTGTCATTTCTATCTCCCACTCCCGCTTGTCCCATGCAAGTCTCATACCCGGTGTTCTCCGCTCCAACTTTCGCATTGAAGTCTCCCATAAGAAGTAGGATGTCATGCTGTGGTGTCTTGTCTATCTGTTCCTGTAGGATGTTGTAGAACAGGTCCTTTCTCCTCCTTCGTGGCTTGCTCTGTCGGTGCGTAACACTGTATGATGGTGGTCTTGGTATACTTGGAGAAGAATCTGGCTGTGATGATTCTTGAGTTGACTGGCTCCCATCCCATCAAGCTCTTCCTGGCCTCCTTATCCATGATGATACCCACTCCCTCCTGATGTTGCCCGTCCGTGCGACCACAATAACATACTGTCTCGCCTCAGCCAAGGGTCATGATGCCTGAATCCGTCCACCTCATCTCACTGAGTCCTAGGATGTTCAGTCTATACTTCTTCATCTCTTTCACAGTCTGCACAGTCTTTCCAGCTTCATACAGCGGTCGCACGTTCCAGGCTCCCACTCTCATCTCTTGTTTGGGATTTGCTAAGGACATTGTCGGAGCAGAAGCTTCCTTCCGGCTTTCACCCCTACTCGTCATACAATGCATTGCTGCATCTGCCCTGAGCTCGTCCCCCGATCTTTGATTGGATGTTGTTGGCGTTTCTGTAGCAAAGCTTTTTTTTCACGTGGCGGGTTGCTAGCCCAGCGCACAACCTTCCCCATTTCTCATTCTGGACTTAGGACCAGACAACGGCGGGGTTGGCCCTCTGGTCAGAGTTACACTATTCGCACGTGAAGCCCTCTGGTCAGGGTTACACTGTTTATATGATGCCCTCTGGTCAGGGTTACACTGTTTACATATGATGCCCTCTGGTCAGGGTTACACTGTTTACATATGATGCCCTCTGGTCAGGGTTACACTGCTTACATATGATGCCTCTGGTCAGGGTTACACTACTTACATATGATGCCCTCTGGTCAGGGCTACACTGCTTACACGTGAAGCCCTCTGGTCAGGCTACACTGCTTACACGTGAAGCCCTCTGGTCAGGGTTACACTGCTCGCACGTGAAGCCCTCTGGTCAGGGTTACACTGTTTCACGTGAAGCCCTCTGGTCAGGGTTACATTGCTAACACGTGAAGCCCTCTGGTCAGGGTTACATTGCTAACACGTGAAACCCTCTGGTCAGGGTTACACTGCTTACACGTGAGGCCCTCTGGTCAGGGTTACACTGCTTACACGTGAAGCCCTCTGGTCAGGGTTACAC
>CM031616.1:14640694-14653194 GCA_018398815.1 Conus ventricosus | reverse complement strand
ATGTGGACTGATGTAATGTGGAGTGTGGACAGACGATGTAATGTAATGTGCAGTGTGGACAAATGTAATGTGGAATGTGGACAGACGATGTAATGTAAGGTGCAAGTGTGGACAGACGATGTAATTAAGGTGCAATGTGGACAGACGATGTAATGTAATGTGGAATGTGGACAGACGATGTAATGTAAGGTGCAATGTGGACAGACGATGTAATGTAAGGTGCAATGTGGACAGACAATGTAATGTAAGGTGCAATGTGGACAGACGATGTAATGTAAGGTGCAATGTGGACAGACGATGTAATGTAATGTGCAGTGTGGACAGACGATGTAATGTAAGGTGCAATGTGGACAGACGATGTAATGTAAGGTGCAATGTGGACAGAGATGTAATGTAATGTGCAATGTGGACAGACGATGTAATGTAAGGTGCAATGTGGACAGACGATGTAATAGTAAGGTGCAATGTGGACAGACGATGTAATGTAAGTGTGCAAGTGTGGACAGACGATGTAATGTAAGGTGCAATGTGGACAGACGATGTAATGTAAGGTGCAATGTGGACAGACGATGTAATGTAATGGACAGATGTAATGTAAGGTGCAATGTGGACAGACGATGTAATGTAAGGTGCAGTGTGGACAGACGATGTAATGTAAGGTGCAATGTGGACAGACGATGTAATGTAAGGTGCATGTGGACAACGATGTAATGTAATGTGCAATGTGGACAGACGATGTAATGTAAGGTGCAATGTGGACAGACGATGTAATGTAAGGTGCAATGTGGACAGACGATGTAATGTAAGGTGCAATGTGGGACAGACGATGTAATGTAAGGTGCAATGTGGACAGACGATGTAATGTAAGGTGCATGTGGACAGACGATGTAATGTAAGGTGCAATGTGGACAGACGATGTAATGTAAGGTGCAATGTGGACAGACGATGTAATGTAAGGTGCAATGTGGACAGACGATGTAATGTAAGGTGCAATGTGGACAGACGATGTAATGTAAGGTGCAATGTGGACAGACGATGTAATGTAAGGTGCAGTGTGGACAGACGATGTAATGTAAGGTGCAATGTGGACAGACGATGTAATGTAAGGTGCAATGTGGACAGACGATGTAATGTAAGGTGCAATGTGGACAGACGATGTAATGTAAGGTGCAGTGTGGACAGACGATGTAATGTAAGGTGCAATGTGGACAGACGATGTAAGTAATGTGCAATGTGGACAGACATGTAATGTAAGTGTGCATGTGGACAGACGATGTAATGTGAATGGGACAGACGATGTAATGTAATGTGAATGTGGACAGACGATGTAATGTAATGGTGCAGTGTGGACAGACGATGTAATGTAAGGTGCAATGTGGACAGACGATGTAATGTAAGGTGCAATGTGGACAGACATGTAATGTAAGTGCAATGTGGACAGACGATGTAATGTAAGGTGCAATGTGGACAGACATGTAAGTAATGTGCAATGTGCAGACGATGAATGTAAGGTGCAATGTGGACAGACGATGTAATGTAAGGTGCAATGTGGACAGACGATGTAGTGTAAGCGTGGACAGACGATGTAGTAAGTGCAAGTGGACAAGACGAGTAATGTAAGGCATGTGGACAGACGATGTAATGTGGTGCAGGTGAACAGACGATTGTAATGTAATGTGGATGTGGACAGACAATGTAATGTAAGGTGCAAATGTGGACAGACGATGTAATGTAAGGATGCAGTGTGGACAGAGCGATGTAATGTAAGTGCATGTGGACAGACATGTAATGTAAGTGCAATGTGGACAGACGATGAATGTAAGGCAATGGGACAGACATGTAATGAAAGTGCATGTGTGAAGACAATGTAGGAAGAAGCTGAATGTGGACAGAATGACGATACATGTTAAGTGCATGTGGACAACAGTATATGCAATGTGGACTGATGTACGGATGGTGGATAGAAGATGTACGTGAACGACACGACGATTGGACAGAAGACAAGTGGACATAGGAACTATGTGGAATGAGATGTTACAGTGGATCTGGACAAGAGTAAGCAGATGTCTGCAGACTATGCATATGCTGACATACAGTGCATCAACTGAGCATGGACGTCAAACTATGCAATGTGGACAGAAAGGCAGACAGAGGAACGTCATGAAACACGGAGCTGAATGGACATGAAGACGCCAGCAGCTGCTTTTAGGTTTGTCCACAAAAGGGTGCACAGCGGTCTGATGACGTCATGACGGAGTGGTTGACGTGCGTAGGGTGTTGTCTCGCTTCGTGCAGCCCGTCATGAACAATCGACACAGAACCGAAACGCTTGGTACAACACGAAATAGGCAGACACAGGCTTTGACCACGACAGCTTTTTGGCCCCCGAGTGTGTGGACGCCAGGCCGAATGATGCTAAGAGGAGGAGAGGAGGGGACGCACCCCTCGTTCAGACAGCCGTTTGCCGCTTGACGGTGGGAGAAGGCGATACAACTGTGGAGCGGTAAGCATAGAGTGGCGAGCCTGCCTCCGCTCACTGCAACGCTCTGAATGTATCGATGCCCTCGCCACGATCGATCAGACCCAGAGCGCGTGCCGCCGGTGTCGGTGCTAGTTGGTGCCAGTGCCGGTGCCACATCCCCACGTCAGTGCCAAGTGGGTGAGCCGGTGTGTGCGCGCGCGCGCGTGTGTGTGCGTGGCGTGTGTCGGTGCTGCTGTGACCGAGGGCGGGGAGAGGGAGAACGCGTCACATACACACACACACACACACCACACACACATACACACGCATCAACACACACACACACACACACACACACACACACACACACCGACCGGCATGTGAAGAGATGGACGATTGTTGTGCCACGTATCGGCACTGACACGTGCGACACACGGGCTTGACTGACATCGGAGGAGGAGAGCTTCGTACAGTCGGTCGGCCCGTCGTCAGTCAAGTCAGTCAGTCAGTCAGTCAGTCCCGCAGACGAGGCAGTTGTTGACCTGCTCCCCTTGATGCCAGTGTCTCGTGCCGCTGCTGCTGCTGCCGCTGTTTGTGCTGGAAGCCGTGTTCTCATGCCGGCGGTGTCGCTCTTCTGGACCAGCGGAATGGACGTGGTCTGCCAGCCACCCCCAGCCTGCCGGCCATCGTGAGGGTAGGACCATCTCCTCCTTGCCTGTCCGTCTCACAGCACTTTCACTTGTTTTTTTTTGTTTTTTTTTTCCTGCTTTCTCCTGCTGCCGGGTTGGTGGTTTGTTTGAGCTTCACGCACGCACCCTGTGCGTTGTCTGTTTGCCTTTTGCCTTGAGCAAATCAGGCGTGTGGTTTTTTTTTTGCTGCCCATCCACTTTGTGCCAAAAAGCGTCGTCACCCGGTTCTGTCTTTTCTCGTTCGTCCTCGTGCCCATCACGCGGGTGAAGGGGGATTTCTTTTCTTACCACAGGCGTGGGTGACACTAGCAGCTGGGGCAAAATATCCTTGCGTAAGGAGAGAGAAAGACTATTGTTAATGCATTTATGCATTTGGTATCATTATCATTCTTATTGCCATTATTATCGTCATTATTATTTGTTTATTAAGAGTTCTCTGGCGGATTTATAGAGAAAGCTCCCCCCCCCCCCCCTTTTTTTTAAATTTTTTTTTACGGAAAAAGCTTTAACATCTGTCTCTCACGCACGCACACACACACCCCACCACACACACACACACACACACACACACACACACACACACACACACACACGGTGGCTTTGGAGATTCTCCCCCCCCCCCCCCCCCTTGCTTCTTTTTGCCCCCGCCGCCGCTTGTCCCTCCCCTTACTTTTTTCCATCCTCCTCCAAAGCTTTGAAAGCAGACTTAAAGATTTTCTTCGAAGCCCTACGAGAAGAAAAAAGTGTACAGTTTTAAGTCCTGCATGTGTTTGCTTTTCTTGCTTGCATTTACATAATGACAAAATAGACTTGTTCATTGAAAATCAATATCATTTAGCTGCCAAAAAGAACGTCTGCAGGTTACGTTGTGATGTGTGTAGTTGCATTTCTGTTTCTGTTTAAATGCAATGCACACAAAAAAAACTCTGAAAAATGTTTCGTTCAGACTTTGCATATGTGCACTCCCCCACTCCGCAAAAAAAAAAAAAAATTGATTACCTAGTTTCTGTGTGGGAACATATGTCGCATAAAAATATACATGATCCTATTCCTAGTTCCACTTGTATCATTGCACTGTGACATCCGACCTACAACTGCCTCTGATCTGCATCGTATTTTTCTTCCAAAGCCCATGTTTCAGTTGTTGCAGCAAAACTTGTATGACCTTGGTCAGCCCAATGTCAAAATGACAAAACCACAACAGCTTTTCTAGAAGAGACGCAAAACTGAGCGCCTGCACATTTCCATGTACAATTTTGTGTGTGTTTTAAGTAGCTTATTAAAGTGTATTAAGGTGCAGTTGTAAAATCACGTGGCTCAAACTGAATCGGCAGAATGGTAACATCATGTTACAATTGCTTCACTCTCGTTTGTGTTCAACACTGGGCGAGTTTCGCAGCGAGAAACCTCAATGCTTCATGTCATCGATACAGCCTTACTAATAACAACCGCATAAAATTGAAACTATTGTTACACACACACACACACACACACACACACACACACACACACACACACACACACACACACACACACACGTACACGCAGAGGACAGAAGACAACATTATGCTCCACACTGTTGCTAGCACGCAGGTGCCCAACAAGCTATCCTCAAGCTGACATTGTGGGTTGTGTGTGTGGGTCATAGTCCGTTCCCAGTCGTCATAAGCCACTGTTGGTCTGCCTCTTTTCCACCCGGACAGCCATCCATACATCCACCCAGAGGCTGCACGTTCGACTTGCGAATTTCGGCCGTTGATAATGCAAAATCTCCCATCTTAGGGTATATGCAGTTATTCTGCTCTCTAACCGAGGCTTGTCGCAAAAAAAAAAAAAAAATCATTGGCTTGGGAATTTTGAGAGAAAAAAAAAGAAAAGAAAAAAAAGAAAGAAAAGTGCCCGAACCGCATGAGCGAGACCCCTCGCTCTGGCACTGTTGATGGGATGGTGGTGGCCTTCTCTCCATCTGAAGATTTGGATCTGTATAACTCCTCCGGCCTCTTAGACCGCATGCCCATCAGGACATCCATCTTGCACCGCCGTGAAACAGACCACGGTCTGCTGATAAGACGTGAAGCTCTCCACTTTTCTCCATCTTAACGGCTAGTGCCTGAACGGCTCATCGGTACAGCACCGAGTTCGCAGTCAGGTGTTTGGAGTTCGAATGCCGCTGACGACCAACATGAAAAATGGCAGCTTCGGCGACCTGTCTTAATGTGTTGTGGTTCTGGTGGCAGTGTGAGACAGGCCCCCTCTCCCCCCTCTCTCCTGGGCTGGTTTTCCCTGTCTGCCGTATCATCTCTGGCGGATGTGGCCGCAAAGCCTGAATGAAACCGGCTTAATAACTGACATCTCGCTTTTCCTTTTTCTTTATTATTCCCCGACTCACTTCTTAACATAGGCTATTTCTCTGAACCGCAGATCTGAGGGAAGACAAAATCCCCCCCGAAATGGAAGAGCCTGTAAGGAATACTTTTTTGTAATTTGACACCTCCTTCCCCCTTTACTTTTACGAGTTTACACTTTTCTCCATTCTGATTGCTTAACAATTATCCTTCTTTCATGCACGTGTGTAATTGTGAGTGTGTGTGCGTGGTGCGTGCGTGCGTGCTTGCGTGTGTGTGTGTGTGTGTGTGTGTGTGTGTGTGTGTGTGTGTTGTGTGTGTGTGTGTGTGTGTGTGGAACCCGCATTACAAATGTCATTTTAATGGCGAATGAGGGACTGATACAATTTTTTGTCAAGAGAAATTGCATTGTCGTGAAAGTTCCAGCCACTATTGACAGGAAGCTGATAACATTTTGACAAGCATGGCTTTGAAGCAGTCGAGTTAGGACAGTTTAGAGGGTGGGTGTTGGGCAATCAGTGGATGCCTGAGTCTGTCCTTTGCCCCTGTCTTCTGTCCTCAATGGTCTGAAGGACAGATCTCTCTGACTGTCTTGAAGCCTTCGTGAAGTCATCTGATTGTCTTGAAGCCTTCGTGAAGTCATCTGATTGTCTTTTGAAGCCTTCGTGAAGTCAGAGACATTTCGGGTGTGGGGATGTAATCGATGATGACATGCTTTTGGGAATGTAATCACTCGCTTTTCGAATTTAGCACGTTGCGTAATTCCGACCCCTCGCTATTCGGATGTGCTGGCAAACTGGAGATGTGTCATTACATGGCGTCTTATTGGCTGTACGGATGGTCATGAAGACACACCACTGCCAGACTGCGGTCGCCTACCTTTTGCCTTTCTAGGGAAGTATAGGAAGTTGAAGTTTGATTCATGTGCGGTGAACAAAGCGTGGAGCGTGGTGGCTGCCTGCACGGACGACTGGCGAGACACGCCAGGAAACAGAAGAGCGCTAACAAGGAACAGTGGCAAGAGAGAGAAAAACAAACAAATCCGACTATCAGAGACTCCAAAGAATTGAGAAAAGAAAATAAATCTAACAAACCAGACCATCAGAGACTTCCAAATAATTGAAGAAAAAAAAATCTTAACAAATCAGACCCATCAGAGACTCCAAAGAATGAAGAAAAAGAAAAAAAATCCTAACAAACCAGACCCATCAGAGACTTCCAAAGAATTGAAGAAAACGAAAAAAAATCTTAACAAACAGACCCATCAGGACTCCAAAGAATTGAAAAAAAAAAATAAAATCCAAACAAACCAGACCCCTCAGAGACTTCCAAAGAACTGAAGAAAAAGAAAAAAATCCTAACAAACCAGACCCATCAGAGACTTCCAAAGAACTGAAGAAAAAGAAAATAAAATCCTAACAAACCAGACCCATCAGAGACTTCCAAAGAATTGAAGAAAAAGAAAAAAACAACACTGTAGATTTGAATTTTATATGAAACATAGTGTGCAGGGTCATCAGATCATGCAGCAATCGTCGTACTTGTAAAATTCACAGTTAAAAGTTTTAATCATATTCCCAGAACAACTGGCCTGAAATTACCAGCGAGAGATCTTCCCCGCCCTCGGGTCTCCCCCCCCCCCCCCCCCTCCGGCCTCCTCTTCCCCCTCTACCTTCCCACCCTCCCCACTCCTCTCTCTCCCCACTCCTCTCTCCTCTCTCTCCATACCTCCCTCTCAATCCTCTCTCTCTCCATACTTCCCTCCCACTCCTCTCTCTCTCTCTCTCTTCCTCTCTCTCTCTCTCTCTCTCTTCTCTCTCTCTCTCTCTCTCTCTCTCTCTCTCTCTCTCTCTCTCTCTCTCTCTCTCTCTCTCCAATTTTGAGCGATGCTTTAGCAGGTTCTGTGTGAACAAAAACAAACTGGTCCAACAGAGCTAGGTATCAATTTTCAAAGCGTACGGGCGGCCGAACTGGGGTTACACTCAGAATCAAACTGGCTTCAGATAAAATCGAGGTTGCCACTGGTTTTCAGACAGACGATCCTCAGCACGTGGGCTTTACTATTCATCTTATTGTCATTGTCAATGTGACTCGACATGTGTGTAATTTCATGTCAGTCATCGTTTTGTCAATTTGTTATTTGTTTTTAACTATTTACTTGCTGATTTACTTTTGCTCATTTCTTAATTCGCTTATTTATCTACTATAGAAATTCGTTTAATGTTCAAATTTAAAACAAAGAACGTTGACTTACTGACCCATCACCAAACTGTTACACTGAAGATAATTTTTGGTCGATTGCATGAGAAAAGAAGAGGGCAATGGTGGGGAGATAGACAAAATCAGGCAGCAGAAAAGCGGAATAATTATAGATACACGAAGAGAACACAGGGGGGGGGGGGGGGGACAGATCACGTACAACACACGAACGCGAACACACACACACACACACACACACACACACACACACAGGTGCACGCACGCACGCACGCATGCACGCACGCACGCACGCACGCACGCACGCACGCACACACACACACACACACACACACACACACACACACACACACACACACTCACACACACACACACTCTCTGACTGACTGACTGACTGAAACCATTTACTGTCATATTAACATATTGTTGTACTGACTACACACACACACACACACACACACACACACACACACACACAACACACATACATACACGTGCGCCCGCGCGCGCGTACACACACAAAGACAGACAGATAGCAGACAGTAGGGGGAGAGAAGTAGAGAGAGAGAGAGGAGAGAGAGAGAGAAGAGAGAGAGAGAAGAGAGAGAGAGACCGACCGACAGACAGACAGACAGACAGAGGGAGAGAGACGTTCTATTAAAAGCAACAAGCAACAATGACTACATTTTCAAGAGATCGGCAGTCAGCACACAAAGGACTTGGATCGACAAACAAAAACAAAAAAAAAACAGTTCTGTGGAACTGTGTGCCATTTAACCAACTGCCTGCCGCCATCTCCATGACCAAAAATATTGCTGTGGGTTGTCTCTTATGGCTTCCCCTAGTTTGCTCCCTTGATCGACCCCCTCCCTGTCTCTCCCCTCCCCACCCTTCTTTCCCACTTCCCCCCCCCCCCTTTCCACTCTCTTTACTCCACCCACCCCCGGTCCCCGACACTGCCACTCGATACCATCAAGAAGAAAGACAAAGAAGAGTATTCAATAAACATGACAACGCCGAAAACAAAAAAAATATACTACACACGCGCACGTACGCATGCGTACACGCGAACACACACCACACACACACACACACACACACACACACACACACACACACACACACACACACACACACACACATATGCACGTATGCACGCATCCACGCATCCACGCACGCACGCACTAAAAAAAATAAAGGTACAAGTAAACAACCCTGGAGCCAAAGTGTCAAAATAATGACGCATCTCTCATCGTGTCTTGTGCTTTCTAAACTGACTTACGGCCAAGAAGTGGCGTTTTTTCTTTTCCTCTGTGCTTCCAAATATTTTGTTGAAACGATGCACAAAGTTTAGATTGCAAGACGTTCCGAACTGCCCGGGTTGTACCTCTTCATGCATCAACCATGGCTTTGTGGATGTGGGAGTCCTGCCTTGTGTTGGATTCTGACAACCAGCTTCTGCTAGATCTGTTCCACGCGTTTTACTGTGTGACAATGATGTTGTTATTGAAGACAATTTGAGACCTGATAGTGATTTTCCAAAACAACTATATGACATCGCTTCTCTTACTGCAACAAGAACACATGCATTCGATCAACACCGAAGATCAGAGATTAATTTGAAGGAAATGGTGAAAAGTTCGTCTTCTCCCTGTCTTCCTGGGAACTTCAAAAAGCCAGATTTTGAAATATATCTTCAATTTTCCCCGAAGAAAGCGGCAAAGACAATAGATTTTGATATAATATTTATATAAAATATATATATATATATATATATATATATAAATATATATATTATAATAAATTTTGATATAAATCATTCATTCTTAGATGAAAACGGCAATGACAATATCCTGGGTACAAAAGTAAATGACGACATCAACAATGTTTTTACCCCTATCTTCTCAAAATTGACACTGATGGATCCCTGTTTGAGAACTAGGAAGCAGGCACAGCCTGTGCACTCCTGCTTTAAAAGTAAAAAAGATCTTTTCCTATCGGGGGAAAAAATCCATATTTACCGCGGGAAATTTATTCGCCCCGCCAGCAACCGCTTGCTTGAGCTTTCCCCCAAACGTAATTTCAAATAATTTTCCGTGTTGATCCAAAGTCAGCTCTGTATCCCATAAGCAAATCAAACTGTGCATAAGAACAATTATCATCACTGAAATCGAACCGAATCCTATCCTTTCCTTTGTTAAGACAGAGGGGAATGAGGGGGGGGGGGGGGGGGGGGGGGGGGGGGGGGAGACAGACAGACAGGACAGAGAGAGACCGACAGACAGGCAGAGACAGACAGAGAGTACAATAACACTGTCATGTAGAGTCGAACAGAATCCTACGTTTGTGAAGAGAGAGAGACAGAGGGATGAGAGAGAGAGAGGGAGTTCACAGTAGCTTTTGATAAAGAATGGAAAAGTGTAATTTTACTTCTCAAAAAAAGAGAAAGGGATTATGTAGATATCAAAGTTGTGTCAATCAGTTTGTGTGTGTGTGTGTTGGGGGGTGGGGGGGGGGGGGGGGCGTGCGTGCGAGCGTGTGTGTGCGTGCGAGCGTGTGTGTGTGTGTGTGTGTAGGAGTGTGTGTGCGTGTGCGTGTTGTGTTGTGGTGTGTGTGTGTGTGTGTGTGTGTGTGTGTGTGTGTGTGTGTGTTGTGTTGGTTTGTGTTGTGTTGTGTTGTGTTGTGTTGTGTTGTGTTGTGTGCTGTGTGGTGTGTGTGTGTGTTGTGTGTGTGTGTGTACCGGAGTTAGCTGCCAACAAAGCATTAACCCAACAAACAAAAGCCGATCAGAGGTTATGAAAAAAACAACAACAAAACTGCTGGATAGCGGGAGTGGGAACAGGGCTGGGGGTAGCAAACAGTGAGAAAAAAATAAACATGCATTGCAGTGTCTACTTCACTGAACACCTACTGCGAGATTTGGAGGGATCGACTGATGCTTAAAGTAAAGTTTTTTGTGTTGGTTATTGGAGTCGTTGTTGGAGTTTGAACTGTTATTGCGACCGTGCTCATGTTTTCCTACCCATTACCAATCGCAGCATGAGTTTGATTTTTGATAAATGTTCCTGTACACTAATGTACATTAGGGCGTTGCTTTTGGATCAGTTTTCCATTTTAATATTTTTAGATCCATTCATTTTTCTGGCGCACCCAGGACTGTTCATCAGTGCAATTGTTCATCATTTACTTTGCGCAATGCACTCCCAGGAGATTGTTCTGTCTAGATCAGCACGCGGTTTGTCTTAATAATTGCATGGTCTGTCGGCTGGTGAGCATCTTTGACTTATTCATTGCCTCGAGGATCGTTGCTAATTGCAGGATCTGTCGCGTTTCCTGGTTGAGTCTTTGAATTAATTGCAGGATCTGTCGGCTTTTCCTGGTTGAGTCTTTGAACTTAATTGCAGGATCTGTTGTTTTTTCCTGGTTGAGTCTTTGAACTTAACTGTTTTGGTCGTAGTTCTGAGACTTGAACCCATCTGTCGTCAGTATTACGTTGTCGTCACTACAAACGTCAGCACCTGATACAGTTCTGTTTGTCGCTTTTTTCACACTGGAAATGAACCATTGGGAGTGAGGTTGTGGTCGATATGTCACGCCGTTGTGTTCCTGCCAAGTCGCTTTGGTGACATTTTGTGCTGAAAGAGCATGCGAGGCAGGGTAAGCTTTTAGCTGCTGGACAACTCAAGTATCCCGTGGCCCCTGTCATTTGTTTGCCTTGTCACAGAACGTCCAGCTATCCCTGCCCACCGATGTGTAGGTCCAGACAACCACAAGGAAGTCTTTCCTAGCAGTTCTCTCGACAGTTCTTTTCAGTCCTCGTACAATTCAACGTTCCCGTCGTCGTAGTCTTGTGTGAGGGACATTCTTAAAGGGAGGCCGCGGATGTTGTGTGGGCTCGCAGAGATATCTGTCGCAATAATTTTGCAGGACAGAATTGACCTCTACCTGATTCCAAGATTGTGTCTGGAGTCGTGTCCTCTATACCAGATCTTGTGGCGTTCATCTGTGGTGATCTCTCCAAATCTATTCCCTCTCACTCCAGCTTAAACTGGAGTAGCCCCGTGTGTGTCTGGTAAGCTCTTGGATGTCTCTTTCACTTTTTCGCATGCGCACAGCTCGCGAATGTTCCATGTCGTAACGATGGCGATCTCTTTGGGAGGCGTATACATAATGGCTGATGCTTTTCCCTTCCATCCTGCGGCACAGCGACAGAGAGCGCGGCTGTTGTTGGTGAACCGGGCCTCCATCGATCCGGCGGCATCTTAGTGTCTGAGTGTCCACCGTGCAGTTGGAGTGGGCGATGGCAGCATGCTTCTCACCGCCTCTCCGCTCCACGTATCCAAAGATGAAAGGGTTGGGGGAAAATCCATCTCCTGGTGGGACTGGAGACGGGGAGCCGGGACTTCTCAGTTTTCCTGGCCATTTGCTGGATAAGCGTTTTACCACCGGACCGAATATGTCCCTCTTCCCTCAGACACCCACCCTACACGCACGTACTACTCTCTCTCTTCGTCTGTCTTCTCTCTCTCTCTCTCTGTCTGTCGTCTGTCTGTCTGTCTGTCTCTCTCTCTCTCTCCTCTCTCTCTCTCTCTGTCGTCATTGTGCGTGCGAGTGTGCGTGCGTGCGTGATGTGTGCGTGCGTGCGTGCGGCGTGCGTGCGCGCGCGCGGCGCGGTGTGTGTGTGTGGTGTGTGTGTTGTGTCGCGCGCGGCGCGTGCGTGCGTAGCGTGCGTGCGTGGTGTGTGTTGCCTGCGTGTGGTCTGTGCAGTCACATGTTTTCTTGTATAAT
>CM031616.1:14623194-14635694 GCA_018398815.1 Conus ventricosus | reverse complement strand
GGGGGGGGGCAGGAGAGAGAGAGAGAGAGAGTGGGAGGGTGGAAGAGGCAGCATGAAAGAGAATAAAAAGAAAAGAACGTTTCCTTATGGCATAACTGAACCGTGCGCATGATTAGGGCGGTAGCCACGCGCAAAGCCCAGATGTCTGTTTTGGCGCACGTGATGGGCCGGACTCCAGCCACGTGACAGAAGCCGGCTTTGAGCAGTAGTAGTTCAAAACACTCTGTGTCCAGGCCTGAAAGCAGTCCCTGATCCACATTACACGGGTCTTCCGCCTGAATGGACTCACCTAACCTCGTTTGTCTGTGAAAGAGGAGACCTGAACCAATCGTTGATCCACATACCTGTGGTCTTTCACCCGAACCGACTCACCTAACCTCGTCTGTCTTTGAATGACTGGGCTTGAAGCAATCCCTGATCCACATGATTGTGGGTCTTTCACTTGAACTGACTCACCTAACCTCGTCTGTCTGTGTATGGGTAGATGACTTTGAGTGAGTAGATGAGTCACTAGTAAATGAGCGTTACTAAAAACCTGGACCTGCTCCAACGAAGACTCAGATCTGAACTGAAACGAGTTTATTACAGATTCAGAAATCTATGGAAAGCAGACATACGGAAGATTCCACCATCAGGCGGTTATTGTTGTCAGCACTGGGGCTTTAGCACGCGCTAGATCAGAACGGGTGCCACTGACAGGTTTCCTTCCATGAGGCTGTGCACGCGGCGCCAGAAGTGAGGGCACTGAAATGATGCAATTGAGGGGTCACAGAAGATGAGAGAGCAATGAATACGAAATTATGTAATTAATTAATAGATAAATAGATATAACAAGTAAATGAATAAATAAGTGAATAAATAAATAGATAAGTAGACAACATATCCTTGAGGCTCGCTCGACTTGATTACTAAAATACAGTCTTGTTTCCTTTCTCAGATAGACTGTTAATGGAATTCTGTTTCCCAGAAAGACCATTGATGGAAATGTTTTCTTATTGACAATATTATTAATAAATTCACCTCCCGAAATTCAACGTGAACATGACAATCTAAAGAATATAAATTACACGCTCTCCAAGATCGATGTCGTGCAGATTAGAGGTGTTTCTCGTGTTGCGGCTGATGTCCATGGGGATATGGTGTTCCGTACTGTGGCGAGACAGAGACAGCAGACACGTAAAAAAGATCACTCTGATTTCATTGTGTCTGTCTGCACGTGTATGTCAGATTCTGCGGTTAAGTCACGTCCAGCGTGTAAAGATTTGAGTCGAAGGTTACTCTCTCTCTCTCTCTCTCTCTCTCTCTCTCTCTCTCTCTCTCTCTCTCTCTCTCTGCATGTGTCACACACACACACACACACACACACACACACACACACACACACACACACACACACACATCGTATAGGAAAGTCAGATCATAATGCTGTCCATCTTATACCAACTTATGTGCAGAAACTGAAAGCGGAAAAAACTGTGACGAAAAACATAAAAGTATGGTCTACTGACTCGGTGGAAAAACTGCAGGGCTGTTTAGATTACACAGATTGGGATGTGTTTTTTGATTCATGTACTGACGTTAATGAGGCCACTGGTGTGATTACAGATTACATAAAATTCTGTACTGATCTCATTGTTCCCACAAAATCTGTCAAATTATTCCCTAACAATAAGCCATGGTATCGAAAGCGGTCAAAACAACATTAAATGAAAAAAAATAGCAAGCTGTCAGAAAGATCGTGCTTTGTGTGATGATATTCAAAAGAAACTAACAAAAGAAATAAAAGAAGCAAAGATAGATTACAGAAAAAAAGATTGAACACAAATTTCAGTCTGGAAACATGAGAGAGGCCTGGAAAGGTATCAAAACGTTAGCAGGGGAAGACAAGTTTAAACCTACCTCCAGTGGTATGACCCCTCATGACGAAAAGGAATTCTGTGAAAAATTAAATTCCTTTTATTGTCGTTTCGATCTTAAACATGATTTTAATGTTGAAATAGCCTCAATTAGACAAGAACTCATGAACGAAACGATCGTGGTAGAAGAAATTGAAGAGTATGAATGTTCGTTCTGTCCTTTCAAAGATAAAAGTGCAAAAAGCGGGGGCCCTGATGGCTTGGAAGGTAAACTCCTGAAATCATGTAGTTCGTAGCTTGCAGGTCCTTTACCAAGCTTTTTAACCTATCTTTGCAACAACACATTGTCCCTGTGATTTGGAAAAACGTCTGTGATATGTCCCTGTACCAAAAAAAAAAAACGCAGTCCCCAAACTCTTAACGATTATCGACCTGTTGCTTTAACGTCTATTCTTATGAAATGTTTTGAACGGATTCTTATTAAAAGACTGTTAGTGCAGACTCGGATCAGCTTGATTCCTACAGTTTGCATATAAACACAACAGAGGCACTGAAGACGCCACACTTTTACTTCTCCATCATGTTTTTACACACTTAGAAAAAGCCCAAGTCGTTCGCACGTATTCTGTTTGTTGACTTCTCCTCTGCCTTCAACACTATACAGCCCCATCTTTTGGCCAGTAAACTAAAGCAACTTGGCATCTCCTCTTATCTCATTCTCTGGATTATCGATTTTCTGGTAAATCGCCCCCAGTGGGTTCGCTTTCATAACTCTGTTTCATCCGTTTCTTATACATCAACGGGTGCTCCCCAAGGTACAGTTCTTTCTCCTTGTCTGTTTACTCTCTACACTAATGACTGCAGAGGTAATAATGATAGCCTTATCATCAAATTCTCTGATGATACTGCAGTCACAGATCTCTCTAACTCAGATAGAGCTTTTAATGAAATGTGAACAGTTTTACACAGTGGTGTGACACCAATTTCCTTGATCTTAATGTCCAGAAAACAAAGGAGCTGATCATTGACTTCCGAAGAAATGCTGATCCTATTCCAGATTTACTGATCTCAGGTAGCAAGGTTGAAAGGGTGACTGAATATAAGTACTTAGGTTCTGTTATCGATGACAAACTTACATTCACTTCTAATTCTCTCTCTGTGTATAAAAAATGTCAGTCAAGAGTGTATTGCTTACAGAAATTGAGATACCTTGGAGTGAACTGTAACGTTTTAAAAGCATTCTACAGAAGCAATATTGAATCTGTGATCACTTTTTCATTTTTAGTGTGGTATGGTGGATTAAATGTGAAAAACAAATGCTTGCTGGAAAAGATCGTGAAACGGTGTGGTAAGATTATTGGTGTTAAGCAACAAAGTTTAGGAGAAATGTTTGAAATAAGAGTGCCTAAGAAAGCTCAGAAGATTGTATGTGATGAAACCGATCCTCTGTTCCCCTTTTATGAAAAGATGCCTTCAGATAGACGATTCCGGCAATTGAAATGTGAAACCAACAGACTGAATCGTAGTTTCTTGCCTATTTCAATCCGTTCATTGAATAATCACTGACCTGACCATCCTGAGTAAATGTTTAATGCTGTCGTTATAAAGATAGAGGAGAGGGTGAGGGCGAGACTTGGATAGAGAGAGAGAGGGGTGGGGGGAGTGGGGGGAGGGGGGGGGGGAGAGAATGAGAGTGTAGATGTTTTGGGGAGGGGGATGATAATCAAGTGACAATGATTTTAAAATTACCTCAGTTCTCATCCCGTGTAGATTGTGTGTGTGTGCGTGTGTGTGTGTGTGTGTGTGTGTGTGTGTGTGTGTGTGTGTGTGTGGTGTGTGTTTGTGTGTGTGTGCCCCTTTTTTACGGTTTATTTTAGCGTACAGCTGTTTTTATTAATTGACTGGATGTAAAATGGAGTGTATGTTGGGTAGAGTTATTGATTAGTTTTATGTGAAAATAAGCCTTACTTTATTTATATTGTTTTTAAATTTGTGGGCATGTGCAGGTGTGAGTGCATTTGCACATTTTATATTATTCAATGTTGTGTACTCATATGTATGTGTTTATGTGCTCCCACCACAACACAAAGTTCTTATGAAAGAAAATAAAGTGTCTTGAATTGAATTGAATTGAATTGAATTGAACACACACACACACACACACACACACACACACACACACACACACACACACACAAACGCGTGCGCGCGCGCGCGGACACACACTCGCTCACACACTCACTCACGTTCACTCAAACATACAAACACGCACGCACATGCACACGCACACACACAAACACATAAGCACACACGCACGCACAACGCGCGCGCACACACACTCTCACTCTCTCATACACACACGCGCGCGCGCGCGCGCGTGCGCACACACACACACACACACACACACACACACACACACACACACACACACACACACACACACACACACACATACACGGACTGTAGTCGCGAAGAGGTACCGTGCAGACCAATGAAACGGTTACATGTTCAGATCGTGCTTCAAGTGACGCACTCCTTCGGCTTCAAGTGCCGTCCCTACTCCTTCCTCCCCCACCACTCGCCCTCTAAATCCTCTACCCAACCCTACGATACCTTTCCTCAAACACACATAAGCGCGCACGTGCGCGACTTCGTTTAGTAACATATTCATAAACATTCACATATGTTTACATACGCAGACACACACACACGTACGTGCATGGGTATAACACACACACACACACACACACACACACACACACACACACACACACACACACACACACACACACAAAACTTCGTTTAGTGACATGTATATTCATAAACATTCATACATGTTTACAAACGCAGACACATGCATACTTGTATGGGCACACACACACACACCACACACACACACACACACACACACACACACACACAACATGGACACACTCACTATGCCCGCGAACTCACGCACGCGCGCTACGCACGCACGGGCACGTCACGCACAGTAACGACATACGCACATTCATTCACCGACGCGCACGCACACACACGCACACTGGCACGAGGGCGGTGCGCGCACACGCGCAGCCGCCCGCCTCTCTTGTACTTCAATCTCCTGAACTGACCTCATGGCATTGTCGGCTTTAACACTCTTGTCCTCCCCGTACCTCCTTCATTTTCGTTCCTTTTTACTGCGCACTGCCAATTTTTATAGTCTTACATAGTACAGAGAATAAAATACTTCATGAAATTAATTCTCAGCTTTGCCGTGGCTCGCTTAGCCCGCCGTCTCTGGCCCACGCGAAACGGAAAACCACCACTTCCTGCTGGAAATGTCTTCTCCTTTACCGTATTGATTCTGTGTCCATCTTGGTCCTTGAAACATCCCACCTCCCCCTTCTTCCCTTCTGGATTTCTCTGCCTCCCATCCACCTCCCCCCGCCCCCCCCCCCCCCCCCCCACCTCTCTCCCCACCCTCCTCTTTCTCTCCATTGCTGGTAACGGACATTCGTACTTGTGAACCCAACCCCCTCCTCCATCTCTCCTCTCTTCCATCTCACTACCGCACTCCCACTTGTATTGTGCCGACTGAAACGACTGGCTTTGTCGCTGGCAGCGCGTCATATTGCTGTATGGATTTTCCCAGGAACGGCTCCTGGTAGGGAGACAAAAGCGAGTTCGGTGGGTCTTGCGACTTGCGTAAGACCCCCTTCTACAAGAGCCTACCCCCCTCCCACTCCCCTCCTCCCATCCGCCCCTCCCCCACCCCCACCCCATCCTCCCCGGACGTGGTCGCAAGGAAAACGCTTTCAAAAGCATCAGAGCGGTGCTGCAAGCATGCTCAGAGCGGAAGGACACCCAGTCGTTGTTTTAAGCCGCTTGGTCGAACCAACGTCTCTGGTCGAACGAACCAGCTTGCTTGCTATCGCTGCGTTTAGCGCTCACGTCATTTTGCTGGATGCTGGCTGGAATCGATCAGATGACGAGGTCTGTATGTCTATCTGTATCCAGAGTAGTCTCCCCCAGTTCCTTGGTGTCTAATATCCCGGCCGATAAGCTATCACTTCTTTGCCACAGCCGGGTTACACGGGGCCTGGTCGTTACGGAATTCGGTGACGGTTGTCGGTTGGTTGATTGATTGGCTGGCGTTCGTTCCCTGGCTGCACAGGCTCTGGAAGGTTCCCTCACACAGTGCATACCAGGAATCGAGTACATTCCAGAGGGCGCGAGGGTGGCGTGTATGGCCATTGCTGATTATCTCATCATGTAGACAGACAACTGCAATCCTCTTCAGAAGATTTTGGTCTCTCTTGAGCAGAAGGAAGATTGTTAAGCGGGGAACTGACTATGGCCGACGAAAAATCCCCACATCACCGAAATCCAACTTCCAATCGATCTCTGACAACAGTTTTGATGGCAAAGGTTGCGAATTGGGATGACGGATTCGGGTCTCTCTGTCCTTCTGAACGTTGGAGTTTGAACGTCGGGCCTGACTCTGTCTAACTTTTGGAATGGCGGCATGCACGCAAACACGCATACAATGCATACGCACATGTACATAGACACGCGTTCGTATACATTTGCACAAACACAGAGAAAGCTGGGGAGAGAGGGGGGAGAGAGACACAGAGAGAGAGAGAGAGAGAGAGAGAGAGAGAGAGAAAAGATAGGAGGGAGGGAGAGACAGAGAGAGAGAGAGAGAGAGAGAGAGAGAGAGAGAGAGAGAGAGAGAGAGAGAGAGATGCTATCACCAAAGCAGAGAGCAAGGCACAACCTAAAATCATTTTTCATAAGGCATGAAAATATGTAGAAGTATTTAGCAAAGTGACATGGAATTTGAAGAGAGAGAGAGAGAGAGAGAGAGAGAGAGAGAGAGAGAGAGGGGGGTGAAAGGGAGAGGGGGAACAACAGAAATGGAAAGAAGTAGTTAAGCACAAACTGTAATAATTTTTGACACGGCATAAACATATGTAGGAGGTATGATAATAAAAAAGAAGAAAATATATTGGCATGCATAAAAAAAAAATAATGAAAAAAAGAAAGAGAGAGAGAGAGAGGGAGACAGAGAGAGACAGAAAAAGACAGAAAGAGACAGAGAGAGAGAGAGAACTGGAGAGAATCACTGAAAATATAAAACTGAAACCACTCACAGAGAAAATCATGTAAAAATAAAAACCACATCAATAATATGTGCAATATAATTCCGGAAAGAGCTCACTAAAAATAATGAAACAATACATATCAAATCATATATATATAAGCAAAATCATGATAATGAGATGAGACAGAGAGAGCATGTGCTTGAACGCGCTTGTGTGCAAGAGAGAGAGAGAGAGAGACAGAGAGAGAGAGAGAGAGAGAGAGAGAGAGAGAGAGAGAGAGAGAGAAGAGAGAGAGAAGAGAGAGAGAGAGAGAGAGAGAGAGAGAGAGAGAGAGAGAGAGAGAGAATAAACATGTATGGGATAACAGGAAGTCACACGCCCTCGCGCGTGAACGTTTGCAACGTTTCATCTCTTTCCAGAAATCTTTTGAACTGTGGATATTTTCAAGAATTTTCTGTAGTTTGTCCCTCCTGTAGTCTCTTTCGTTTGTTTTCAGCAGATCTTTATATGATTTTCTTTCCATGTTGTATGCGTTTTCTTTTCCTTATTGATGTTTTATTTCTACTGTATCTGCGATGGGCATGCAAAGCTTTTTTCTTTGCTTATTTACATTCCTTATCGTACCATTTATTTTCACCACTGTAATTTGATTTGGAATTAATCACATCTTTCCGCATACAGGATACTGAATCTACGAGGGTTGTTCAATTTAAGATGACACTAGGCTTGCCGTTTGGAAACGAAGCACCGCACAGAAAAATGTTTATACCAAACACAACTTTAAAGTTTACCTGATTAGAATTGCAGAAAATAAAGTTGACGTCATGACGCAACTCGGAGTATGACGTAATTACAACTGTGTTTCAAACAGCTGAGCCTGAAAAAAATGGACGTCACCAATGAGCAATTTCGTTTCTACACTTTCACAAGGCTACAACTTGGTGACGATTGTAGGAGGATACACGCAGATTTGCAAGCTGTTTACGGAACGGATTGTGTGTCTTACCGCACAGTTTGCAGATGGGTCAAACAATTAAGAGCAGGTAGGGCGCCATCTGATTGGGGTAATCGTGCAGAGCGAGCTTTACCAGCTCGGAACGAACAAAACATTGCATTTGTGAAAAGACTGATAGAGGAGGATCCACATTCGACTGTGCGGGAATTAAGCGAGGCATGTGAGCTTTCAATTGGCACCATTAACAACATTCTGCACAAAGACCTTCACATGAGAAAACTGGCTGCAAGATGGGTGCCACATCTCTTAAGCGATGATCAGAAGCAGCAGCGGGTGGCATGTTCACGCAAACTGCTCGACGAGTTTGAGCCCAATGGGCCAAAACGACTGTGTGACTTAGTGACGGGAGACGAGAGTTGGCTGACATTCTACGGCATCCCCAACAAACGCTGCAACCGCATGTGGGTTGGCCCTGACGGAGACCGACCAGTTGTTCTTCGCCCAGGATTCCAGAGTCGCAAGCGAATGTTTTCTATTTTTTTCAACACGCAAGGCCTTGTGGCAATTGACATTTTGCCTGAGAAATCAACAATCACTGCCTCCTACTATACCCAAGTTGTGCTCCCAAAAGTTGTAGGAAAAATCCATGAGCAGCGCCCAACCGTCAGCACCCAGAGGACCCTTCTTCTGCATGACAATGCCAGTGTCCATAAGGCGAAGGTCACCACGACCTTCCTGAGCGAGCAAGGAATCCAAGTTTTGGACCACCCACCCTACAGCCCCGACTTGGCCCCATGCGACTTCTGGCTGTTCCCTGCTCTGAAGGAAAAGCTCGCTGGGCGTAAGTTTGACCGGGTACAAGACCTCGCCAAAGCCGTAAGATCAGAGTTGTCCGGTCTGCCTAAAACCGACTACCAGAGGGCGCTTGAGAATTGGCGTAGGAGGCTTGAAATTTGCATTCGAGCCAACGGAGAATACTTCGAGGGGATGTAAAAGTTTCAAGTTGCTGAGATGAGAGGTACGTTTTTTAAGGGGGTGGTGACATCTTAAATTGAACAACCCTCGTAATAAAGCATTTTGTAAATGTATTAAGCGCTTCATCGCAAGAAACTTCTATCTGTGCAGTAGCGAGGGTTAGTTTATCTTTGAAGAATGGGCTGTTCAAACGTTCTATTAACAGATCTTTCTTATCACTGGCCCAAACATATTTTGTAACATGACAACAATTTTCGCAATCTTCTTTCAAACTTGATTTTGTTTTCAGCGTCAAATATAGAGCATGTGGTTACATTCTACTCTCTCTTGAATTTCAAGAGAGATACATGAATCTAGAAAGTCTGGTGACACAAGGACATAGTCATTTGTGCTATTACCTGTTGCTGACAAGAATGTAAATTTATCGGATTTCTCAGGGGAATATAAGCCATTTAAAATAACCAGTTCAAAACATACACACATAGAAAATAATGTTTTCCCATAGTCATTTACACAAATATCTTCAGCATAGCGGCATGGAATTATAGCATCGGATTCATGACTGTTAATATTTTCCGGATCAGTTTCAAACATTTCTGGATTAGGTTGAGGATTTCCTGTCCTGGCGTTAAAGTTGCCACAAACAAGGAGGTTTGGTGTGTCCAGTTCAAGAACTAAATTAGCGAGGCATTCTTCTGTTGTATTAATATGACATTCTGTTTGAACGGTTCTATTGTACGGCAATGAATGAGGAGGACAGTAACAATTTACTAAAACGACATCAGAGTTCGCACCAAACACCCTCTTATCAAATCTAACACACACAATATGATCATAATCCATTTCAATTTCTGTAACATAATCAGCATAGCATTTTCTAACCAAACTGAGAGAACCCCACCACTACATCTGCCGTGTGTTGACAGTTTGATGGCAGGAGATGAAAAACAAGCATAATTAGATACACTGTTTACAACGGAAATCTTTTCGAGTTGAAATGTCTTGACAAAACATAAAACATCGTTGTTGTTTTTTATATGTTCAGTAAAGTCTCTTTCTGCAAATTTTCCCATGAGAGCCCCAATGTTCCAATAAAGAAAAGATTACTTGTTTAACTCAGTAATCTGTGGAGTCACTGAATTCAGAAACCGAGTCGACATGTTCTGAAGTTTCTTGAGGCCGGACCGTCACGTCACATCCACACATTCTCAGTTTGTTCGGTATCAACAGTCTGCATTTCAGGGGAGCTGGGTGGGCAGGGGTGGATGGCCTCGATGAACCCCGTCACGGCCACTCACCAGGTTTGAGGAGACCAGGGGAGGTCCTTTTGCCAGTTGAATCAGGAGAGGAGCCGCACTGCCTTGCCCTTTGCCTGTCCTCCTTGCTGGTCCTGGTTTTGTCCTCCTGGCCAGGCCTGCTCCAGTTTCCCCTGCTTCGTAGAGGACCAGAGACGACCAGCTTACCGGCCTTGACGTATGCGTACATGCTTTTGTCCCTGTGCTCCTTCACGACGGGTCTCTGGCGTGTGGTCAGATCCCCGGCGACTTTCACACCCTTTCTTCTTCAGGGCTTCTCTTCCGGAGCCGAGGACCGCCATTTTGTCTTTCCAGCGCGCCATTTTCACGATTATAGGACGTGGGTTTGATATAGAGGCGTTGGTACGACCTCCCAAGCGGTGGGCCCGAACAACGTCGTCAAGAGTCCATATTTTATTTGAGACCGTGTTTTGTAAAACGTTTACTACCTTGTCGGCACACGACTCGTAGCTTTCATCAGGGGATTCTGGAATGTTGAAGAAACGGAGATTATCCCTTCAAGATATTTCTTCCAGTTTGTCCACCTCAGCTTCAACCTTCTTCTTAAGTTCTACGAGATCTTCTTCCAGATCGTCGACTGCAGCAGCAAGCTCTTCCTGGTTTTCCTTCACTTCTTCACACGAAGTTTCAATCGCCAAAGTTCGTTGCTTCAAATCTGCCACGTCACACGACAGGTTTTGTAATGAAGTTCTGACGTAGGATATCTCTGACGTGATATTTTATCATTAAATACAGACGTTTGGGAGTCAATGATCCGTTGGATATCTTTTAATGTGAAAGGCAATGAAGC
Source organism: Conus ventricosus (assembly GCA_018398815.1). NCBI lineage: Eukaryota > Metazoa > Mollusca > Gastropoda > Neogastropoda > Conidae > Conus > Conus ventricosus. Next base: position 14,624,712 of record CM031616.1, on the reverse strand, counting down.
ACACTGAATCAAAGCAGAATCTTTTCCGTCTACGACCGCAATGCTCATACCGCTGTTGCTTGCCGTGCCTAAGTTGACACCTGTTCACTTTGCTAAGGTAAAAACACAGGTAACCGTGGCCTAGTTCAGAGCTCTCGAGCTTTGGGTCCGACTCCTTCGACGTTCACAGCTGAACTCACAGAGAGAGAGAGAGAGAGAGAGAGAGAGAGAGAGTTCACAAGTTATAAGCTCAATAATACACGTGGTGTTAATTTCAGTTATGAGTAACGCCTTGCTCTTGAGTGCAGAAAGCATTTTTTTCCCAAAAGATTCAGTACTGTGAGAGGACCGGAGATGTAACAAAAACGTGATTTAAAAAAAAAAAGAAAAAAAAAAAGCACACCACCAGTCTAAGAAAGGCTTAATTAAAATAGGTCTTTGTTAGATTAGGGAACTTAGAATTTTGGTTTGGATATTGGGGATTTATTTCAGACTTTGATTAAAAGAGTATGGGAATGATTCGGATTTATCTTTTGTCTGTTGTTGCACAAACACATCTTTATTAATAGCAAACCTGTCAACTAGCAGAATAAATCCTGCTTTAGTAGGGATATAGTCTGCCTTATTGACATTTGACTTTTTTGTAATAAGTGCCTGATGGCTCTTCTGCAGACACTGACGAAAGGTTGCATTGTACTGGCACTAGCAGAGCCAAACAGTGTTGGGCTACGACCGATTGAAAGAAAAAAAAAAACGTTTGTTCAGGAATAATTTTCTGGCATGAAGCATAAAAAATGCTTGATCTTACACAAACGACGAACTCGTCTAGATTCTGATTTACACAGATCGTTGTTATTTTTTATGTGTACATCCAGGACTTGATGGAGAGAGAGAGAGAGAGAGAGAGAGAGAGGAGAGAGAGAGAGAGAGAAGAGAGAGAGAGAGGAGAGAGAGAGAGAGAGAATGAGAGTTTGTGAGTGTTAATCAAACTTAATGGCGCTCAGGAATCTTTAGTTCGACCTCGTTTGCCGAGAAATAACAGTTACTGAAGATTTATAGTCAGAGCTGAGCTTGCCTCCGACAGGAGACCTACTGATGTACCCGACGAGCTTAAGGACTTCTTCCAGCGTCTGAATTCCAGCCTGTAGTGTATATATAAATCACTACAGGTGAAGTTAGTCGGCTTTGGCACACCTGGCTAAAGAGACACAGGCGGTAGGCCTCTTAGCAGACTGAAGGCAAGCTGATTTTAAAACGTCCAGCTCCTTGACAAAGAATGCGAAAAAATGGGCAGAGATGTTAGAGGTTGCTGGCAGTAAAGAAAATTCGGAAGATATACAGTTAAAGAAGAGAAGGAGAGAGAGAGAGAGAGAGAGAGAGAGAGAGAGAGGAGAGGAGAGAGAGAGAGAGAGAGAGAGAGAGAGAGAAACAAGATCTGCCGCACAAGCATGTTCATACTTTAGATTGTATCTGCGGAGGGCCTTTTGGCCAGTGCTGTCTGACGGTCGATTGCTCTGTCTCAACCCGTTAGCCACACCC
>CM031616.1:14595694-14620694 GCA_018398815.1 Conus ventricosus | reverse complement strand
TATCCGTACTCCCCATCTTCCCCTTGTCCCTCTAAGTGAGGCCCTGATTGGACAAACCCGACGTGAGAGGGGGGAAACAGAAAAAGAAAGAAAGAAAGAATAAAAGAAAGAAAGAAAGAAAACGAAAGAAAGAAAGTAAAAAAAAAAAAAAAGATAAAAAGAGGAAACAACCAAATATTTCTTCGACCCTCAACGTTTCAAGCTCAGTCCTCGCCCTCCCAGCTGTTGGTCATCTGCTTCAGCAATGTGTGAGTAATCCTCAGTCGTAAACCCTGTCCACATGACATCATGTTTACCTCTGACGCCGATGCCACCCTCCCGCCTGCCCCTGGCGACGATGGCCTGCGCCCGAGGACCAAAGAGAAAACAACGGAGCAACAAGAAGCCCTGAAGCAGCACAACTTGCCGCAAAGCCTCCCCTCTCTGGGCGACATCAAACAGGCGTTGCCGGCTCACGTCTTCGAGTCCCGCGTCAGCACCTCTATGTACTACGTCGGCAAGGACCTGGTGCAGGTCTTGGCGCTGTACCTGCTGGGGGACTGGGTGTGGTCGTCGGGCTGGGTGCCCGACTGGCTGACCTACCTGCTGCTCCCGGGTACTGGCTGCTACAGGGCACGTTATTCTGGGCCCTGTTCGTGCTGGGCCACGACGCCGGGCACTCCTCCTTCTCCCGTTATCCCGCGCTGAACGACACGGTGGGCAACGTGTTGCACAGCTTCCTGCTGTGCCCCTACTACTGCTGGAAGCTGTCCCACCGCCAGCACCACGCCTTCACCGGCAACATGGACAAGGACGAGGTCTTCTATCCCATCCGCCACAGGGACGACAACCAGGCCTTCTTCCTGCCGGTCTTCGGCTTCGGGGCCTCCTGGTTCGCCTACCTCATCACGGCTACCACCCGAGGACCGTGAACCACTTCAACCCCATCCATCCCTTCTTCTCGCGCCACGTGCTGGCCTGCGTCGTGTCCGTCACCCTGGTCATTCTGTGGGGCACCTGCCTGGTCCATTACTGTCTGACGGCGGGGGTGGCCAAGTTCCTAGTGCTCTACGCCGTGCCCGAGTTCGTGTTCGCCTCCTACCTGGTGCTGACCACCTTCCTGCACCACACGGACGAGCACGTACCCTGGTACGACAACTCCACCTGGGATTTTGTGCGAGGGCAGCTCAGCTCCGTGGACCGTCATTACGGCTGGTGTCACGACGTCGTGCACAATATAGGAACTCACCAGGTAAGTATGGCTGGCTCAGCTGAGTCATAGGAGGAGAGTATGAAATGCTAGAGAGAAAAAAAAATCCCATTGTTGTTTGCAGCTAGCCGGGAGAGGGGGGGGGGGGGTGATCTCGGGAGGGAAAAAAAAGGAAGAAAAAATAAAGAAGAAAAAAAAACCTACAGCATGGCATGTTTGGCGCACCAAACTATTTCCACAGACACATCCGGCAAGAATCACGTGACATTTAATTTTTTTCCTTTAAATCAACTCGCAGGACGTTTGTTTGCTGTTACCTCTGTCAGGGAAGTTAAGATTTCACACGCACTCCTTCAATTTATTTGTTTGTCTGTCTGTCAGTCAGATAACGCAAAACCCTCCGAAGCCCTTTTAACCAAAGACCTTTTAAAGCCCTTTCAACCAAAGACCTTTTAAAGCCCTTTCAACCAAAGACCTTCTGAACCCCTATCAACCAAAGACCTTCTGACGCCCTTTCAACCAAAGACCTTGACGCCCTTTCAACCAAAGACCTTCTGACGCCCTTTCAACCAAAGACTTCTGACGCCTCCATTTGCAAACCAAAGACCTTCTGACGCCCTTTCAACCAAAGACCTTCTGACGCCCTTTCAACCAAAGACCTTCTGAACCCCTATCAACCAAAGACCTTCTGACGCCCTTTCAACCAAAGACCTTCTGACGCCCTTTCAACCAAAGACCTTCTGAACCCCTATCAACCAAAGACCTTCTGACGCCCTTTCAACCAAAGACCTTCTGACGCTCTTTCAACCAAAGACCTTCTGACGCCCTTTCAACCAAAGACCTTCTGAAGCCCCTTTCAACCAAAGATTTTCTGAAGCCCTTTCAACCAAAAACCTACTAAAGACCTTTCAACCAAAGACCTTCTGAAGCCCTTTCAACCAAACCTGAGCCCTCCATCAATTTATTTGTTGTCAGTAAGATAACGCAAAACCTTCTGAAGCCCTTTCAACCAAAGACCATCTGAAGCCCTTTCAACCAAAGACCTTCTGAAGCCCTTTCAACCAAAGACCTTCTGACGCCCTTTCAACCAAAGACCTTCTGACGCCCTTTCAACCAAAGACCTTCTGAAACCCTTTCAACCAAAGATTTTCTGAAGCCCTTTCAACCAAAAACCTACTAAAGACCTTTCAACCAAAGACCTTCTGAAGCCCTTTCAACCAAAGACCTTCTGAGCCCTCCATCAATTTATTTGTTTGTCAGTAAGATAACGCAAAACCTTCTGAAGCCCTTTCAACCAAAGACCATCTGAAGCCCTTTCACCAAAGACGTTCTGAAGCCCTTTCAACCAAAGACCTTCTGAAGCCCTTTCAACCAAAGACCTTCTGAAGCCCTTTCAACCAAAGACCTCTGAAGCCCTTTCAACCAAAGACCTTCTGAACCCCTTTCAACCAAAGACCGTCTGAACCCCTATCAACCAAAAACCTACTGACGCCCTTTCAACCAAAGGCCTCCTGGAGCCCTTTCAACAAAACTCAGTGGAGGGACGGAATATGACCCCGTGACCAATGCATTAAATCTTGGCGCTGGCCCGTGACGTGACCGGACAGCCAGTGGATTCAAAACACGTTCAGCAAGATTATCGTTAAATGAACGACAACAAAATTGAAGCCACTCTATGGACGATCCTAAAACATTCTGGCGCGGATCCGTGAACAATGTGAAGTCGCTGTTACAAATTGATAATTATCTGACAAGTAACATTTTTTTAAGAATATAAGAACTATCTATAGATGTAAATTTTGATACCTAGTATTTTCATATCCATTTTTTTTTTTTAAAATACACGGAAGTAACTCTCAGTGTGTTACTTCCCCTGGTGGAAGAAAATATTTGTTTTCGCGCATGAGCTGACTCAAACGGCGGGTCCAGGAACATTCAGCCTTGGCAGAGGTCTTCGCTCTCCCGAGTGCCCTTCTAGATTCGCGTTGTCAACCTTACCCTGATCCTAGAATCATCTTGGGTCGTCCCATGGGGCTCACACCGCGTGACGAAGAGAAAGATCCTCCTTAATCTTTATGAAGGATGGATCGCACACCTGAATGGGTATTTTACCGTCCAGCGGGTCTGTGAACGGCATGGTGTGAAACCGCTATCCATGCCACTGAAACTATTTCTTCAGGAGCCATTGTTCAGTAGTAGTCCCCAAAGCAGCAACTGAGTCAGGCTCACGCACGCACACATGCACGCGTGCACTAGGTCAAAAACTGGTTTAAGTTGCCAAATTGAATGTACTATGTGGATTCATAGAGGATACAAAGCAAGATGTATTTTTAGCATACAGTTGTGTCAGCTCACACACCTGGTCAAAGTAACTTTCCTTGCGTTGTGACACGAATCTAGCCTTTACACACTAATTGCTTTCTGGTTCAATATTTAGATAAGTGTCTTGTTTATTCTATCCATTATGGTAGAAAAAAATCAAACTTTTCCTGTTTTACAGCAACAGGGTGTTCATTATACACGCTCTGTAACGAAAATAACCTTAACATAAAAAATTACAAATATATAAATAAATGAATATATGAAAGTAGATTACATGTCATTTTCTGACTGAAACACTGAACAGATGTGATGATGTTGTAGTTGTGACAAACATATTCCATCGGCAAAAGCGATTTTGAACATTTCCGGTAACGTGCGTCTCATGAAGCACAGCCATACAACATGATGGAAAGGCTACTGATCACAATGCAAGCATACACTGCTCAGTTATCGAGCAAAGTTTCATGATGGATAGGCGCAAATAGCAGGCGTGATGAGACGTTACACGCCATGTAAACGACATGGACTGAAAGCGCTTGCAGCTGGTCTCGAACCAAGGTTAGGTGAATACTCTCAATAGTAATGTACTAAAAAAAAATAAAATAATAAATAATAATAAAACGACCATCGTTTTGAACCCCTTTTTTAAGCGTTGCCTTATGTATGGACTACGATTTTTTGACAAAAACTACAAGGAAATAAAACAAAAACTGGATGAAACGGTCCTGTGTTTGATCAAATATGGAGATTCCCACTCTAGAGCGCCATTTTGAACAAAAGCTTCTTTTTTCCTCTTAAATCGCATACTGTTATCCCACAGTGATTGCTTTTTTTTCTACCATACCGTTTTCTCCAATGTCATACCTATGCAAGTGAAAAGAAATGAGAGAATCATTGTCCTTTATACTAGCGTATATCAACTTGCAGTATGACCAAAACTGAAGAATGACTATACCCGTCTGTCTTCTGAATATCATCTCCATCATACCATTCCATGCATATCTGATTAAGGGATGTCGTGGAAGACATTGCCAAAAACAACACAGAACATGGCTGTCGTCCCAGAATGTCTATTCATCAAGGGATTTCAAACAGTGATGTGTGAATGCTCGGCTGAGTACATCCTCTGTATCAGAGAGCACGCCGACTGTTTCGGTATTTCCTTCACACCAAGACATGAATTAAGAGATCTTTAACGTACGTGTAAGTCTTTTGTGTGCGTGAACGCTCATAGGAGCACAGATGGTAAAGAAAAAGGTGTGTGTCTGTGTCTGTCTGTGCTGCTTCAGATCCACCACCTGTTCTCCACCATTCCACACTACCATCTCGAGGAAGCCACCGTGGCCTTCAGACAACGTTTCCCGCTGCTCGTGCGCCAGTGCGAGGAGAGGCTCCTGCCCGCTTTCCTCCGCATGTTCTACAAGTGGGTCAACCAGCGAGTGGTGCCCGACTCCACCCTAGTGCACGTCTACACCTAGTCCTCCTCCATTGACATCCACTACTGCTAACCTTTCTCTTTGGTCACTTTCACCGTGTCACCAATGTTCTCACCGTAGTCTTTGAGAGAAAAAAAGGGCGTGTGTGTGTGTGTGTGTGTGTGTTGGAGGACCTTTTTTTTTTTTAATATATATATGATATCCTTTCTTGTTTCTGCGTTGTACCTTTTTTTAAAAAATAAAATCCACTCTTTTCGTTTTTAAACCACAAAATGACCGGTTCAGGAAGTTCCGTGATGTTCGCTCTTACTTGGCTGCAGATTTGATTTGATGAATCATTGGTTAAAAAACTCGACAACAATTTTAGAAAATGTTAGGCTGAGGATTGTTCTTATTTCTGTGCTTTTTTCTCTCTCCTCTCTTTGTATGCAGGCGATTCCGCCGGCAACTCTCTCTCCGCTCTCTCTCTCTCTCTCTCTCTCTCTCTCTCTCTCTCTCTCTGGTCGTGCAAATGTACTTGCCCAACTCTCACATCACACAAATTGATACAAGCCTGCACAGAAAGTCAAAGGCAACTGAAGTCTTTGCAGCTACTCCTGTTTGAACAGAAAAACTGAAAACTAACGAAGGATTTCTCCCCAATGATGTAAAATAAGGAAAAGGCTCCGTTAACTGTTCAATGAGGAAGTTTGCGCAAGGGAAAAAATAGAACAACAAAAAAGTTTCAAAAAGTAACAGAGAAGGGAGATGTGTGTGTTTCGCTAAGTTTTTACCAACAACAGATCGGAAGTTCCGCTCACATTTTATTAATTTATCTTTTCTTTTTCAGTGATCTTGCCAACTTGCTCTTCGTGTATGTATGCTTGTATATATATATATATATTAAAATATATATATATATATATATATATATATATATATATATATCGTGTGTGTGTGTGTGTTGGGTGTGTGTGCATGCGTGCGTGCGTGTGTTTGCGTGTATGTGTGTGTGTGTGTGTGTGCGCGCGCGTGCACGCGCGCGCGTGTTGTATATTGTAAACTTAGCAAATTTTGAAGGGTTTACGTATTGAAATGATATGTCTTCACCATTTTCTCACTTCCGTTTTCTGTGCGTTTCTCTTGCACTCGCATTTCCCTCTCTTTATTTTGCGCCTAGAAGGAGCTCCAGAGAACGAATGACAACTTTCTGCACAACTGCGTCGTTTTGAATTCTATGTGTCTTATTGAACATTTACTTACCTTTTTTCCCCTTTGCACACAGTTTTCAACGATGATTTGTTGACTTGTTGTTTAACGAACAAGCCGCAGTCACGAATTATGGTCTTCCTTCCAGATTTACCGTTCTAAAACGTTTTATTCTTCCACGTCATCCATCGTATTCACCGGACATATTGCCAAGTGTGATGACTTTACCAAAGATCAGTGTGTTCACATTTTTTTTTCTTTTTTTTTTTTCTCCTTCCAATCAATGACACGCCAAACGTCCGTTTCGATGCTTTATTTTAAAGGCTTGGTAAAAGATTAGATCAAAACCTCAGTCAGCGTATGGTTTTCGCTCCCGGTATCAGGTTGGATATTGTTTAATTACGAGTGGAAAAAAAAAAAAGGCGACAACGTGATATGTAAATACGGTCGTATGTTTGAAGTGTGACACTTCCTAAGGATATAAATACTACGACGAAATGCTTCCTGTACTACCAGCGCAGCATCCATTAAGGTAGTCCTCTTAAATCAGTACGACGGGATGAGCATGTGCAGCATGCAAAGTGTGTGTGGGAGGGGGGGATGGAAGGTGGGGATGATGGAACGGGGAGATGGATGGAAGTCGATGTGAAATTACTGAGTAAGTGTGCAATTTCCTCTCTGTCTATCACTGTCTCTGTCTAGTCTGTCTGTCTCTGTCTGTCTCTGTCTCTGTCTCTCTCTCTCTCTCTCGTTGTCGATTACACATATATCTAGACTCAATCTATTTATCTGTTTGTTGGTGTTGTTGTTTTTTTCTCTCTCCCCAAACTTGGAGAAAAATTCGATCCACTATCTCTTTCTTCTTTTTTGTAGTATTTTCATATGATCACTAGACCTCTGTGAAAGAAACCTGAATAACGAAGACTGTGTGATATACGCGCGCTTGCTACAGAGAGAGAGAGAGAGAGAGAGAGAGACAGAGAGAAAGAAGAGAGAAAGGAGAAAGACAGAGAGAGAGAGAAAGAGAGAAAGGAGAAGACAGAGAGAGAGAGAAGAGAGGAGAGAGAGAGAGAGAGAGAGAGAGAGAGAGAGAGAGAGAGAGAGACGAAGGAGAAAGAGAGAGAGATGAATGAAACGGGGATCAGTACGACTCGCTTGTGTGGGGCTATGCATGCATGTGTGTTTGCACGCGCACAATAGCGTCCACAAAAAAACCGATGGAATGCTTGGTGCATTCGGGGAGCAAAGGCCGAACGTTACGTTCACGCAACTCCAGTCTCTGTGTGCGTGCGTTAGGGTGTGTGTGTGGGGGGTGGGGTGGGGGGGGTTATTTTTCATGCCATTCCAATGCCATCACTCCCACGCAATCCTAGTGCCAGTGCCCCACAGCGGGGAGTTATCAATATCAATTCACCCTGGGGCATCGACTAATCGATGTTACATAAACAAAGAGAAACGCAAACAAACGAACAAATAAAATGACACAAACAATCGGGCAGTGACGTCTTGGTGCAAACAACACAGGAAATCTACGGTATAGGCTTTTCCACTTCTTTTTTTTTCAAAACCGCATTAGCTGCCTTTGAATAACAACGGAAGTTTTTTTTCATCCAGAGTACGACAAAGTCAGAAAGGCTGGATTAAGGAAATGGATGGAAAGAGATAGAGAGGAGTTAACAAATTTGCAAGTAAATTCTCAGGCGCACTCAACATCAGATGCGCACAATGAACACCAACACACCATTTGCGCGCGTCATGAAGTTTCTGGTTGACCAAGTACAATTTCATGATCCAAAGCAAAACACTCGACTTGTGCAACCACCATATGTGGTTGCTCTCTCTTCTCTCTCTCTCTCTCTCTCTCTCTCTTTCTCCTCTCTCTCTGTTACACACTCTCCCCTCTTCTCTTTTTCTCTCTCTCTCTCCCTCTGTCTCTCTCTCTCTCTCTCTCTCTCTCTCTCTCTCTCTCTCTGTTACACACTCTCTCCCTCTTTCTCTTTCTCTCTCTCTGTTACACACACACACACACCACACATACACACACCACACACACACACACCCACCGCGCGCCGCGCGCGCGCGCACACGCACACACACACCACGCGTCGAGAGCACTAAGTTTGTTTTAAATCTTAAGAGCACATCTTCCCCCACAACACTGCTGGAGGAAAAACAAAGATGATACAGTACCTCAGTTGAACATCTCCATCACCAAACATCCCAACCACTACCCAATCACCTAGATCTAACAAACTACGGCCCTCCCATTCGCTTCTTTTCCCTTCTCGCAACGAAGCCTTGCGCGAAGCACTTGAAGCTGCTTTTAACTTCGAAAAGTGCGCTGTGATGAAAGCGTATGCGCACATCCATAGGAACGAAGCAGAAGAGAGAGAGAGAGACAGACAGACAGACAGACAGACAGACTGACAGACAGAGACAGAGAAAAACAGGGAGAGATAGAGACGGAGAGAGAGAAGTGGGGAAGGGCCAACACACACACACACACACACACACACACACACACACACACACACACACACACACACACAATGGTGTGGAGAGATAGAGAGGGAGGGAGGGAGATATATATAAGAGAAAAGAGGAGAGAGAGTGAGTGAGAGGCAGAGACAAAGAGAGAGAGAAGAGGGGGAGGGGAGGACGGGGTTAAGGTGCGGGACACAGAATGAACATGTATTTAGACAGTATGTTTGTCCTTTCAAAGATGCATGACAAGCCCACACACTAAATAGCGTTAGAAACGATCAGGCGCATATCGTTGTTGTGCCATTATTAATTATTATTGGTATGAATGTCACGATGCCTGTGTGTCACGAGTGTCAGTTGCTGACGCGTTTGTATGCGATGAAAAGAGGTGTCCCGATATAACTTATAAGACTGACATTTCTTCAATGAATTCAAATGTTTTCCATGGAAAGCACTTCAAACAGAAATGCACACTCCATAGCTCTCTCGCGCGGACACTCGCTCAAAAACACATACACACGCGCGCACGAACATATGCACATAGGGGCACACAAACTCACACACACACACACACACACACACACACACACACACACACACACACACACACACACACACGAGGTCTAAACACAGCTGTTTTAATCTATGACGCGGCTATTTCATTCACTCAAATCCCCATCCTTTGTTATCTGCGGTGGGAAACTGTTGTTCGATAATTGTTGATAAATGTTAATTTCACATTTTTTGCAGTCGTTCTTGTTATCGGTGACGAGTTGGAATGACTAACTTTTGGAAGCCTAAAAATAATGTACATATTAATGTGGATTATATATACATAAAAAACTGAAGAACACACACACACACACACACACACACACCACACACACACACACACACATTCACTTCTCTCTCTCTCTCTCTCTCTCTCTCCTCTCACACAACACACACACACACACACACACACACACACACACACAAACACAGATTCACACACACACACACGTACACACACACACACACACACACACACACACACACACACACACACACACACCACACACAGATTCACACACACACACACACACCACACACCACACACACACAGATTCACACACAACACACACACACACACACACTCACACACACACACACACACACACAATCCACACACACGCACATGACACACACACACACACACACACACACACACACACACACACACATCACTCACACACCACACACCACAACACACACACACAACACACACACACACACACACACACACACAACACACACACACACACACTCATTGACTCACTCACTCACTCAATCACATAAGATCCAATACCTAGCAGCAAACAGACGGTCCGCATAGATCGGCACAGCCATTTGAACTGTTTATCATAGATTCGTCCGTAGATGTCCTTTCCGTGCCAGAGGGAATCCTTCCTTTCCACGCTCTATTGCGTCATGCATTTGATTGGTCCAGAAGTAAGTGCCCTGATGTTTTAAATTGTCGCTCAGTATTTCTTTTGCGTTGCATGTAAACATACTACTCACAACAATCTCTCTCTCTCCTCTCTCTCTCTCTCCTCTCTCTCTTCTATCATCCTCTCTCCTCTCTCTCTCTCTCTCTCTCGCTGCTCTCCCTCTCTCTCTCTCTCTCTCTCTCTCTCTCTCTCTCTCTCTCCACACACACACACAATACACAGAAGGCGCATATGCATACATACATACTACATACAAAACATACATACATACATACATACATACATTACACACATACATACACGTTATGCACCATATGGTCAATCGTTATGTCTTCAACGTTTATTGTGGTCTTCCGTTTGAACAATGGAGATTAAACGTGATCGATTTCAATAATTATACTAGCATTTTTTTGCCCTCTCCAACCCCCCCCCCCCCCCCCCCCCCCCCCCCCCCCCCCCCCCCCCCCCCCCCCCCCCCCCCCCCCCCCCCCCCCCCCCCCCCCCCCCCCCCCCCCCCCCCCACCTCACCTCCCCCTCAACCTATCCTTTCCATCCCCTCTCCAGAGAAAGGAAGATAAGAGGGCCGGAAAGGAGAAAGGGAGGAAAAAAGAGAAGACTATCATCATTGAGAGGTAAGTCGCAATGAGTCAGATTCGCAACGACGATCACATTCCGCTGGATTTGATATGCTTTACGCGTATATGTCACTGGAATATAGGAATGTTAAAACCATAGAATTGTGTTGCTTTTGAATACGCACCAACACTTCTGATCACTGAAATGCTGGGTTTTTTTTCAGAAATACTTGATTTTTTCCCGCTAAGTTTCGACATAAAGGCCTATGAGCAAATCTTTGGGCCCCGATCCTCTCCCTACCTCCATTCCATCGCCCCCCTCTGCCCAAACTCCCTCGCCTCCAGTTTACCATCCCGGCCTCTCTTTTTTTTCCCGCCCCCACCCGTCCCTTCTAAACCCCCCGCCCTTCCCCGTACACACACGCGCGCGCCACACACACACACACACAACACCACACACACAAACCCCCCCCCGCAAGCACACATGCGCGCGCGCACGCACGCCACACCACACACACACACAACACACACACACACACACACACACACACACCACACACACACACACGCCTAACTAAACTGTTACACTTTATAAGGGAAACCCGCTTTGTTTCACTGCGTCCGCAGCAATTAAATTTTTTTTTAAATTTACTTCTTTTCTTTTCTTTTTTTTTTTTTGGGGGGGGGGGGGGAGGGGGGGGGGTGTAGCGGTGTTGTTATTGAACCATGGCTCCCATCAACACCGACACGTCTGATTTATTATGCACAACTTCTTTTTCTTATTCTTTACGTGTGCTGCACTTTTCTCTGATTTCACTGGATTAGACTCGAAGTACTGCATGATTGTTAGGACTGAAGGACAATAAGGGCAAACTGGATCTGAACATGTCTTCGTCGCCGTCTTTCAATGAATGTTTTGTGTGTGTGTGTGTGTGTGTGTGTGTGTGTGTTGTGTGTGTTGTGTGTGTGTGTGTTGCGTGCGTGTGTGTGGTGCGTGCGTGCGTGCGGGGGTGGGGTGTGTGTGTGTGTGTGTGTGTGTGTGTGTGTGGGGTTGCGAGCGCGTGCGTGCACATGCGTATGTGTGTGTGTGTGTGTGTATGTGGTGTGCGCCCCGGAGACAGTGAGAGAGAGAGGTGTGTGTGTATGTGTGTGTGCGTTTTGATGTATGTGTGTGGCGCGCGTGTGTGTGTGTATGTGTGTGCGAAACGCGCCCCCGCACGCATGCGTCATCAGCTGCGGTGCGAGATGAAGGCGTGTGAGAAGAATTTGTGGTGCAGTATGGTACAGTGGGTGTGCTGTAATGAACCTCGCCTGTGAATTGACTCTACCTCCCGGAGACGGGTTTTTAAAGATGTTTATCTGATTCTTTACAAGAGAATGTGTGTGAGTAAGTGAGTGTGTGTATATATGCGTGTGTGTGCGTGCGTGCACGCGTGCGTGCGAGTGTGTGTCTGTGTGAGTGTAGTGAGAGACAGAGAGAGAGTGTGTGTGTGTGTGCGCGCGCGAGCGCCTGCGCTAGATCTTAAATGCCCGTAATTTCCAGACAGGAGTGCAGTAAGGTCGGAATCCCTTTCAATTAAAAATCCATAACTTTATAGAGGACACTCTTTGTGTTTGAAAGGGAAGGAGAACGGGAAGTATAAGTCCTTCTGCAGTGGAAGTTACTCGAGTTGTATTGTCCCTCCAAAGATGTCACCAGGACCAGCAAAGACACCTGTTTCGCTCTGTGAAGAAATGGTCAGTCTTGCTACTGGATTCTGCTCCTATACGTAAGGCAAACTGTCCAAACTCAAGAAGGCACCCTGCTTATATATATAAAAGGTGTTAAACCCGAGAGAACAAGAACGGATTTTTTAAAAAAATTAGCGACAGCTATAAGGCCAGTATTTTGGGGATAAAAACCACAACGATAAAAAAAACAACCTTTTTTTAATCCAAAGAAAAAAGTAGCAAGATAGACTTTAAAAAGTGGTTTTGCTTTCAGTTTGTTTTAACTTCTGCGAGCGGTTTCTTTGTGAATGATGACATGATTATCCTTCACCAGGGGGAGTTCGCAAACAACGATAATGCACAGACCAGGTAGCAAGTCTTCGAATAATCATCTAGCTGTCAACAGAACGGCAGTCTCCCGTGTACACAGTGTGTATGGACGTCGTTCATTGCCACTATAAAGGATTGATATTGTCAATACACGTGAACAGGTCCCTGGCGTTCCCCCCCACCCCACCCACCGCCCCCCACCCCCCATCCCACCTCCATCCCAACCCCAAGTCTCACCATGCTCTAAAGGGTTTGAGCAAAGCAAGCAGTCAGATTGTTTAGTTCCCTTTAAACTTGGGGTGGTAAAGATCGAAATTCGTTTTGTAGTAAGACCGTCTCAGATGATCAACCTCCTTTTCATCTGTCAAAACGTGTTACGAAAACTCCAACCATAACCGCACACTGCTTTCGCCAGTCTTCCAAGTCTTCAGGCCAGACTCAAAGCCAAAGGCCTGGATGAACAAAGGGAGACAATACCTTCAGGCTTGGTTTAAATATCGCAGTCCCTTGGTAAAATGACTACTACAAATATTTCGGTGAAGGGTACTGTTTCTCTTCACTCGGAAAAAAAACAACAACAACAACAACAAAAAACCCACCCTGATACATACAAGTGAATACAAGATGCCAATTTCAATCCGTATAATTTCTTACCATCAACTCATAAAAAGGAGAATAACATCGATCTCCATCGCATTTCTACAGATATAAATCTTGTAGACGAAGATCGTTCACAGCAGGGCTTTCCATTTGAAACAAAACGCTTCCACCCCATTTTGGCCATTGTTGCTTGTAGCCAAGGTGACCACGCAGCCCACATAAGGGCTCCTCGTTTTGTTTTGGCTTACACACAAAAACACACCATAGTTCTGCAGTGTACACATTTCTACACTGACACGATTTTGATGCCAAATTCTGTGTGTATTCATGTAACAGAAAACAAACCCAAAGTCAACCAGATGAGTGCTGTACATTTCAAACCTGACCTTTCACTGGATGTGACCTCCCTGTCAGTTTTTGCCATCCTTGTTTGTCTCAGCGGAGGGTTTGCACACAAATGAAATTTCCGTTGACTCGCTCCTTGGCATTCCCATATCTTCTCATGTGAAACCCCATACATATCTAGGTATAGAGGAGAGGGAGAAGGAAATTCTGTCTGATACCTTGCCACACACACAAGTCGACTTCGAATCAAAAGAATTTCCACAATGTTAGAATGTCATAATGAAAAAAAAAAGAAAAGAAAGAGAGTGGTGAATGGAAGGGTGGGGAAGAATGGGAATAATTCCAAGTGCCCGATCTTAAAGTACAGCTAGCTAGAGAGAGAGAGAGAGAGGATGGCAGACACGAACAGACTCATAATTGGTGAGAGTGAGAAAGACAGAAACACATAATTCCCAGTCTTTAGCTAGCCAACCAAACCAAACTAAAACAAAACAGACACAAACATATAGACAGACAGACAATGAGTGATAAAGAGAGAGGGAAGCGGAGGTAATACGCTAAAAAGCAAAGAGAGCTCGCACACACAACACACACACACACACACACCACACACACACTTACCTCTTCATGGTTGACACTTTCTTCAGTCGCAGACAGAGGAAGTCAATGACGCCACGAACAAGATGACGAGTCTATTAATCCAACCTCAAACCGCCTGATGTGCGTCATTCAACGTAGCACCATAATTCACCCCCAAAATGTCTGAAGTCAGTCAGTATGGAACACAGCCCAGACCTCGTCACAGCTAACGTCGGCGGTGGATGCACTGACAAACGCACTGACAAACACTGGCAACGCACATACTGACGAACAGCAAAATGCTAATGTAGCATCTTGTCGCTGAATACGCCCCCAAATCGGCACAGCTTGACACAACCGGAACAGGATCTGTTTGGCATCCACTCAGAGACCTTGCTGTTGCACTCTCTGAAAGTTGTTTTCTGCACGCGTTCTGTTGACACAAGCGCCGCTCCTACACCCCGGGCCCCATAACTCGCCTCACACAGACTCTGCAACAAACCGCTTGGCACTGATGTCTGCATCTGTATCTGATCAAAATAGTTCGTCTTGATCTGATGCCCTCCAACTGGGTCACGATGAGCGCGGTTCGTGGATATCCGTCGTCATGCGGCACCTGCGGTTCTAGCCAGGCGGATAACAAACTACGTCTGCGATAACGGGCCTCTCCCTGCAGAAGACACGTCCTGTCGCTGGCTAGTTCCCGAGAGAACAAACGAACAGAACGTTTTTTGTTTGTTTGTTTCGTTCAGATTCGCCCTAATTTACAGTCTTTGACATCTCACTTGCCTTGAGTGATGGAGTTATCTCACAGTCAGTTCTACGCGCCGTCACGATCTTGTCTTTCCTTTCCACAGCTCAAGGACAGGCAAAAAAGAAGAGTTCTCCAAGCTTCTGCAGGGTTAATAGGGGAACTGACACTGCCAGAGAGCCAAAAAGCACGATGACGATCTTCTGGCAGGTGAAACAGGTGCGAGCTGCCGTAAATCTTCAACCTGGGGGAAGACATAAAAGCTCTTATCAAGACATTCGGCACGATATCTTTGACTTATCTGGTGACGTATGTGGCATCCCTAGAAAGTGGAAAGTGGTAAACGGAACAGACACTCTTGTGTTGCGATAACGAGGCAGACGAGAGGCATCCCTTTGTCAAAACGTTGTAATATATGCAAATGCATGAATACCAAATACTGATACTTACAACGTAAAAAAACAACACTATTTTGAGAGGTGTGTGTGTGTGTGTGTGCGCGCGCGCGCGGTGTGTTTTATGTGTGTGTGCGTGTGTGTGTGTGTGTGTGTGTGTGTGTGTGTGTGTGGTGAGAGAGAGAAGAGAGGAGAAGAGAGAGAGAGCGTATTGTCGTTCCTTTTGGGCTTGGAAGAACAGTAAACAACACAATGAAGGAAATCAAAGAGAAATGCAAGTCAACCAAAGAAGCGAGTAGGATAAAAAAAAAAGTGCTTTTGACAACTTGATGAGGTTAGAACCAGACTACTGTAGATAATGCCTCCGGGCAACAGAGGGCCTATTTGGGAGAAAAATAACAAGCAAAGCATCTAGCAGGTGAACAAGGTACACGGTGCATTCCATCGCACCGTTATGTTTGTTTTTAGTGTTGTCTTCCTCATGGACTGGAATAGACAAACGGCGATCTGTTACTCCAGAACTTGATTTTGTCCTCAATTTCAAGGATGACTTGATGGTCACAAATATCAACTTCCTCAACATTACTATATTCACATAAATATTGTTTCAAAATGGAGTGACTGAGGGCGGAAAATGAAGCAAAATTTAGAAAGAGAGAGGGTTAGTTACCGCCAAGGACACAGACACACAAAGCACAGGACAAAACACAATGCGTTTCGACCTCTTGGGTCTTCTTCAGGCAAAGACAGCATGTAATATTTAGGACAGTACGAACAAAGAACGCAGAGTCACTTGTCTTTCCATGTGTTCCGCACCCGAAGAAAATGGCCGCCAGACAGTAACGTTTCCGTGGCGGTAACTAACCCCCTCTCTTTCTAAATTTCACATAAATATTACACGGCGTGATAAGCCGATTTAAATCAATATGTAAATCCCAGAACAGTAATTCCCACCATTCCACTCCACCCCCTTCCCTCACTCCACCACCACCCCTCTTTTTCACCAAGCATCTCCCCTCTCCCCACCCCCACCCCTCCTTTCCACATGCACACATGCATAGCTTCCAGCACAACATACTTCACAGTTATCCGTCCATCTAACTAGCCTCCAACCCACCCCCCACCCCACACCCCAACCGGCGGCTTCGTCTTATGCAGGTACTCCGCTAGGGTAAGGCATTTACCTGAAATCACAACACAGGAGTGACCACGAATTCATATAAAAGTAGACAAAGACAAACAACAAAAATAATAACCTTCGATATGATAACAAAGTAAAAAGACTATATTTTTTGTTTGTTTGTTTTGTCTGTTTATTTGTTTTTGTTGTTGTTGTTTTTAGAGTTTAAATACCTGGGGGGAAACATTTCAAGAGAGTTAATAATAGCAAGAGGAATAGCTCAGTTGGTAGAGCGCCGGACTCGTAATCTTGGTGATCCTGGGGTTGCGGGTTCGAACCTCCGCCGGGGCGTTTCGGCACAGGGGGATTTTTCCCTCGGAGTTAACATTGGTTCTGACTCCATTTCCCATACAGTCCTTCGAATGAGACTATAAACCGAGGTTCCGTGTGTGAACGCACGCATAACATCTTGCACACACGTAAAATCCCATCACCAACTTTCGGAAGAGTAGGCCAGTTTGTCCGTTGGTATGGATGACACGCTACACATAGCATGCACCCTGCGTGAGAAATGGAAAGAATGAAGGAAGTAAGGAAAATGAGTGATCGATATTGAACGATACTGACTGGATGACACGGGAAACGACTGAATGAAGCGCCGGCTGGCAGCCCTTCAGTCGGCACTACCCAGGTAGACAGCCCGTTGTGTAAACGAGTGTTGATTGTAAAGCGCTTAGAGCTTGGTCTCTAGCCGAGAATAGGCGCTATATAAGTATTCATTATTATTATTATTATTATTATTACTTTTCCTTGTTTCGCTTTCATGTGTGTATTGAGATGGTAGACCAGTCAGGCAGTCAACAACGGAACATCGGTTAATTAACGAGTAAATCTAATATTATCTAACGCCAGATAACCAACCCAACGTTCCAAATTAATTGTTCCTAAAGAACCATTTACCCTGGGGAGCAGAAACAATATTCAACATTATTCCACCCACGTAAAACGTGGCAACGCCTATTGACAATACCAGGCTGTGATCAGCTTCCTTTACCAACCGGAAGGACACTCTGGAGTGCTCAGTCCTCCGCCATGGTCGAACGCTTCTTTAAAAGTCCTGGATCCCCCATTTCGATCCGGTTAGATCGGCACCAAAATGTGATGGCTTCGTCCTAAACCAACATTCAATCCTTCCATCATCCAGAGTTTGTTGAAGTGTGTGTGTGTGTGTGTGTGTGTGTGTGTGTGTGTGTGTGTGTGTGTGGTGTGTGGTGTGTGTGCGCGCGTGCGTGCGTGCGTGCGTGCGTGCGTGTGTGTGTTCAAGCCACACATGATAAAAGTATTGTTATCGCACAGTTCTTTCCCCTTCCGTCATCAAAGTTAGCAGCACGTCTTCAAACACATCAAGACTTGTGTTATCAAGGGGGACAAAACACAGCACCCAACGCTCCACCTCTTCATCATGAGGGTGATCTCCCTACCACCACACACAACAGAGAGAGAGAGAGAGAGAGAGAGAGAGAGAGAGAGAGAGAGAGAGAGAAAGAGACGGAGAGACAGAGACAGACAGGCAGACAGACAGACAGAGAGAGCTCTCTGCATAAACTTTCCTGGCAAACAATCTAAGGTGTGTCCCATTACCGACACCGAACACAGAATCATTTCTTTCTCTTCCCTTATTCCTTTCCTTTCCTTTCCCTGTTCTGTCGGTATGCCACGTGCGGAAAGCCGCATACCTGTTTGCCAGAGCGCTGCAAATGTAATCAGTGTTGAAAGGAGCACGAAGATGCATTTCATGCCACGCGAGGTCAGAGGGACGGAGGTGGGTGGGAGGAGGCAGGGGAAAGGGAGAGCGAGGATGAGGGAAGGGGAGCGGAGGTGGGGGGGGGGGGGGGAGAGGGTTGAACTCGGGTGGCTGGCAGAGGAAGTGTCAGATCGGGGTGGTCTGGCATCACCGGACTATGACGGGTGGGCGATTCTGTGGAAAGTAGGCTACTTAACATGCATGGCAAAAAACACACACACACACACACACACACACACACACACACACACCACACACACACACAAACGCACGCGCTTTTCCTTTATGTTTCTTTAGTTCTTTTTCACGCACACACACAAGCACACGCACACGTTTTTCCTTTATTTTTCTGTTTTTCTTTTCTTTTTCTTTTTTTAAATTAAACCGTTGATAGAGCAGCCCAATACAGCCAGTCATTGGCTGGTTTCCACATCCTGTTTCATCGTCTGACAGACGACGACTGAGATGCTTACTGAAAGATTTGTGATGGATGTTGAATTCTACAATATACACATTCACATAGACACAGGATGTGGAGGACGTTTTCTCTCTCTCTCTGTCTGTCTGTCTGTCTGTCTCTCTCTCTCTCTTTCTCCACGGGCGCACTCTTCCCTCACCTCCCACATACGCGCACGAACACACACAACACACACACACACACACACACACACACACACTACACACCACACACAACATCACCAAAGTTCACATGGTGACCACCCTTTCATTTTCGTCACGTCTGTAAAAAGACGGTAAATAGAATAACACACACAACACACACACACGTACGCACGCGCGCGCGCACGCATCGCACGTACAGAGAGAGAGAGAGAGAAGAGAGAGGAAACAGACAGACAGACAGAGATGTGTGTGAGGGAGAGAGTGTGTGTGTAGTGTGCGTGTGTATGTGTGTGTGTGTGTGTGTGTGTGTGTGTTGTGTGTGTGTGTGTGTGTGAGAGGAGAGAGAGAGAAGAGGGAGAAAGAGAGGAGAGAGAGAGAGATGAGAGAGAAGAGAGAGGAAGAGAGAGAGGAGGAGAGGAGAGAGAGAGAGAAGTGGAAATGAAGCTCCAACGAAAGAGGAAGCCAACGGAACTGTGTGTTGGAAAATGTGTGGAGGTAGAAGGGGGAAGTGGGAATGGATGGGTGTGTTTAACCATGTGTAACTTAGAAAATATACGTGCTATGAAACTGACTGCTTTGTTTTAATGCCAGTCTGATTTTTTTAAAACCATTTTGATGATTTTGGTGTGTGTGTGTGTGTGTGTGTGTGGTGTGTGTGTGTGTGTGTGTGTGTGTGTGTTTCTTCAATTTAGTGTCCTTCCACTGAAAGTGATTCAGACAATTGTGAGTTTGTGGGTGAATGAGAGTAAGCGGGTGTGTCTATAATAGATTAACAAAAATTTGAATAGCGAGTTTGAGAGTGAATGAGAATAAGTGGATGTGTCTGTAATAAGGTTAACAAAAATTGAATAGTGAGTTTGTGAGTGAATGAGAATAAGTGGATATGTCTGTAACAAGGTTTACAAAAATGGATAAAAATGTATCCCTTTTGTCCTACGTATTGTCATGTATCCCACCTTGATCCTAATTATATAAATGAATAGATAAACTAGTAACAATGGACAATTGAATTATCAAATCAATAAATTAACAATTTTACAAATAAATACTCAGTGAACTATGCAATAAACCTTTACATACAGATTGAAGAACAGAATATTGTTAAGTATGCTAGATAAAGACAAAGGAGTCGATCCATCAGTGAAACTGTCAATACCCAATTTCTTAAAAATGTCTTTTGTTTTTTGAACAACGTGTCAATATATGATTGACACTTAAGGATTCTCCGCACATACATCTGACATTGTTACAGTATTTTGTTTTGATTGAGTTTAAAACGAAGTCTATGAATAAGACTCTCAATCTCTCTAGATGAGCAAATAAAACGCTTGGGTGGTCTGGTTTTGTTGTCTCTGCCATGTTGATTAAAACAATTACGACTATACTGTACGTCTGTATTTAACAATAAGATTTTAGCATTTTCGTGAGATTTTCTATTAATAATTGAATAGCATTCTGTTAAATCTAATGGAACATTTACAGAAACAGCATCATTACTATTTTGGGCTGCTTGTTTTGCAGCTCGATCTACTCTTTCGTTTCCATATATGCCGCAGTGAGAAGGCACCCAGCAAAAAGTCACAGTAATTCCTTTGATTGAAAGAAAGTGTATTAAATGATTTATTTCAATTATCATATCTTGGCGTATGCGTGAATTAGGAGACTTTATCGAAAGAAGCCCTGCTTTCGAATCAGCACATATTAAAGTTGACTGTTGTTTGTAGGAAAAGTTAGTATGAAATCCAAGGACTTCAATATAGCAAATAGTTCTGCACTGTATATAGATAAGTTGTTACCAAGATAAAATAACTTTTGAATTTGTAAACTAGGGATTACGAAAGCTGCTCCTGAATTTGAATTATCAAGCACTGAACCATCCGTATATATTTTTAAATATTATTGTAATTATTTTCTAAATGAGAGAATACGTGAGTTTTTAAAACATTAGGTGAGTCATTTTTTGATAAATCTGTGTATTCTATATCAAGATTGCTGTCGATTGTTCCCATTTTGGCATTGGAGAAAACGTTGGATTTTTAGCAATGTTATTTTGATCTATATTAGTTTTTCTCAGAAGATCGCCAGAATAAGAACAGATAGATTTTGTTGAGAGTATGTTTTGAGCACGCTTTCCAAAGTCCTTTCCTGAATCTAAGCATACCTCTTGAGAACAAAAAATTTTTGTGAGAAACTTTTCAAAACAAACTTTGAAGCAGAAGCTTTTCGGAAGTCTGTGAGTGGTAAAACACCTACCTCATTGTATGTCCCTAAATTTGATGTATGTGTGGGGACTCCAAGGGCAATTTTATAAGCTTTGCAATCAACACTTTGAAGTTTATTTAAAAGATATTGAGGTGCATTAAAGAAAACTTCTTGAGCATAGCAAAGTCTTGAACGAACTAAAGCATTTGCTAAGACGGTTAATGTTTTAGAATCTTGAGCCCAGGATTGTTTATTTATAATTTTAAGGAAGTTTAAACTTTTCCTTGCTTTGTTTAGAATGTAATCAATGTGTGCATCACGTAAGTTTGCTACTTAATATGACTCCTAGAAATTTAACGTTTTTAACATAGTTTAAAATTATACCATCCAATGTAAATTTTGGTAGTTTTTCTGGATCATAACCAGAGTTGAAGAGCATCATGTGAGTTTTTTCTGTTGAAAGGGAAAGCCCATTTTCATGTAAGAATTTGTTTATTTTATTGAGCTCATGCTGGTATTTGATTTTGATGTAATTCAGAGATCGTAGAGAAGTATGGCGTTTTCATAGTTACTTTCACCCATAAACATATGTCGTCAGCAAACTGAGCTAATTCTGTATCTTTGAGATACCTTTTGGTAGATCATAAATCAGAATGTTGAATAACATTGGTGAAATTACAGAACCTTGGGGTAGACCCATCTGTAAAGGCCTAGGGATTGAATAAGTATTTCCTATTCGTGTTTGAATAGACCGGCAATGAAGGAACTCTTGAATATAATTAACATATTACCATTAATATCAATATTCTTAATTTTATACAGCAAGCGCTTATGCCATACATGTTTGTAGGCCTTACGAATGTCAAAAAATGTGGCTAATATGTTCTTGCGACGTGCAAATTGATGTTTTTACCTGGGTAGAAAGTTTAACCAAGTGTTCAATTGTGGATCTACCTGTTTGAAATCCAGCTTGATTGATAGGAATTATGTTATGTTTATTGCAATGGTGAACTAATCTTTTTAATATAATTTTTTCCATTAATTTACATGTGTTTGACGTTTAAAGCAATGGGGCGATAACTACTTATATCTTTCATAGGTTTTCCCTTCTTATGAATTGGAACAACAACAGATTGTTTCCAAATCATAGGCATTTTCCATTTCCCCAACATTTCTGAAAAAACGAGAGGAGAAATGTATTACATTTGTGGGAAGATGATTAAGGATTTCATTAGATATGCCATCTAAACCCACTGATGTCTTACTGTTTAAATTACTTAAACATTCTTTAACTTCTTGAATTGTTATTGGAGTATTTAGGTAATGATCTTCAATAGGATTTGGTTTATTATATATGTCTTTATTTTCTTCATTTTCTCGATAATTTTTATTTTCAGTTGATAATTTTCTTTGCTGCTATTTTTAGCAAACAAGTCAGCAAATGCCTCAGCTTTATCAAAATTAGGTGGAAATTCAGAATTGGTAAGACGAACAGGACATTTGGTAGATTAATCTCCACTTTTCATTGCTTTTAATTTTGTCCAAACTTTTTGAATATCTTTACAGTTTGATACATTATTTCCTCACAAAAGGATGACCAATATTGTCGTTTTTCTCGAGCAATTGTTCTGTTTTGTAGATTCTTTACTCTTTTTCTCTCCAAATTCTTTATGACTTTTTCTTTTTGATCTTTTCACGTTTATATTCTTTCGATTTCGCAATTTTCTCATCTTTTGCACGTTGACAATTGTCGTTCCAACCAGATATTACCCAGATGTTTTTTAGATTTTACAGATTTTACGGTTGGGATGGATTCACATGCAGCTGAATGTATGGTCTTTTGAAATCTGTCATATAGTATGTCAACATCTTGATTATTAATGGTATCTATATCAATGTAGAATGAACTTAATAAGACAGAAAATTTGTTCCAATTTGCAATTTGTAACAATATTTTGGAACTTTGTCTGCGTTGCATCATTTGTTTTACACTGCATGTTTTCTAATGTAATAATAATTGGAAAATGGTCACTATTTAATGAGTCATCAAGGGTTTGCCAGTCGCAAAACACTGCTAAATCAGGAGATATCAATGACAAGTCAATGGCGCTTGGGTTGGTTTTTGGATTGTCTGGGATGCGAGTAATACAACCATTGTTTAAAGATAAAGAGATTAATCTACAATATTTCTTTCCTTACTTTTTGACACCCCTTTTCCCAGAAAGGTGAATGGGCATTAAAATCCCAGTGATAAGATATTTATTAGAATTTTCTGACTGGAGTAATCGTAACCATTCCGTATTAATATCATTGGGTCCTTGTGGTAAATAAACAGATATTATTGTTAACACACTTGAATTTGTTTGTACCCTGGCTGCACAGGCATGCAACCAGCAATATCTGATGGAATAGGACTTGCACATGGCGTATACTTCTCATCCTCATGCATATATATAGCTGCATTAACTTTTTCACTTTCGTCGACGTTTTGGACAATAGGTGGAAAAAAATAGTTTGGTAACTTAGGTAGTTTGTCCTTCCGAATATTTAGTGATTGCAAAGCTAATATGTTATATTTTTCTTCAGCTAACTGCTGTATAAGTTGATCCTTTCCAGTTAGAATGGATCGACAATTCCATTGAAAAACTTTAAAATCTTTGTCCAACATTCAATTTTCAAACAAGAAGAAATAGTAATAGAAATAACCTGAACAAAACAACAAGTTTAAAAAAACAAAACAAAAAGGAAATTGAGATTCCCTGCGCAGTGAGTTTAAGTGTGTGTGTGTGTGTGTGTGTGTGTGTGTGTGTGTGTGTGTGTGTGTGTGTGTGTGTGTGTGTGTGTGAGAGAGAGAGAGAGAGAGAGAGAGAGAGTTGTGTGTGTGTGTGTGTGTGTGTGTGTGTGTGTGTGGTGTGTGTGTGTGTGTGTGAGTGAGTGTATGTGTGCGTGTGTGTGTGTGTGTGTGTGTGTGTGTGTGTGTGTGTGTGTGTGTGTGTGTGTGTGTGTAAGGAGAGAGAGAGGGGGGGTCGGAATTCTGTTTACCTAGTTTCAAATTTGAACAATCATTTTACCTGGAAGTTCCCGTCATGTTTTACTTTCAAACTTGCTATAGGTTGCTGACAGCTTCAAAATTCTTTTAAAGCTGGCACTGGAGGGCTATAGTTCCGTTACAAGTTCTTTTCTGCGTCAAAAGATTCAAAATCAATCCTTCAGTTTAAGTTATAATAATCAGAATTGCAAATAAGACTAGCAAGCATTTCGATTATTTTTAATTACAAGTCATTCAATTCTTTGCAAAGCATCGAAATCGCTTGGTTCATCGACTTGCCAAGAATGCCACAAATGAAGAGTTGAGGAGATTGTCTATCCCTCACACCGATCTGAAACCCGAAGCACGGGCTTGTGTCAAAGACCTCTGGCGAGAGGAATGGAACTCGCTGACGGAAAACAAACTTTTCCAAATCCGTCCGAACCTGAGAGTGTTTAACCGTGTGCCTCTGGCAACCGTGAAGAAGAAGCACGGTGTTGTACTGCTTGCACACAGGCCACTCCTTGTACACCCACTCTTTATCTTTTAGAAGGTTAGGACGCTCAGTAGTACTCTCATTATGATGTATAAGTCACTGTGCAACGTGTTCTTATGTGAGTTGAGATTCACATGATGTCAGACATACACACTTTACAGCAGACTCCGTGAAAACCTTGTTCAAGATGTCCCACCTTATGCGATTTTTTTTTATTTCCGTTTTTTTTGTTTTCCATCTAACCAAGAGATTTTATGGGAGAAAAAATTTTACGGAATTTTGGGCGTGTTTTTTAGAAAATATGTGTGTGTTGTGAGTGTGTGTGTTTTGTGTGT
>CM031616.1:14592815-14595594 GCA_018398815.1 Conus ventricosus | reverse complement strand
GGTTTAGAGGGTAGGTCAGGCGCAGTGAAGAGTGTGTATTACTGGGTCGTGTAGGGTGTGGGTAAAGAAGGAACCGTGGGTGTAGATGACGTGAGGGGGCGCATGGTATTTGGTGTGTGAAATAAAGAGGTGCGCGTGATTGTAAAATTGTGTTAGTGTGCTGTGTTGTCTGCTCTAGTGTGTAATAGGTTGGGTAGGGGTGGTAGGGCCGTCCGGCTTAGCGACCGTGACACCAATCTCCCACGACCTCTCAGAAACAAAGCCATATTATCACTGCCTGTTGCAGTCATGGATGATTAAAACCAATCTCCCACGACCTATCAGAAACAAAGCCATATTATAACTGCCTATTGCAGTCATGGATGAGTTAAAACCAATCTCCCATGACCTATCAGAAACAAAGCCACATTATCACTGCCTGTTGCAGTCATGGATGAGTTAAAACCAATCTCCCACGACCTATCAGAAACAAAGCCACATTATCACTGCCTGTTGCAGTCATGATGAGTTAAAACCAATCTCCCATGACCTATCAGAAACAAAGCCACATTATCACTGCCTGTTGCAGTCATGGATGAGTTAAAACCAATCTCCCATGACCTATCAGAAACAAAGCCACATTATCACTGCCTGTTGCAGTCATGGATGAGTTAAAACCAATCTCCCATGACCTATCAGAAACAAAGCTGTCTTGATGAATACCCTCTCCTTTTTCTCTCCTCCTCTTCCTCCTCCTCCTCTTCCTTCTTCTTTCTTCTTCTCCTCCTCCCCACCCCCTCCTCCTCCTCCTCCTTCTTCTACGTCTTTTCCTCCTCTTCTTCCTCCTCCTCCACCTCCTCCTTCTTCTTCTTTCTTCTCCCCCTCCCCGTCCTCCTCCTCCTCCTTCATCTTCTTCTTCTACGCCTCCTGTTCCTCCTCCTCTTCCTCCTCCTTCTTCTTCTCTTTCTTCTTCTTCTTCTCCTTCTCCTCCTCCACCTCCTCCTCTGCCTCGTCCTACTTCTTCTTCTTTTACTTCTTCTTCTATCTCTTCTACCTCTTCTTCAGCATTCCCGGCCGGTGGGCGATATGGACGAAGTATGCCGGTTCCCACAGCTTCTCCTTCAGATCCACTGCCAGTAGCTGTGGTGGGCCCCCTTTGAAGCTGGAGATTCGACGCTGCTGCCGCCAGGCGAGTCATGGAACGAGCACTATACCGTCGTATGTCCGTCTGTTGGGCCATTGTGATTGGATCGTGTGCATGTCCAGTTTACTCCGTACCAGTGGTTTACGGAAAAAAAAGGAAGCCTACCTGCTGCCCTCGGTCAACATGTTCTTTCTGTCTTTGGGGTAGTTCAGTTATGCTGTTTGACCGCTAGTTATGGCTTCGCAAATACCAGTGTGTGTCCATTCACCAACTGACCTGCACAAAATGCCAACTGGGAGGTCAGGGGACGGGAATGTGTGTGTGTGTGTGTGTGTGTGTGTGTGTGGTGTGTGTGTGTGTGTGTGGTGTGTGCTCCTCCCTGATTTTTATGTGAGGCTTATTCCTGGGTGTTTCGCCTGGTGGCACAAGCTACCCAGTTTCTAGCATCACTCATAAAGTATATAATAGCTCTTCACCACGGACGGACAGTCTTGGACTGGGAGAGACAATGCTGGAATGAGGGAGATTTCCGCGGCAGTGGTCGTCCCTTTCGCGTCAGAACCCGGGGTCAGGGTTCAGTGGGAGCCGCAGCCCGCCCACCAAGCGAGAGGATACGCAAGCATGACCCACAAGCAAAGCAGAGCAGACGGGGCACCACAACCATCGTCACCATAAACTAAGACGCAAGATCCAGGAAGGTATGGAGGTTGGGGGAGCCTAAATGACTCAACATCGCACGCACTATCAACGCATCGCCGTTCCTGAGCACTTCACTCCATGAGCGGACGGACACACCGCGCCCTTGGTCACCACTCCATGAGACGGGCGGAAGACGGTCCACTGCGTCCGATCCTGTGATCAGAGCCGACGGATGCCCTCAAACCCCCCACAATTTAAAAACAAAAACCGGACAAGTGAATTTTAAACAAATACGTCTTCTTCAGAGATAACAGTCAATACAGATTACAAAAAAATCATCAATTCATACTCCCCAAATGCCTGAAAGCTCTCTGAGAGAGAGGCTATTCTGGAATAAAGGCTATTCTGGGACAGAGGCTATTCTAGAGAGAGGCTATTCTGGAAGAGAGGCTATTCTGGGACAGAGGCGATTCTAGATGAGAGACTATTCTGGGGACAGACTAATGTGGAGAGAGGCTATTCTGGGAGAGAGGCTATTCTGGGAGAGGCTATTCTGGGAAAGAGGCTATTCTGAGAAAGAGGCTATTCTGGGGGAGCTATTCTGGGAAAGAGGTTATTCTGAGAAAGAGGCTATTCTGGGAGAGAGGCTATTCTGGAAAGAGGCTATTCTGAGAAAGAGGCTAGTCTGAGAAAGAGGCTATTCTGAGAAAGAGGCTATTCTGGAGAGAGGCTATTCTGGGAGAGGCTATTCTGGAAAGAGGCTATTCTGAGAAAGAGGCTATTCTGGAGAGAGGCTATTCTGGGAAAGAGGCTATTCTGAGAAAGAGGCTATTCTGAGAAAGAGGCTATTCTGGGAAAGAGGCTATTCTGAGAAAGAGGCTATTCTGAGAAAGAGGCTATTCTGAGAAAGAGAGGCTATTCTGGGAAGAGGCTATTCTGAGAAAGAGGCTATTCTGAGAAAGAGAGGCTATCTGGCAGAGAGGCTATTCTAAGAAAGAGGCTATTCTGAGAAAGAGG
>CM031616.1:14582815-14590315 GCA_018398815.1 Conus ventricosus | reverse complement strand
ATAGGCAGTGCAATACCCGGGGTGTGTGTGGTGGTACATTTATGAACAATGCCAGCAGGTCACGCTTGAGTCCTTGTCACAATAGATCCCCGGGTGGTCTGGGCCGGTCGGTCGATGCAGTGCTACAGTGTGGTCGGCACCCGCTCTCTGAACAGGCACGCTCGCTGACTGACCAATACATTGGTCAAACCTGAAGCCATGATTCAGTGGAACTCTCTCACACGAGTCAATATTGACCACGTCAAGGCATCTGTGCATGTATGAACGCAAGTGCACATTTTCATAATGCATATCAAAAACGTGTTCATTATCCATTGGTGATAAAGACTGGACCCGGATGCAGAATGGCTGCTTGTACAGAACGGATGTGGACTGACGGAGGCGCATACAACTGACGAAAAAAGCCGTTGAATGAGCAAGAGAGTGGAAGGTGGAAGGTGGGCAGTGGTGGTAGAGGAGGAGAGAGAGAGAGAGGAAAGTGGGGGGGGGGGGGGGGGGGGGGGAGGGAGGCAAGGCTGGAGACAGAAGGAGAGAGAATGGGGGTGGGGGAGGGGGGGGGGCGAGAGTAACGTGTTAGGTGAGGAGGGGGAGGGGCTTCGTGTACATATTTTCATGATGTAACCTTTGCTGTAGTATGGTGGAGGCTTTCAGGTGTTAAGACTCCTTAATTAGCTGGCATTGTAAACTACAGGCCTGAATGGGCGATGTATGGTTAATCGAATAAGCCGAGGGTGTTTGGCACACCCATAACATAGATAACAAGCTCTTGCTTTATATTCTTAGTGCTTCTTGTTCCACTTGTTCTCCTTCTTTTTTTTCCTTCTCCTTCTTTCTTCTTCTTCTTTTTGTTCTTGTTCTTCTTCTTCTTCCCCCCCCCCCCTCTCTCTCTCTCTCTCTGTTAATCTATCCGTCTTTCTATTTGTCCACCTTTTCGTCTGTGCCTGTACAAATGGGTCGTGTGTGTGTGTGTGTGTGTGTGTGTGTGTGTGTGTGTGTGTGTGTGTGTGTGTGTGTGTGTGTGTGTGTGTGTGTGTGTGTGTATGTGTGTGTGTGTGTGTGTGTGTGTCTGTGTGTGTGTGTGTGTGTGTGTGTGTGTGTGTGTGTGTGTGTGTGTGTGTGTGTGTGTGTGTGTGTGTGTGTGTGTATGTGTGTGTGTGTGTGTGTGTGTGTGTGTCTGTGTGTGTGTGTGTGTGTGTGTGTGTGTGTGTGTGTGTGTGTGTGTGTGTCCGTACACATGTGTCTGTGCGCGTGTGCACGCTTTGCGTGTGTGTGTGTGTGTGTGTGTGTATAAATATGTGAATGTGCGCGATTATGTGTGTCCATACAAGAACAATATCTCATGATAATAGTAACAAATAGGATTGTTTCCTCCTTAATCCATGAGTTACACTCCCCTGCGGGTAGAGTGTGAAATGACCGGATTGAATTCAAACCCAGGAAGACAACTTGGCGGGTGTAACCAAGATTATAGGCCTGCTGAGGGAAGGGATTAGTAGGCTGACATGTAACGAGGAGTGTTAAGGTCCGTATACACCAGAGTTGGAAGGACCATGTGGTACAAGTTGGTAAGCTACGTGGTATACACTAAAAACCGACCATCTGCCACGTGCACTTTTTATCTTTTCAACCGGCACACGACCATCGTTTGAATTCTTGCAGAATATGTTGAGCGGAATTAAGATTCAATGGTACTTTGATGCATTTTGTAAAGCATTCCAGATTTGGGTTATTGTTGTTTTTTTTAATTTGGTTCATGTTGTTAATATCAGTGCCTGGGTTATGTTGTTAATGTCAGTCATATATAATGAAATTGAATAAATAGGATTGGGATATCTGTTGAAACTTTCTTTACTTTACATTTGATTTCTACACACACAAAAAAACAGAATTACAGGGCCGCCAAACGAAGGAACAAATAAACTACACAATGTACACACCTTGTAGTGTCTACAACTTCTTAAAGAAAGATCGCCATTGCAAGTACAGCAATGAGCAAACAAATCAATAAAATGACAAAAAATACGTTGTGATCCATATTTCTAAGAATAATTAAAATAAAGTTATATATTGTGCACATGCAAACGATTTGTTCTCTCTTTACCTAGGATTAATAGTTAACTGTGGAAGTTTTGTTGTTGTTGCTGGTGTCCTTATTGTTGCTGATGCCGTTAATGTTGTTGTTGTTGTTGCTCTATCGTCAAGATGGAGATAATTTGTTTGGAGCTTCGTTTTGCTCATATTTTCAGTTAACGAAATTCGAGATTTTCTAACTATGACTCCCCACACGTGTTGTACTCAGCCTTTCTTTCTTTCTTTTTTTTTCTTTCTTCTTCTTCTTCTTCTTTCTTTACTGATAGCAGTATCAGCCATGATACCTTCATTATCGTTATTGATCATACTGAAATGCATTGTTATACAATAATCACAAAATGATAGCAATACGAATTTAGCCCACAACAAATAAAACACGACAACCACAACAACAATGATAATAATAAGTATATGATAGCTGTTTTTATGATCACCAATAATAGTAGTAGGAGCAGCAGCAGCAGCAGCAGTAGCAGCAGTAGTTGTAGTTGTAGTAGTAGATGTTGTTGTGACTATTATTGTTGTCGCTGTTTATTGTTGATGCTATCAAATATAAGAAGAATTGCACAACAACATTATCATTAAGTGGACAACGTGAGGGCACACACTGAGTGTACAGACTAGTGACGGATGTTTAAGATGTATGTTAACAACCATCCGCGACCACCACGACCCCGTCAGCAACCGCCTTCCAGGACGGACGTCTCATGTGAAGGGGGCTTAACGATGTGGCCATGAACTGTGATCTCTCTCTCTCTCTCTCTCTCTCTCTCTCTCTCTCTCTCTCTCTCTCTCTCTCTCTCTCTCCACACACACACACACACACACACACCACACACACACACACACACACACACACACACAAGTGTGTATGCCCCTTATTTTCGTCGTCTCCTGCATACTCCTTATATTCCACCACAATCATCCTTCCTATTATTTTCTTAAACATTCAGTAGCTTGTTGAATATTATTCTGTGATACTGTATGCGTAATTTAGCCGCGACGTCCGCTGCATGATCACATATATTTGAAATACACGTTATGATATTTTCATGTGTAATTTGATCACGATAGTCGCCTCAATCCTCGTGAATACATTCTTTTATTCAAGAAAGGGTTGAATATAGGAATTTCGTGTTGTCCTACGTGATTCATATTTGTATTAAATTTACCCAGGAGAGGAGAATAAAAGTTATTAGACCTCGTAAGGATTGAAGGAATAACAATCAATACAGAAGCCTCGCGTTTCGACCTTTAAGTCTTCTACAAACGAGCATTACAGGGGAACAAACCGACCCCACCCCTGTTTCTGTTTAATTCATTTGGTTGTCTCATTAAAAAAAAATATTGTTTCAGTCTCCCCCCTCCCCCTTCTTCCACCCCCCTCTCCCTCCCCTTCCTCCCTCATGTGAAAAGGAGAAAAAAAGGACATGCACACTGGTGTGGCGTGTAAACAATATCCCTGAACACGGTATGGGGGCCTACCCTAACAGTAAGATTTTGAAATAGTCGACATATACAAAGGAGGGTGTTGTTTTTTTTTCAAAGTCACCAAAGAGTGGAGCTCAGAGTACTAGCAAGGAACAATCGAGAAGGAAGTGACCAGTTCCTTTTGTGTTCGTAAGGCCGACCAGGTCCCTAGCCCCAGACAATCTTTCGCAATTCAGTGGAATTCTGTTCATCTGTCTTTGAGTTATCTTACAGATAATCATTTTTAGATAGCTTCAAGCGGTTTCTCGTCTGTTGTTGTTATTGTTGTTGTTGTTGTTGTTGTTGTTATTTTTGTTGTTGTTTCGTCCTCCTGTTTTTTTCTTTTCTTGGTTGTACACGAGAGCATATGCACTTTACCTGTGGGTGTGGTTGTTTAGATTTTTCTTTGTCTTTTTTATTATTATTTTTTTTAATGTATTTCTACAAATGACAACTTTTCGAACTGCTTTTTGACAGAGAAGCATGTCCATACGTTATACTTTCTTTCCCCACATATAAACGTTTACATGTGCATGTGTAAGCGCTCGCGCGCGCGCGCGCGCACACACACACACACACACACACACACACACACACACACACACACACACACACACACACACACACACACAACACACACACCACGCATACTCTCCCCCTCTCTCTCTCTCTCTCTCTTACACACACACACCACACACACACACACACACACACACACACACACACACACCACACACACACACACACACACACACACGCGCACACACACATACTCTCCCTCTCTCTCTCTCTCTCTCTCTCTCTCTCTCTCTCTCTCTCTCTCTCACACACACACACACACACACACACACACACACACACACACACACACACACACACACACACACACACACACACACATCCGACTATAGTAGTGTGGCGCACACCGTGTTAGCGTGGTATCCAAGGCCTAATCAGCGCCGCGCTGGGTTCAGGAGTTGGTCGGTCAGACTTTGGCTAACGCTGTGTCTAGTATCCCCTCTTTCTCTTCTTTTCCTTGTTTATTCATTCGCTATTATTTGCTCATGATCAGAGGGGGCTGCTGTAACATGGTTAAGATGTACGGCTGGCGAGCTGACAGGCATGAATTCGAATTACTCTTGGGGTCGGGTTTTGTTTTTGTTGTCGTTATGGTGGTGGTGATGGTGGTGGCGGTGGTTGTTGTTGTGGTTGTTGTGGTTGTTGTTGTTGTTGTTGTTGTTGTTGTTGTTGCTGCTGTTGTTGTTGTTGTTGTTGTTGTTGTTGTTGTTGTTGTTGTTGTTGTTGTTGTTGTTGTTGTTGTTGTTGTTTTACTGGCACTAAAACCCTCTCTGTCTACCCAGCGGTAAATTGGTGCCTCAGTCAGTTCAGGAATTGCGTAGCTGCGGTCATGAGTTCGAATCCCCCATAGCTGGCACGTTATGCTGTAAACCTCTTCTGGGTCTACCAAGCAAAAAAATGATAGCTACTGACTCAGTCCAGGGAAGGTTTGAAGGTGGGGGGAAGGAGAGCCCTTGAAAATGGCAAACCTCTTCAGTGTTCAACTCTACGGACCCTCAGGCCTTTAAACACTTTAAGCCTTCAATGCATTCTTCATGTAGCTTATACCATGACATGGGCATTGTGACTTCCTGGCTTAACCCTATAGTGTAGCTTATAGGATTAACCTGACAGGTGCGAAAGAAAATTCGTGGCACAGTGCTCCGCCAGCGTGTCTGGTCAGAACATGATTTTCGTGAAGAAATCATCAGGGAGCCCGGAGCAGGCGTGCTGGGTCAAACATGATCTCGTGAAGAAATCATCAGGGAGCCCGGGCAGGCGTGCTGGGCAAAACATGATCTCGTGAGAAATCATCAGGGAGCCCCGGAGCAGGCGTGCTGGGTCAGAACATGATCTCGTGAAGAAATCAATCAGGGAGCCCCGGAGCAGGCGTGCTGGGTCAAACATGATCTCGTGATAGAAGTCTCAGGGAGCCCGGACCCGGCGTGCTGGGTCAAAACTTGATCTCGTGAAGAAGTCATCAGGGAGCCCCGGAGCGGAATTGTTTTGACAGTGATTTTTCCTCCTGCACGTGACTCCCAAAATCAGCGCCGGATGCAGTAGCCTCCATTCATCTATCATGTGTGTAGACAGGGGGCACGTGAAACAAAGAGTGAAATCATCAGTACCCATTCATCTATCTTTTATGCAGATAGGGGGCACGTGGGAAAAAAAGAGTTGAAATCATACAGTTCCCATTCATCTTTCATGTATGCAGATAGGGGGCACGTGAAACAAAGAGTGAAATTACGTACCATTTCTATATGTATGTTGACAGGGGGGCACGTGAAACAAAGAGTGAAATCATACAGTACCCATTCATCTATCATGTATGTTGATAGGGGGCACGTGAAACAAAGAGTGAAATCATTACGACCATTCATTTTATCATGTATGTAGGGCGGGGGGCACGTGAAACAAAGAGTGAAATCATACAGTACCCCTTCATCTATAATGTATGTAGATTGGAGGCACGTGAAAAAAGAGTGAAATCATACAGTACCCATTAATCTATTCTGTTGTAGACAGGAGGGATGTGAAAAAAAAGAGTGAAATATACAGTACCCATTCATCTATCATGTTTGTAGACAGGGGGCACGTGAAACAAGGTGAAATCTACTGTACCCCTTCACGTATCATGTATGTAGTAGGAAGCACGTGAAACAAAGAGTGAAATCATACGTACATTCAGCATCATGTATGTTGATAGGATGCACGTGATACAAAAAGTGAAATCATACAGTTTCCCATTCATCTATCATGTATGTTTGATTGGAGGCACGTGAAACAAAGGTGAAATCATACAGTACCATTCATTATCTGTATGTTGAAGGAGGCATGTGAAACAAAGAGTGAAATCATACAGTACCATTCTTCTATCATGTATGTAGACAGGGGGCCAGTGAGACAAAGAGTGAAATATACAGTACCATTCACGTATCATGTTGTAGGGCAGGGGGCACGTGAAACAAAGTGTTTAAATCATATAGTACCATTCACGTATCTTTTATGTGGACAGGAGGACGTGAAGCAAAGAGTGAAATCATACAGTTCCCTTCGGTTTAAATATATAGTACCCATTCACGTATCATGTTTGTGGACAGGAGGGAGTGAAGCAAAGAGTGAAATCATACAGTACCCATTCACGTATCTGTATGTAGTTTGGAAGCACGTGAAACAAAGGTGAAATCACACAGTACCCATTCATCTATCATTTTATGTAGATTGGAGGACGTGAAACAAAGAGCGAAATCATACGTTTCCATTCATCTATCATGTATGTAGATAGGAGGCACGTGAAAAAAAAGAGTGAAATCATACAGTACCATTCACGTTCATGTATGTAGACAGGGGGCACGTGAAACAAAGAGTGAAATCATACAGTACCCATTCATCTATCTTGTATATAGATAGGAGGCGTGAAACAAAGAGTGAAATCCACAGTTACCATTCACGTTTCAGTATGTAGATAGGAAGCACGTGAAACAAGAGTGAAATCATACAGTACGCATTCGTATCATGTATGTAGATAGGAAGCACGTGAAACAAAGAGTGAAATCATACAGTACCCATTTTATTTCTTGTTATGTAGATAGGAGCACGTGAACAAAGAGTGAATCATACAGTACCCATTCATCTATTGTATGTAGAAGGAGGCACGTGAATACAAGAGTGAAATCAACGACCTATTATCTATCATGTATGCAGACAGGAGGCACGTGAAAAAGAGTGAAATCATACAGTACCCATCCATCTATCATGTATGTAAATTGAAGGCACGTGAAACAAGAGTGAAATCATACAGTACCCATTCATCTTTCATGCACGTTGATAGGAGGCTCGTGAAACAAAGAGTGAAATCATACAGTACCATTCACGTAT
>CM031616.1:14577546-14579446 GCA_018398815.1 Conus ventricosus | reverse complement strand
TGGGGCAACACGCAATTTACCACACAACTCACAGACTTGACAACACCAACAACAGCCGATATCCTGCCTCGCCTTCTCTGGTGTAGAACCAAAGTAACAAAAGGGTAACAAACGGGAACGAAACCAACCTCTCGCTTCCACTCCTTCCATAATGAAGACTGGAATTCAAGAATATGTATGTCTTATTTTCCCCAGCACCCTACCTAGCCTAACCTTCCACCTTACCAAAACCCCAATCTTACACACGCACACTCGCACACACACATATACACATATGCACACGCGCACACGCTCTCTATTTCTGAACTACCATACTCCAAACACAATGAACGGCTGGTTTACTACTGCCGATCGGTGACAATTGGTTTTAACTCATCCATGACGGCAACAGGCAGTGATAATATGGCTTTGTTTCTGAGAGGTCGTGGAGATTGGTTTTAACTCATCCATGACTGCAACAGGCAGTGATAGTGTTATCTAGATTTGACAAAAATTACTTTTTAATCGTTCCCTAGTGATATTTGTGTTCTGATTGTACAGTGTCTCCCGTTTCATGTGCGATTGCAGTTAAAACGTTATTACATCTTTGAACAATGTTGGTTAAATGCCATCTTAATTTGTGTCTTTTGTTTTTGTTTCCAGGTTATGCCAGATTGGATTATCCTCTTCTTTACGCTGGGTCAACAAGGAGAATGAAGAGGACCTCCGAATAATCTTCAGCGCGAGAATGTTTACATCTGATTGAGATTTTCCAGTCGTTCGTAGTGTAACTACTCCCCATTTTTGTCGCCTCAAGACATGGCTGTTCACTTTCCATCCAGTCCTCGGCCGGACCTCGTTCCCCCACCATCCAAGTTTCACCCGGTACCCACCCTCTTCCACTCTGCTGACATAGCCGGCGAAGAGGAATGGTTCTTCAACATGAAAATCCACAACGCACACGATCCGCTGAGCCACCAGGAATCCCACGCTCTCCCCGGAAACCTAAACAGCTGGACCCGATGAAAACACACCAAAGCGTCCCGAGGTCACGCGAGAGTCTCGCGAGATCATCGAAGATGACGCGTGATCCGGCCCGATCCACCTTTATGCCAGGCAGAAGCTGGCGTCCATTCCCCAGCCCTTCTCCCGCGGAGCTGAGGGAGCAGATAGACAGTCAGGCGGCCATGTCCATAGGGGACAGCCTCATCTTCCACAACATCCCTGAACGAACCGAAGACACGCCAGAAGCCGAGGTAACAATATGTACAGGCAGACCATCTCATTAACAATCTCCATGGGTCGATGCAAAATAACACATAAATACACAAAACAAGGTGCAAAGTAACCGCTTATTTCATACACACAATACGAAACACACAGGTGAATTTTCGACGAGCGTGTTTTGTTCATATATTATATATAATAGACATTCAAAACGCACAAAACAATCGATCGCAGTAACCTTGAGAATGGCCACGCTCATGGTGATCAGGATCCGGCCATTCTCGTGCCTACGCCGGCAGGAAGTATTACTTGCCACCGAGCATTTCATTGTCAGGTTTTTTTTTTTAAAATCTGTCACGTTTGAAGGAGACACAATGTCGAAAATCCATTTGCCTTTTTAAAAAGAATTCAGAATCAAATAAGCGTTACCTTGCGCACTGCTTTGTGCGTTTATTTGTATTACACGTTGCTTTCAGTGACGCTGCGTTGTATGTCGTCCTCCGTCGATCAAACAGACTATTTCCACTGAAAAATGAATCAAGTAGTGGCCTACTGATAAAAAGGAGACTTGATGCAGTATCTATAAAACAAAATATGTTTATACATAAAAATTTCTCGTGATACAAATTTTGACAAAATTGAAATGTCCATATCAATGTTACACAAAAGTACATGGGAAATAACTCTTTCAGTC
>CM031616.1:14552546-14567546 GCA_018398815.1 Conus ventricosus | reverse complement strand
CGGACGCGCACATACACACACGCACGCACAGACCCGCGCGCGCACGAACGCACGCACGCACGCACGCACGCACGCACGCACACACGCACACACGCGCACACACACACACACACCACACACACACACACACACACACACACACACACACACACTGACAGAGACAGACAGACAAAGAACCTGACTGACTGATTGACTGACCGGACCGGACGGGGAGAGAGAAAGAGAGAGCGAGAGAGAGAGAGAGAGAGATAGAGAGAGAGAGATTCTATATCAGCCCCGTCAAGGCCTTTTCCTCACTTATTCTCCCGATCCGTCTTCAAACCCGACTTCCTGCCCTTTGAGACAAGTTTCAACAATCAACCTCACCTTGGTGGACGTCCGCCCGAACCCTCGGGCACCGGGATCACCCCACCTGTCATCAAACGGCGGTTCCAAGCACCCTCCCTCCTAAATGTCCCCCCCCCCCCCCCCCGCCTTTTTTAAAAAAAATTATTTTATTTTTTTTTAACTTTAGACTGGGGTCAACACAGGGTGCTGTCTCCTTGGTTCTAGAAGTAAGTGATCCTCCGCCCACCAAAGAATGTTCAAGGCCACAGGTGCTAAAAAAAAGAAACATATCCTCCACAGCTTACAGGGCCAATGACGCAGTCAGATGGTATTAGATACGCCTAATGACTCGTGAATGCCCTGGTATGCAGACTAAGTAAGCTGATGATATCGTCGATTAAAGGGTAATGGAGGGGGTGGGGGGTGGGGGGGGCTCCACCCTAACGAGGCCAATGGCGCAGTCAGATGGTATTGAAGACGCCTAATGACTCGTGAATGCCTTGTTATGTGGACTAAGAAGGAGGGGGGGGGGGGGGGGGGGGGGGGGGGGCTCCACCCTAACGAGGCCAATGGCGCAGTCAGATGGTATTAAAGACGCCTAATGACTCGTGAATGCCTTGTTCTGTGGACTAAGATAGTTAATGTTATCGTCGAATAAAGGGCAATGGGGGGGGGGGGGGGGGACTTCGCCTTAATAGGGCCAATGGCGCAGTCAGATGGTATTAAATACGCCTAATGACGCGTGAATGCCCTGTAACGTGGATTAACAAAGTTTATGTAATCAACAAATTAAGAGGGAAAAAACTTCACAGCTGACAAGGCCAATGGCGCAGTCAGATGGTATTAAATACGCCTAATGACTCGTGAATGCCCTGTTACGTGGACTTAAAAACAATTAATGTTATCATTTAATTCAGGGGTTAAAAAAAAAGCTAACTGAGCCAGTGGCGCAGTCAGATGGTATCAAATACACCTAATGACTCGTGAACGCCCTGTCATGGGGTTAAAAAAAAAGTTAATTATTCATAGAATTAAGGGCTAACAATCACAGCTAAGAGGGCCATTGGCGCAGTCAGATGGTATTAAATACGGCTTATGACTCGTGAATGCCCTGTTACGCCGATAAGGCTAATGTTTCTATATAATGACATTTAAAAAGAAAAAGAAAAGACAACAGCACGTTACTGCCGGAAGCACGCGTGTGGGTCAGATGACCATCGCCAGCTCAGGTCTGGTCACGGACGTCTAGAACCTTGGAGAGCTGGCACCCTGTGTTGGTCCCGAGAGGAAGGGGGGTGGGTGGGGAGGGGCAGATAACCCAGGGAGGGCGGGTGGGCGGAACCGCCGTTTGATGACTGGTGGGGTGATCGTCGGTGCTGGGGTTCGGGGGTCGTCCGTCAAGGGGGGGTTGATTTGTTGGAATCTGTCTCAAAGGGAGGATGAGGGTGTTGAAGGGGGACCGGAGAATAACTGGGGAGAAAGTCTGGTGGGTCTGAAATAGAATCTGTTGAGTGCATGTACGTAGGCACACACACACGCACGCACGCACGCACGCACGCACGCACGCACGCACGCACGCACGCACACAGAGTACACACACACACACACACACACACAAACACACACGACACGCTCACACATACATACACACACACGCTTACTCACTCACACACACACACACACACACACACACACACACACACACACACACACACACACACACACGTACACGCGCGCACGCACACACGTGCGCACACACACTTATACGTGCGCGCGCATACACGCATGCTCGAACACACGCACGCACATCTAACACACCTATACACACACATACTTAAACACACACTCGCACTCACGTACACACACACTCGCTCTGTCTTTCTCTCTAGCACACACACACACTCACAAATTCTTATACACGCACGTACACCCACATACAAACACATGCACGCATACACATACGCGCGCTTGCCCGCACGCACGTACACACACATATGCACACACATACGCACGCACACACACATACATACATTATTTTCTCACACACATTCACACACACACAGACACACGCGCGCGCGCACACACACACTCGGACACACACACACTCGGACACACACACACACACACACACACACACACACACACACACACACACACACACACACACACATGCACGTACATGTTTTCTCACACACGCGCGCGCGTGCACACACACACACACACACACACACACACGCACACGCACGCACGCACGCGCGCACGCGCGGGCGCTCGCATATCTCACACCACACGCCATATCGGAATCTTTTGAAATTCGATGTAACTTGTGCATTGTTAATTTTCCAAACGGCGTCAATACGATTTTTGTTTCCAGTCTTAGCAAGAGAGGGAGGAGAGGGATGGGGGGTTAGGATTCATAAAACCCACACGGCATAACTGCGTATGCTTCGATAACACTTCCAGCCTCTATATTGCATCGGTTAATGAATGAGGACTATGGTAAATCGCAGAGGTCTGCATACAGTAGAATAGTTATAGGCCTGTGTATTGCAAGAGTGAATTATTTGTAAATCCATGCACCAAAACAAAAGCTGTAGGCCTGTGTGTGTACAAGAATGAATCGGCATTGACTACATGCAATGGAATTCAAGTTATAAACCAGTGTCTGTTCACAATGATGAGTACCTGAAGGTCCCATACATTAGGATAAATTGTAGGTTCTATTACAGTGGTGAATCATTATTTATTGCATAACATAATATAAAATCACATGTCGTGTGTTATAACAATGAATTATTGGGAACAGTACATGGAATGATAAAAAAAAAAAATGCAGAACCTGCATTTGCATCAAGCAGAACAGTTCTTTTCTCCGCTAGCTTTCTCCCCCCCCCCTCCCCTTCCACCATTTCATTACTCTGTATGTTATTAATAAATTCAGCTATAAAGCAACTCCCTCTTCACCCATCCATCCCTCAACCCGTCCCCGTCCCCAGCTTCAGATGTTCTTTTAAGTTTGAACACCTTGAACTCTTTATGCACTAGTGGCCAAAGACTGTTGTTTTACATTTACTTCCAGCTGTAGTCGAGTACGAAAGCCACGTCATCGAGATCTTGCAACCGTGTGTCTTACATCTGATTGAACCATCAGGTTCGTATTAAAAAAAAGTGAGTATCCCTCTTCCTCAGCGCATTCTTTGTAAGTGTTGCACAGTCGATGGAGAAAATAAATCAGGCTAGGATGACAGAGGAGTAATGGACCGGATGACAAAAATAACAATAAGAAAATACCACGACTTCTACTTTTACTAATGCTGCTGCTGCTGCTGCTAATGTCAATAGCGATTATTATAATGATGATCATAATACTAATAGAGTAAACTTGTGTCCGCAGCGCCAGTGATTAAGAACCACGCAATTATCTGTCATGATATGTCATTGGAGACATCTGCCAACGCTTCTCCCACCCTTTACTGCTACTTCTATAACGGTGACACGACTTTTCAGCGCCAACATTTGAGCGCCAACATTTGAGCGCCGCGACATTTCAGCGCCGCACTTTACAGCGCCGGACATTTGAGCGCCGTAGGTGTCATTGTGTGCCGTTTTCTGAATAGTCGGAAATTTAACAAAGTGAGTGTTATTTATGTGTGTTGTGTGCGTGTGTGTGCGTGTGTGTGTGCGCGTGTGTGTGTGTGTGTGCGTGTGCGTGTGCGTGTGTGTGTTATTGAAACTGGTGTAGTCTGTATCACACACACACACACACACACACACACACACACACACACACACACACCAGGGAGAAAAAAAATTGCACACTTTTATTGACGACTGAACATGAACAACGGCCGCGCTGGCACATTAAAATCACCGGGATGACTAAAAGCACTTAAATGATCTAAAACATGAAGGTGAAGGCCAGGCCTTCCATTGTGTCGAACAAGCCACGCTGGCCAGCATTGTATTGCACTATGATCCGTTTGGCACGCACCTGCAGGTCTCTGTACTTCCGGCGCTTGGGGGCGGGAGCCTGGCCTGCCAGAAGGCGGGTGATGTCGGCCTGCACAAGGATCTGTTCTTTCTTGAGCGCAGCGATTAGCCGCCACAGGCTCGGTGAATGCGCCCC
This sequence comes from Conus ventricosus, assembly GCA_018398815.1. Classification (NCBI taxonomy): domain Eukaryota; kingdom Metazoa; phylum Mollusca; class Gastropoda; order Neogastropoda; family Conidae; genus Conus; species Conus ventricosus. The sequence continues at coordinate 14,563,093 of CM031616.1, read as the reverse complement.
GAGGAGGCCCTGGAAGGCGTGGTGAAACCCTTCAACGCTGTTGTTGGACTTAGCATTGTCCGTCAGGGTCCTTTCGTGAAGGTTCCACATCTGTACAGCAAACATCGGTTGATGGCGTGGTCCACGGCGACGAGGACGTCCAATATATGTGTCCTCGAAATAATCGAAGATCGGTTGGCCACGTGCGTCCCAGAAAGGCGATGTGGGATCAAACACAGTTTCGAATGCATGCTCAACGTCTGCAGGAGGCAGGTAGGCGAGAGCTGGCAGCATTCTCATCAATTTCGCAAACTCTTCCTCATCTCTGTACACAGTTGCGAGTCCATGGTCTTGAATGTGACGCCAGATATTCTGTGCCAGATGGAAGTGACAACCCGTCAGCTCTAATCCAGGGAAAGTTTCATCGAACGCTGAAACCGCGGCTCTTTCGAAGTCTGTCATCAACGTGCTTGGCGCAATGCCTGGTCTCAGCGTAACCAAAGCTTGGAGAAGTCTATCATATGTGGCACGTGACTTGGAAGCAGGGCAAAAACAACAGGAATTGTCGATCCCATGTAAACCACATGAATCGAGTACACTTGAGTAAAGTACCCCGGGGCCACCTTGAATGTCCCATCTGCGAACCAGTCTTTCTGCTCCAACAACAACCGAAGACCATCAGGTGTGGCGAAAAGAAGAATCCTGTCCGCTCCTCGAACAGAGTCGTACGCCAGGAAAGTAGTTCCGTCTGAGAGAACCTGTCACACATATAAAAAAAAATATTGTAAGTGTGTGTGTGTGTGTGAGAGAGAGAGAGAGAGGGGGGGGGGGGGGGGGGGAGGAGAATTCGGAAAATTATGTCAGTCTGTCCTTCTGTCTATCTCTGTGTGTGTGTGTGTGTGTGTGTGTGTGTGTGTGAGAGAGAGAGGGGGGGGAGGGGAGAGAGCGCGCACATGCCTGTACTGGCACACACACCTTACACACGCACACACACACACACAAACACACACACACACACACTCACCTTCATGTCCTCTGGGATTTCACCAAGTTCTGCAAGCGTGGCTGGTAACCTGGGCAAGTTGTTGCGTTGCCGCTGTCATTGAATAGACCTTGTCATGGAAAACTTGCTGGGAAGACTTAGCACTGTAGCTTGAGGTAATCCGTCGTGGACATCCGCCAGAATTTGACGAGTGGCATCCCGCGTTGTGTGTGCTTGGGACTTCATGCGATTTAAGGCCTTGTCAGCCTCCACGTTTGGAAGATTTGGGGCATGCTGATGGTCTCCGATCTCGTGTACTACCTCCCCATTCCTTGTATGTATCCTGGCTTTGCAGAGTTTTTGGTCGCATCTCCAAAAGAGCAATTCGGGATCATTCGTGCTCCTCTTGTCAAAGCGGAATGCATAGCCGCCAACAGTCAATTTTTCTTTACCTCTTTTGCTCAGGTACGTTTCTGCCATCTTACCGCTAGTCTCAGTACAAGTGCTGTGGTTGAAACTAATACAGTGCTCTACACTAGTACAATTAGCTGTGCGACAACAATTCACATCGCCTATTCCGTACGTGTGTGTGCGTGCCTGAGTGACATCGATGTGTGAGTTCATTTCTCACTGCTAGTGGGAAAAAATCCCATATACGCAGGTTTTAGTGTGTGTGTGTGTGTGAGTTCATTTCTGTACTCGGCGCCCGGCCCGGCGCTCAAATGTCCGGCGCTCAAATGTCCGGCGCTGTAATGTGCGGCGCTGTAATGTCGCGGCGCTCAAATGTTGGCGCCAACTGCTCAAATGTTGGCGCTGAAAAGACATGGAACCTTCTATAACTGTCCACACCATCCTCTTCCCCTTCCACCCGTCTTGTCTTTTCAGAAATTGCAGATGTCCCGTGGCTTTTTTTCCGTCCCTTTCGTATTCCTCAGCATCACCTCCTCCCCCAACTCCTCACACACACACACGCACGCACACACACGCACGCTCGCACGCACGCACGCACATACACGTGCACACACACACACACACACACACACCACACACACACACACAAAACACACGTGCACACACACCACACACACACACACACACACACACACACACACACACACACCGCGCGGGCACGTTTGAGCAACGGCGGTCTGAATCAAAGCTGCAAGCGAATGATTAGAATTGCCGATTTTTTTTTTGTTTTGTCTACGATGCGAGGTATTTTTCAACACTTACACGTCATCTGTTCTAAATCTGCACGTTGTTTCTTCCCGATCACTTTGTTCTGTCACATCTTTTATCTTTCGTGTTTGTCCTGCCTATTGTTTAGCTGATGTAACTGCCATTTATCACTCATTACCTAAGAGCCCACTTAATCCCCCCCCCCCCCCCCCCCCCCCCCACATGAATGACTTGTGAGTTGATTTTAACGTGGTGACAGTCCTGATATGGCCCCTTGCGGTCGGCGGGGCTATAAGCAACATTACCTTACCTATTGGATTGTTGGGACTTGCACGATGTGAGACATAAACTCTTTACAGCAGAGTCCATGAAAACCCAGTTCTTTTAGTATAAACTGTGTCCCAGTTTTCTTGCGATAGTGTGCTCGTAATTTTCAGTTTTTCTTTCACTTTTTGGACTTTTTTTTGGTCTGTGTTTCTTCATTGTCTTTTTTTTTCTGCCTCTGTGACCAATTTTTCTAATCTGTGTTTTAAACACTCTGCATGATTTTTTAATTCGCCCCGTAGGAATGCAGGGGAAAGAGGGGGAGGTTAGGAACGTTAAATGTAAATTTTGCCCCTATCTTCTAGAAATCCGGTGTTAGTAATTTCTTCTTTGGTGTCCCTCTCTTTGACTTTGCTTTCTTTATTTTTTTTTCCTGTACCGTTGCCAACCGCTTTTCTGTATTTGTGATCTGTATTTTTTTTTCTTGATAAACTTTGTAAGATGCAAGTTTATTCTTGTAATCAGGTGACAAGATAGTGAGAGTTTAACCCTTTGCTGTCCATTCTACGATGCTGTTCTCTAATTAGGTATGTTGATGTATGCAAGTTTATTCTTGTAATCAGGTGACTAGATAATGAGAGTTTAACCCTTTGCTGTCCATTTTACGATGCTGTTCTCTAATTAGGTATGTTGATGTATGCAAGTTTATTCTTCTAATCAGGTGACTAGATAGTGAGAGTTTAACCCTTTGCTGTCCATTCTGCGATGCTGTTCTCTAATTAGGCATGTTGATGTATCTTTGAGGCCTTAGAAGTTTCTCAAAAGCATTTTTTGCTCGTTTTTTTTAAAAAGTAAAATCTGAGCGAAATGATCAGAGTGGTGGATGCACTTAGCATGGCTTTGTTTTATCCGACTGAAGGACTGCAGCATGGGAATCGATGTTATGAACAGGTGTACATGTACACCGCATGTAAATCTGACTTTCTCCCTTGACGGGGGTGACTGTTTGGTTGTGTTGTTTGTTTGGTTGCTTGTGTTTTGCTTGCTTGTTTGCTTATTTTATTTAATTTTTTAACGTATTTGCAGCCCTTGAAATGCTCTGTGTGGTTTGCTCGAGCTGTACTGAAGCAGACATTGTCTGTGCCTGTCTCCAGTGCCGCCATTTCAGTGTTGTTTTTGGAAATACTTTCAGCGATGAGTAACTTATTTCTCCTCAAAGCCTGAACATTCCTCGCTTGGTGATTGTGGAGCCGCTATGCCGAGACGTTGTTGTTGTTTTTCTTCACATTATTTGGACGAGCTCGGTCTGACGAGACTTTCCTCCGTTTGTATCCAGCCATCCAAAGTCCGATGATGTCTGGAGCTGTTGTTTCACGTTTGTGAAAAAAACACTTTCCTCGTAAACTAAAATTTCTATGACACACTCGCGCGTGGGTGCACGCACGCACGCACGCACGCACGTCAGTCGTTTATTGTGTTCACTTTCTCCTCCAGTCATTCTTCATTTTTTTTCTTTCTGCGTACACAGGCTGATACTCCTGTGGACACTGCCTGTATAGACAGGCAGTGGAGTTTTGTGTGTATGACCGTTTTTTTAAATTTTTATCCCGCCATTAAGGCAGCCATACTGCCGTCAGTCAGTCAGTCAGTCAGTCAGTATTTTCACGTTCCTCCGACGTCAGTCGTTTGTCGTTTTCATGTTCTTTTCCAGTCAGTCAATAATCGTTTTTTAAGTTCTCAGTCAGTCGTTTGTCGTTTTCATATTCTTCTTCAGTCAGTCAGTCAGTCAGTCAGTCAGTCAGTCATAGACCACTCTACTCCTGTCATCCATTCATCGCACCAGAGTTGTTGCTAAAAACCAAAAACCAAATTTGTGTTCTTTTCTGATTTTCGTGAGTCTGAAATATCTGAATCCAAACGTGCACATCGTGTGGAAAAATAAAAGAAATTAAGAATAATGATGAACTTCCATCGTATTCTGTAAAATCAGGCTGCATTGCTGTCCCGAGATCTTTTGACAAAGCACAAGTCATTTGTACGGCATTCTCAGAGGACAGTTTATCGCTGAGCCGCCCTTTTGATGTCAAAAGTTGAAGAGAAAAAGAGGAGACTATATCTATTTATCAAAGACCAGATTCTTCTGTTACATCCAAGGACTTTAAAGAACATTAATTTGTCCTCTTTCGTATCGCGTGGAAGTATTGTTGGTGTTTTATTTGTAGTTAATAAAATGCCATAAGATCGTTTCAAAAAACCTCTCAAAAAAAAAAAGAGGCAAAATACAGCCCTAGTACATCAGGCGGGTGAAATGAAAGAAAAAAATAAGTTGATGCGCATAAGATAATAAGCTCGAAGAAAAAATAGGTTAGCAATATCTTTTTTTTTTTTTTTGTATTTTTTTTTTTAACATTTCTTTAATGAACAGATGTGTACATAAACAGCTTATTGAACTGAAGCAACAACAAGCAAATGCTTATAATGTGCTCAGTGACGGAAAATTTAACAACAAAAAGCACATCGGCGGATTGCATAATCAACATTGACAAGTAAGACAGAAAGAAAAATGCTGAATATCAAAATGGGAAAATACGTAGAAATCTTAGTTTAAATTGAAAGACAGGAAAGAAGATAGAACAGATCAGAAGAATCTAACAGGGATGCAAACAGGCAATCTACACAACAAATACCATGATTCCCAATGCACCGAACTTACACAAATTTTAAGAGAGAGAGAGAGAGAGAGAGAGAGAGAGAGAGAGATGCGTCCGTTTCCCAAAACACCAAAGAGCCCAGCCCCGTGTCGCAGTGGGTCTAATGCAAAGTCGTAAACTGAGGGAATACTAAACCACCATATACAGCCGTCCGAGGCCCAACCTGGCAGCAACATCGACGACAAGAAGAAGAAAAAGAAGAGGAGAAACAAGAAGATGAACAAGCATGAGGAGATCAGGAAGAACAAGTACCTGAAGAACAGGAAGAGAACTATAAAATGTCTGTTCTAGCTCATCCACCCTCAACCAGTTTCGGGTGGATGACTCTAGAACAGACATTTTATAGTTCTCTGACAAGCAAGACTTCAACAATGAATTAAAAATGATAATCCATCACACATTTTTTCAATAAACAAAAAAATAACGATTTTTTACAAACAAACATACTGTGTAGGATTATCCGTTTTCAATACTAATTTACTAAACTTTTCAGATTTTAGTTTTTGCTTAATCCTTGTTTTTCCTGATTATTTTCAATAACATCATTTTCAAGCATACATTCATCAAATGAGTTTCTTTCTTTCATGTGAAATAAAACTACAGTCTTTAACTGTCTTCTAAAGTCTTTTAAAACTGAGTTATATATTTGACATAAAATCCACACACTTATCCCAGCATGTCTTCCACTGAAAGCTAGTTTTGACAAAATGTTTCTTTTTTTAACTATGTCTTTTTCTGCTGAACAGTCATCTATAATAAATAGTGTCTGCGTTCCTTTAAACAGTCTACAAAAGAGTTCTAAACACTCACTCAGTTTATTGCTAGGATCAACTAAATATACGTCATCATCTGTCATATAAACCTTCTATCATGATATGTTTTGTTCCATTCAAGCGTTGGACAGAAAATTACAATATAATCAAAATTATAGCGATAAACTGTTTGTAATAGGTCTAGGACAAATATTGTTTTTCCACAGCCAGTTTGTCCACAAATCAATGAACAATGAGGCTCTTTTGTCATAAAGTTTAACTGCTCCATAGTTTTTATAACAGAATTTAATTTATTTAATCCTGTTATTATATTTATCATACTCTCTGTCAGAACTTGTTCAGTATAATAAAACCCTATAAGGCCTAAATGTGTAAGATTAATCCAATTCAGTTCTGTAAGATTGTTTCTATTTAAGTCAACATTGATTTTGTTGCTTGTTGTTATGACCTTTAAATCCTCACCATTGTGAAGAACGACGATGGTAACTTTAAGACGTTTAACGTCTAGTTTTGCCAGCTAATATTAATTCCTTTTATAAGGACGTCACTAACGCCCACAACCCATCCCTCTCCACATCTTTAAAGACAGAAATTTCAAATATCATTGTGAACGTGTCTCCTAATTTCCTGGGCGGAATGAACTGTAATTTTGTAGAAGCTTCCTTTTAAACCGTTTCTTTTCTGTGAGAGGATGTACTGTTTTTTTCCCATACGGCGTTATTTCAATCTCTTTCCGACTATGTCCTCTGGCATAAGACTTACATGTAAAGGGCCAGAGTTGAATGCTTTCTGAAACTTTTTTGACGGCTAAAAAATGTAAATGGGCTTATGAATTCAATTTTATATCCCATTCTAAATGTGGTTCTAAGTGCCATTTGCTGTCAGGTTTTCGAACTATTTTATATTCATACTGGCCAGCATTATTTGCTTCTACATTGCGCAGTTGCTCTAGTTTAGGAATCTTTTGCTGTCGCCAACCTCTTTGCGTTTATAATCACCATCTTTAGTGTACTCAAAATCATACAAAGCGCCTATCTCACCATTCTGTTCAAAGTCCGCAACGTCTGCAAGGTCTTTTAATTCCAAAGTTATACACCTTACAGGCGCTAATGTAACTCCTGGTTCTTCTGGCCCACGCGACATGTTTTAGTACAACGTATTATTTTATTTCCAAAACAATGTGCAGGTTATCACATTTCACGACTTTCCCTGTTTTGTCTGCAATTTTTATCTTAAATGATCCGACCCTCCCACAAACTAATCTTTTAAACTGTAAATTAGGGAATTGTATAATTTCATAATCGCAATATCCAGCTTTCCCAGATGGAAGAGCTCTTAAAACAGTTGAGGGCCTTCCATCATATAAGTTTTCATCAGTGCTCAGCTCGTCCAAATGAACATAGAGTAATGAATGTAATGCAAGATCGAGCGGATTTTCTCCCTCATAAGTAGTTTTGTTTGGCGAAAACTCTAAAACTATGACGTCTCGATTGGCAGTTGTAAAGCCTAACATTTTAGCTAGCTCTCCATCAAAATAGTAACCTACTTCTTCTTCTTCAGGCTTGAAGGCCAACATTGTTTTCAGATTTGCATTGTTAAGTTTGAGAGTAATGTCAAAGTTACTCATTGCTTCTTTTAGTGAGCAAAACCCGTAATAACCATCAGGTATTGTTAACTGGCTAACTAATTTTCCTGCATTATTATATTTTTAATCTTATTATTCTCCTTGGAGTCACTTATATTAAACCATACAACTTTGTAAAATATTTCATGAAGTGCAACCATTCTGGCCCCGCAATTGTTATCAATAGCATGTTCTAAAAAACGAAGGACGGTCTTGAGTTGTTATTGTTACAAACATTTTTAAACGAAATAAAAATGAGTGCATTCAAATATACTAATGCAAAATATTCTGTGGGGCCGCACTACAATCTTAAAAATATAACAACCGATACTCTTGACATTTCTGTGACTCAGTCTGACACCTTTCAAGTAAAGGTTAGTACTCCATTGAAGAGCTATCTTAACCCCCTATTAAAAACGACTACATCCCAAAAGTGTGGTTTAGTCATCCGATGCAGTTTTATCAGAACCAGTTAAACTTTGCTGTGTTTTGTGCATCAACTGGGTGTGGAGTGTCGTATGCTGATCACTTAAATCATCCTGATCCTTTGGTGAGGTCAGTGTACTGATTTCATTTTTATTACACTTTCAGACGTATTTTGACTGAACTGCAAGCGCCATTACCAAATGACAAAACCGTTTAATCCATTCAGCAACAGAATAGACATGAAGGCTTTTGAAAGGATCTGTAACGAATTCAATATTAAGGCTAAGACGGACTTTAGACAAAAGTTGGATCTTAATCATGGTCTAGGCACCCCTTATTTTTGGGGCGTGCACAGAAAGTATAACTATGACTGGGATCCTCCTTACACATCTTTCTCTTCAAGCACAGCTGTTCACCTCGGGTCCATAGAGCAAGAGCATAAAACAGCATGGACAACATTTATCTTAGACACTTCTAAGGGCCTAACCAAAGCAGGAATAGAACGAATAAACGACTCTGTTCGTACTTACGTTTGGTGTTTGCTAGGGTCGCAAGCACAAACGAGATCGAGCATAACTGATCCTTCTACTGGTTTTGATGCACAAAAACAATACTTAGCAAATTTAGAGGACGCCATTAATTCTACAGTTGATTTACCTTCAAGCATTAAAAGATACCAAAATGTTTTACAATACGCAAGATCGAAAGTAGACTTTGCTGTTGGCACTGGTTTATACATGCTGCCTTCTGACCTCAGGCTCCAGATAGGTTCAATAATAAACTACAATAATGAAATCCTTGTGGCAGGCAATGAACAGAAAGTCGGAAAAAAACGAAATAAATTCTGAGCCAGTAATATTGCAAGCAGTAAACAAACAAGATGACCCCCCAAGAATAAGTCATCCAATGCCCGCGACCCAAAGCCCGAAGGCCGTTGAAGACCCCAAAGTAAAAAAAGATAATGACCATGAATATGAAAAGACAGCACTTGTTCTTGGATTAACTGGCCTAGGATTACTTGGTCTTTATTTTACTAAAAATTAACCCGACTATTAAGAGAACTAACGCCATAAGTGCTCGGCCATAAAGCCAACTACTTTGCTTGCAGTAGACAAAAGCCAGCTAATAACACCCCCTAATATACCCGGTAAAGCGTCCATGGCTTTACTGGCTAATTTTTTTAATAAACCCGCAAGATGATCAAGCTGTTTTTTTACCATGATTTATCAGGCGGTGATGGAGGCGATGGCGATGGAGGCACTAGCCCAGCACCACCGCCGCCTGTAATAGCCATCACCAGTGTACTTATTGCAAATCCTAAGGCTGTTATAAACGCTTACTAATGTGACTCCTTGCTCTCTAAACAGTGTTCGTATTCTTTCTGCTAGCGTTGTGTCTTCATATAAAATTCTTTGGATAGTTTCTCTTATTCTGCTCACTTGAGTTCGTAATTGTTCTTGGTTAGAAGACAACAATTCTAGTCTTGCTGATTTTTGTAGTTCAAGATTTTTTAGTCTTTGGGTTATTTCTTCTTTAACATTACGCCCTAAGTTGGCGTTATCAGCCTCAACGAGTTTTTTTTTCTCTTTCAATATCCTTATTTAGTTCACCCAGTTTTGCCAAATTGTTTGTTGATTCACCTCTAATGGTTCTTAAAGCACGGTCAAGGGCTAATAATTCTCGCATGGGTAGGAGATTCTGTTTCTGTAGCGGTGGGTCGTGTATAGTTTTTAATGCTGTTTCTTCTGATAAACTGGTTTCTGCTTCTATTATTTTGTCTGCTGTCTGACTTAAATCTTTAAGCTCCATGTTTTGTATTTGGCTATCTTTTGGGAGATTTTGTAGTGTGTTTTGAAGTTTAGAAACTGCCTCCGCCCTTAATTTCGGTCTAACAAGACCAAGGCGATTTCGATCTTCCGCCCTAAGTCTTTGTCTAATTGTATTCATGCCTACAAACTTTGATGGGTCTCGTTTATCTGTAAGCTGAACAAGTTGTCCTTGATTGTTTTTCACATACAAATGGCCTTTATCTTTTACTTCAAAATCATTAGGATCTATAAATTCGGGAGGTTCTAGGCCTAAACTTTTGTAAAATTCTCCGGCCGTACTTTCTGTTAATTCACGCCGCATTGAGAGCTCTGAGCGATGCTGTGTCAAAGGGATCATTTCACTCATGTCGTCTCCAGGATCAAAAACATCATAATCTTCTTCACCTTCAATGCCTGCCATGTTTCTTTAATAATAAACTTTTTATTTTGTTTTATAAAAATGTCAGAAGCATATGGTTCAATTCTTGACCCGCATAGAAGACTGAAAGAGCCTTTGGCGTGAAGGGAAATAAACGGATATTACTGTTCCAAATAATCCATCTACTATTGATGCGGATCAAATTCTTACTGTCAAATTTCCAGACCTAGGAGCAGATGAAGTGATTGTGCCAGGCTCTGCGCAACTTACTTTCAAAATAGAACTCGAATCAGCAACAGACCCAAACAGGACAGTTGTCCAGAATTTGGGCGGGCAATTGTTAAGAAAATTTCTATAAAACTGAGGGCAGAATATTTTCTTTGCACGATGCAGAATATTTTTAACCTATCTATCTATGGCTA
>CM031616.1:14479972-14552446 GCA_018398815.1 Conus ventricosus | reverse complement strand
CAATATGCAACAGTCAAATGAAAATATAAAACCAAACAGACTGAGCAAATATCTGGAACTAAGACCAAAAACAAGCTACAATATATCCGGAAAATCATAAAAAGAGCATCACCATACAGCAATTTTCAAAAAGGTGCAACCTATTTTTAACTGAAAAATGGTTAATACTATGCAAACCACACTTAGCAACTTAAACACCAAAACAGAAATAGTAAACAACTGCAGGCATAAATGGAAATCGTTGTTTGTGAATACACCCAAAACAAAAACCTGAAAGCCCCCAAAAAACACGTGCAGCCAACCCGCACGTGCAAACAACCGCAAACGGGAGCCTACACGCTATATAACATCGGCGGTGGGCAAACCAAAAACCATCCTGATGACAGCGCAACGCGCTCGAAACAAATTTGTAGATTCTTTTTTAAAAACCTATTTTAACAAATGTTGCTCCCCAAGGGGTCGAGCACTATCAAAATCATTTTGGGTATTTTAACACACTAATCTCTCTCTCTCTCTCTCTCTCTCTCTCTCTCTCTCTATATATATATATATAATATATATATATATATGTATGTGTATATATTATATATATATATATATATATTATATATTATATATATATATATATATATATATATATATATATATATATATACCCCAAACACCATCTCCACCATCCAGATATGCATACTCATAGACATGTGAACAATCTATATGTATCTATCTATCTATCTATATTTTCCCCCCTCATACACACCCTCAAGTGCCCCCTTCCAAGAATACGACTCCTCATCTACCACTCTTTCACTTTCTTTTACACACTCTCAAGCGCCCCCTTCCAAACATAACTCATCTGCCACTCTCTCTTTTTCTCTATCTCTGCTTCTTTTCCCTCTATCTGCCTCTCTTTTTCCTCGAAGTGAAAAGGGATTGGACACTGAATTGTCCTTTTTCCCATTACACACACACACACACACACACACACGTGTGTGCACGCGGGCACGCGAACGTACACACGCAATCGCGCGCGTTGTCAATATTTGTTCTGTTTTCCTGTTTGTTTTTAAAATCTCATGAGAATCGTCAAAGACATTTATTATTATTAATATATATATATATATATATATATATATATATATATATATATATATATATATTATATATATATATATATTGTTGAAAATATTATTAAAATGAAGTGCTAAAATTCATCTACAAGCTTGTTTCAAGATATGTCTCTCTCCTCAGGATGACTTTTTTGTGGCACGCCAACGGTCTTTTATGGCGTGCGGGACCTGATCTTGTCTCTGTGTGTGCGGGTTTCGTTTGCTGCACGTGGGGCCTGTGTGTGTGTGTGTGTGTGTGTGTGTGTGTGTGTTGGTTTTTTTTGTTTTTTTGTTTTTTGTTAGGGCCTGTTCAGGTGGAATGTGCTAGCAAAGATTTCCACTTGTGCCTGCAATTATTCACTATTTCTACTTTTGTGTTCAGAGTTGCTAAGTATGGTTGCATAATATTAACCATTTTCTGTGGAACATAGGTTGCATTTTTTGGAAATATTGTTGTATGGTGTCGCTCTTTTTATGATTTTCCATGATATGCTGTAGTCTATTATTTTATCTTTGAGTTTCCAAATGTATTTACTCAGTTCTGTTTGATTTTTGTATTTTTCATTTTTGAATGACTGTTTATGGTTTGCGTATCTGGTTTTGAAAGTGTTTTCAGTAATCCCTATGTATGTTTCTTTTTCATTTTCTGATGTTACCGTAGCTTGGTATACAATATTGCTGTGAAGACATTTGTTGCTTAGGGGGCACTGTTCTTTTTTGGTGCAGTTGCAAGATGTCCTTTCAGCACCCTTCTCTTTTGTGTTGCTTTTCATTTTGTTAGATGAGTCAATTATGTTTTTGAGGTTGGGCATACATGAGTATGATAGTTTAATGGTGTTTTTGTTGAATATTTTGGACAGTTTGTGTTCTTTTGGAAATGATGTTGCCAAGATTTTAAAGAATTCTTTTCCTACATTTGTTTTTACTTGTCCATCATATGGTGGGTTGTACCATATGATCTTCCTTTTTCTGCTTTTCTTATTTCTGTTCGTGTTATTGTCTGGGCTATATTGTAGTTTGTAATTGTAACCACTTTTTTGTAATGCTGCTTGGTATTCTGTTGCTGCATTATTGAATGCATTTCATTGCATGATAGGTTGGATAGTCTCTTGTTTATACCGTTGGGTATTGTTTTTAGTATAGATGGTGGGTGGTTGCTTTTGACGTTTACATAGATTGGTATGTCATTGGGTTTTTTGTATGGTTTGTACACATTGTCATTGAGGTCTAATGTTATGTCTAGGTAATTCACTACTATTTTTATTTGCTTCTATTGTGATTTTTAAATTGTGGTTTTTGAAGATTTACATAATTCTTTTTTCTTGTTTTCAATAGTTCTTGGATTATTGTTTAATGCAGCAAGACCGTCATCTCTGTACAAACCGACCTGTTTTCCAAGTTGTTTTTGGATGTTGGATAGCATGAAAAGTCCGACTAGTTCACATGTTTCGGCACCATCATACGATCCCATGGTTACATCAAATGTGGAGTTTTTGCTCGTTTTTTTGATCCAAGTTTCATTTCTGCTGTGGAGTAGGGTTTTCTTGGTGTGGAAAATAATCTCCATTTCTGACTCTGTTATATTTGTGTATTTGTTGGCAAATTTCAAAGCTTTGGCGAGTAGTTCTTTATCTATGGATGGGTAGAAATCTACTATGTCGAATGTGATAAACACTGTATTTCTCTGTTTTTTGAGTTCCTTAAACCATTGGATGACTTCATAGCTGTTTTTCCAAAGGTTGTATTCGGTGTTTGATTTTACATCTTCTATAGCCTTTTCCAAAATTCTCTTGCTTATTTGGCCCAGTTCGGATTTGGATGGGTTTATTAGTCTACGTGTTGGGTTGTTTTGGAAGTTGGGTTTGTGGTCTTTAAGCGTTATGAAGGCTTCTTTTGTTGCTGTTGCCTCTACCCTGTCGCTTAACTCCATGCAGTGTGCAAGCTCTTTTTCTTTTTTGCGGATGTTGTTGTATGTGGTTTTATCAGCTTTCTTGTAATTTTTCTGAATGTTTTTGTTCAGGAGTTGGGAGTATTCGTTTAATTCCATTTTGTAAAAATTGCTAGTTTTATCAGCTTTTACGAATATCTTTTTATCATTTTGAATTTGTTTTATTTCATTTGCTAGTGATGTTTGGAAGTTGTTATTTGGTTTCTTGAATTTTATGTTGGCTATCAGTCCCTTCATTTTGTCTTCAAAAGGTTTCATTTCATCTATTGTCGGAGGTGATCGCCATGATTTGAAGCCATATGTGTTTTTGTCTTCATTCGTTGTATTTGGGTTTCTGGATCTGGATTTGTACGTCGCTGACATCCATTTACTGGCATAGGCGGTGCGCAGCGTGATGAAATCATCGACTTCTGGCTTTTGCCAGAGCCGACTTGAAGCTGTCGACTGACCTTTGGTGGACGATGTTATCGTCGAGGTGGTTCCACTCAGTTATTGTCTTTGGGAAGTATGAATTTCGGTACTGATCGGTGTGTGTTTCTGGGATGCAGTAGCATCTATCATTATTTCGTATGTAGTTCTCCACTGGGTTTTGTCAGGTACGTTCTGTTGTCTCTGGTGGAGCGGATGCGACGTCCTGGTTTTTGAGGTGTGATGAAGTCACTTGGGTGATCGCTGGCACCAGACCCTCAACCACCCTGTAAAAGAATCCCAGCCGTAGTTGAAGCCGCCGTTCCTGGAGAGTAGTGAGCTCATGTTTTCTTTGCAGACCCGTTATGAAGCCTGGCGTGGTGGAGCGGTAGTCCTTTGCTATGAAGCGCACTGCATTTCTTTGTACGCGCTCCAGCATGTTGATCTCTTGCTGCATGTGCGGATCCCAAATGATTGCTGCATACTCCAGGACAGGGCGTACAAGTGCAAGGTAGGCATTTTTTCGGCAGGAAGTGGGGCTGTGTCTGAGATTTCGCCGGAGAAATCCTAGTGTGCTATTTGCCCTCTTTGTGAAGGAGGTGATGTGTTGGGACCACTTGAGGTTGTCAGCAAATTGGATGCCGAGGTATGGGTTATGAGAGACTTGCTGCAGGATGGTATTATTTAGGGAATAGAAGTAGGAGGAGGTAGAGGATTTTGCAATGCTCATGATGTTACATTTTGAAGCATTGAACCGCATGCCCCATTTGTCTGCCCATGACTCTAGTGACTTGAGGTCCTCTTGTAGAGTGTGGTGGTCATTAAAGTCGTTGATCTCCCTGTAAATGAGGCAGTCATCTGCGAATAGGCGTACTTGGGATTTGACTGCCTCTGGGAGGTCATTTATGTGGCACAGGAATAGGAGGGGGCCGAGCACGGTGCCTTGTGGGACTCCTGAGTCGACAGTTGTGGCGTTGGATGTAATGCCCTCTACTACCACTTGCATGGTTCGCTCTGTTAAGAAGCAGGTAAGCCAGGTGTGGAGGGTGCCGGTGATGCCATAACTGGTCAACTTATGGAGGAGACGGTCATGGGGTACTGTATCAAAGGCTTTTGAGAAGTCCAAAATAGCCATATCCACTTGCTTCCCTTTGTCAAAGGACATCAGGAGATCGTTAGTAGTGGTAAGCAGTTGGGTCTCGGTGGAAAAGCCTGAACGGAAGCCGTGGTTGAGATTTGTGAGTATTTTTTGTTGTTCTAGGTGGGACATGATATGGCGGCAGACTATATGTTCAAGGAGTTTATCAACATACAGATGTCAGTGAGATTGGGCGGTAGTTTGATGGGGTATGCCGGTCACCTTTCTTGAAAGCACAAGATATGTTGGCTCTGAGCCAATCTTGTGGTAGACGGCCGGTGTCTAGTGAGATCTGAAAGATTGTGGTCAAGATCGGGGCGATGTTGTCGGCCAAGTTCTTAAGTATCCGTTTGGGATGCTGTCCGGTCCTGAGGCTTTGTTGGGGTTTAGCTGGTGAAGTAGCTTGGCTACACCGTGGGTGTTGACATGGATGGGTTTAATATGGGCTGTAGGCTTCTTTAAATTTGGTAGGGTGGACGTTACTGCAGTGGTGAAGACGATTTGAACTGTTTTAGTAGAATGTTTGCCTTGGTCTGACTATCACTGTGGAGTTGGCCATCCTCTCTAAGTGGGGCTACCCCAGAGGAGTCTTGTTTTCTCGACCTGATGTAACGCCAGAAGGGTTTCGTGTTGTTGTTGGCAAGGCCTTCCTGAATGGTTCTGTTGATATATTGCCATTCTGCTCTTCGTAGCTCCCGCCGGCAGTGTTTCTGGAACTGACGGAAGGCAGACCAGTCATTCTTCGCCCTGGCTCGCTGAAACATCCTCTTCTTCCGTTTAATCATCCTCCTGAGTGGGGCAGTCAGCCATGGCAATGTGCTTGATGGTCTGAG
Source organism: Conus ventricosus (assembly GCA_018398815.1). Lineage (NCBI taxonomy): Eukaryota > Metazoa > Mollusca > Gastropoda > Neogastropoda > Conidae > Conus > Conus ventricosus. The sequence goes on along the minus strand of CM031616.1, from coordinate 14,547,013 downwards.
TAAGAAGGTGGGTATGTTTGTCTCCACTGATGTATTCAGAAGGTTTTTGAAGGTAGTCCAGAGGCTGTCAATGTCCTTCCCTGCTCTCTTTTCTTCTTCAATGATGTCCGCTGCATTTTCCATGTCTTCTTTGAGCTTCTCCCAATTTGCCTTCCCAAATCTGTAGCATTTACGTGCTTTCTGGTGGTGTATCTGGGGCTTTGCGTCAAAGTCTGAGACTACAACATCATGGTCTGAGATGCCTGGGACATTCACTGAGGTCTTGACGAGGGTGGGGTTTGAGGTGAACACCAGGTCTAGGACATTGGGACCTCGGGTCGGGGTTAGCTGGATTTGGGTTAGCAGTGTGTTCAGATGTGACGTCGACCAGGGACTGTTGCACATCATGGTCCTTACCCGACGATCCAACACTGTGGGTGGGCCAGTCGATGTTTGGGCAGTTGAAATCCCCAGCTAAGATCACCTCTCTTTGCTTCTTCCCGTTTTCTGTTAATCTATTTAGGGATTTGTTGAGTTCTTTGATGTCGTTTGGGTTTCGATCAGGTGTGTAGAATGCCCCAATGTGTAGGTCCTTCTGGTTTTTCATCTTCACCTTCACCCATTCTACTTCGCAGTCAGTCACCAACTGAGGTTCCTCAGAGGATGTAATGTTTTTGTGTACTAGTATAAAGACACCGCCTCCATTTATATTGCGATCGTTTCTGTATACTTCATACTGGGGCGGGAACATTTCAGCTGATTTGATGGCATCTTGGGTGGGTGGGTGGGGGGGGGGGGGGGTTCCTGGTTTTATGCCTCTGAGCCATGATTCAGTGCCGCAGACAATATCTGGCTTGATGTATTGTATTGCCGCTGCTAGTTCTTGTTTCTTGGCACCTACACTCTGACAGTTGACGTTCATAACCCTTAGATTTGTCTTTTTTGGGAGCTCAAAGACTGATGAGGCAGATGATTTTGTCTTCTGCCTTCCTCTATCTGAGGAACTGAAGTTGGAGTGCTAGTAGATGATACACTGCTTGATATTTTGGGGCTGCTGGCCCTAGGGGGTGAGAAGGTTCCGGATGAAGCCACGGATTCAATGTGGCTATGTTGAAGGGGGTCATAGAAATTGGAGCACTCTAGTTCATAACTGCGGAAAGTGAAAGAACTGCAATTTATACTGTCACAGCGGGGGCAGATCCATGCTACTGTTGGTCGACTTAGGGCCTCATATTCTGCTGATCCCACATCAAACATGCATGATGGAACCAAACATCACATGAATCGCAGCAAATACCCTTGCAGGACCAGGTGACGGATTCTTGGCAAAACCCGCATGGGTATACTGAAGCATTGGGCCCTGGGTTTATTTGCACGTCACCAGACAGCATGATTGCTAATAGGGCCGTACAAGGGTACTCTGTGCACTTATCCAGTGCTTTGTTGACGTGGCGACGATGGGCTGAGAACACAGCCTCAAGGCTGGAGGGGTTTGATGGCCATGAGCTGGTATTGCTACAAGTTTGTCCATATGGCTCATGTCCATGACTGGGCAGTCGGGGATGGAACTGGCAAGAGTCGCTGTTGGATAGTCAGTAGGATCACAGTGACAAAAATTCCTTTCAGCATGGTGGTTTTGCTATCTAGTTCAATTTTGGAATCATGGAGTATACAGGATGATGTATCGTGGTTTTTATCACAGGGTGGTATATTGGGCCGGCGCCAGCGAGACGGCGTCTAGCACATGGTGGGTTGGTGGTCGTCATTGATGTTATTTCATAAATGAGGCAGGAAAAAGTCACTTACTTTGAAGTAGTGGTTGTCTTCACCGCTACTGGTGGTGTGCAAGTAAAATTTCTGGCTTTACCATCGGCGTGTACAGACAGTTCACTGGAGCTGTCGACTGACACCGTTTTCTGTCACAGCACAGCCTACACCAACAAGCACTGGTGACTAGAGCAGCAAGGCGTAGTGGATGACAACAGGTCGATGATCACAGGCACAGCTTCAGTCTGAGAACCCTGTGTTTGGAAAACAATATGGTTTATATGTAGAGCTGTGTACCGTGAAGAAAACCGTACCGCGGTATACCGCGATATTTTTTGCCCGTACCGATATTTTCCAACGGTATACCACCGTCCACGATCCCATGTAATGTGATGACCATCTGGCCACTTGTACGTACAAGACAGCATGCAGAAGTTGAAACAAACTGAGAAAAGACAGACTCACACACCAGTGATCGTTTTTTTTGTAAACAAACTTTAATTATTCAGTGTTCACATTTGAATACAAAATCAGGTAAACAAATACTATGAAAAAATATTGTCCATTGACTTATGGTTCTATTTTGTTATATGACACAAATATTGATTTCGTATATAATGTTTGTTGATTTTTGTATTTAAATGATTAAAAACCAGTTGAAAAAAATACTATGAAAAAAACAAAAACACTGAATCATGAAATGAAACTTACAGACGTAGACTTTTGGATGGATAACAACAAAAAGGGAGAGAAAAGCAAGAGAGAAATATACAAGTTTCAAGGGAAAAAATCAACTAATGATCAGACAAAACAGATAATTATATTCCTACCGAGAGAAACGTTTTTATTGCTTTTTATAATTCAACTGTACGAAAACGATTAGGCATGGCAGCCACATCAGTAGAAGAGTCTACATTTTCTGAAGAGACAGTGCATGACTTTACAAATTCTTTTCAGAAAGAGGAGCTTGTCCACGTGTTCTGGGTTCAGGTAGCCCTTTGGCTGGTCAGAAGTCTCCAGCTGTCAAAAACACCCTCTCAGACGGACACTCGTGGCCGGGATGGCGAGGTAAATCCTTGCCGCCCTAGCCAACAAAGGGAAGCGGTACTCATTCTGTTTCCACCACAAGAGTGGGTTCTCCGCCATGCCAATAGATTTCTCCTCTCGATACTTCTGGACTTCTTCAGCTCCCTGCTGGAAGATGGTCTTGCTTGGCTCGACATGTGTGACGAAGACATCTGCCAGGAGGGAATCAAGCAGGCACGCTCCTTTGCTCTCGTACTTCCGTTTGTCCTCGGGTCTCTCTGTCTTCACGAAATGCTCTCTTGGATCTCCTCAAGCACCTCAACATCATGGCATGCTCATCAAGAGCTGGCAGACTGGGGTGGCTGAAGTTCCAGGTTCTGCTTAAGTTCCTGGTTCTGCCTTAACTGCTTCGACGGTCTTGGGTTTTGTGTGCAAGCTCACTGTGACGTCAGTGAGTTTGTGGAAGATGCCATCGCGTTGTTCTGGTGCCATATAGGAGAAAGACTTGAAGCGAAGGTCCAAGGCTGAAATCATCTGCAGCATCTCTCTCTGTTCTGCATACCGGCCTCCAGATCTGCTGCCATGACAGTCTTCATTTGCTGGACAGACATGGAGTCGTCTGGCTTTGAGCGAAGATGTCCTTTCTCGCCAAGCAGACTCTCAAGAAGGGGCATGATCACAGACGAAGTTGGCATCTCCTCCGTGCACATGAAAGTTGTGATGTCCTTCAGGGGTTTCAGGAAAGATTGAAGTTCTTGTGCGGCGGCGGCCTCCTCGTCATTCAGACTCGTGATGTCACGCTCTTTGAGATAGCTCAGTTCTTTGGAGCGAATCACAGCGACGACAGCATCCTGCAGGTACAGAAATCGTGACAGCATGTCAAAGGCGGAGTTCCACCTGGTGCAAACGTCAACCTTCAGCTTTTTTGCCTTCAGTTGAAGCAACTCTGCCTTTGCTTGGAGGACGTTGGAAGCCAAATGACTCCTGTGAAAGAAGGTAGATATCCGCCTGATTCTACTCAATATGGCTGCGGTTCCATCCACCTTGAGCGCCTTCTGAACTGCAAGGTTGAGTGTGTGTGCAAAGCATCCCAAGTGCAGATGGCATTGCAGCAGCTTTCCAGCCTTGACCATGTTTGAGGCGTTGTCGGACACAAGCGGAGACCCAGCACACCCGGCACTTTCCATTCTTTGATTGCTTCTGTGATGACCCTGGTGATTTTTCAGCTGTATGGCTCTCAGGCATTGGTCTTGTTTGCAGCACATAGTTCACCATCTGCCAATCAACCACCAACACAGCAGTGACAGTGACGTTAGGAGTCTGTTGCTCTCGAGGTCCATCCATCTGTAGTCAAACTTACTTGTTCGGATTCTGAAGGTCAGCAATCACCGTGGCTTTCATGTTTTTGTACATCTCAGGATAGCCAGCTCTGAAAAGTGGTTACGAGAAGGAACCTGGTAACGGTCGTCGAGCGTTTCAATGAGGGTCGGAAGTGCTTGCTTCCACCAACTTGTAAGGTCGCAAATCTTTGACGAGAAACAGCGCAATTTGGTTTGTGATGGCCTTTGCACGAAAAGAATTTGTAGGATACTTTGTCTTTTTCGCCTGGGCCTGAAAAGCTCCGCAAGGGTCTGCTGGCGCTGTTGTTTCTTTGTGGCTGCTCACTTTGTGAGCTTGAGGTTTCCGTCTGTGTGGTCAGTAACTGTGGATGGTGTCTCCTGATGTGGGTGTTCATGTTGGAGGTTCACCAGCAGTTTTTACATCGCCATTGCACGTCAAGCACACCGCCGTATTCTCCACTATGGAACCATCAATTTTTTCTTTTTCGGACTCCAAAGTGCTTCCAAATAGGGGCTTTTGCTTTAGCATTTGCCACTATCGTGTACTCGCTTTCAGCCATTGTGCCTTTGTCTACCGCACTTTTACAGAACTGCCTCTTTGTTCTAGGAAAAATGTTTACTTTCGGTTTCTATTCCAATTCGCGGTATACCGACCCTTCCGGACCGTACGGTTATACCGTACCGAGAGGCTTCCGAACCAATATATACCGGTATACGGTAATACCGTGCACCTCTATTTATATGCTACTTTGTCTATAAGTGTAACACACATAGGCCTAATTTGGTACCGATCAGATACCGTTCACTACTTCAAAAATGGCGCCCGTTGTGTTTTGTATTCACGCGAGTTGGTCGATTTAACAAAGTTAACTTTATGGTCTACTTGGCTAAGTTGGCGAAAGTTCCTGAGAATTTTCACAATGCTAGTGTCTGGCAGTTGTTTTGCACGTTCCTACACAGTTTACAGTTCGAATTTTACGGGAAAAAAACACAATTTATCACAATATTCTGGACCGTAGTTGAAAAGACGACTGTACTCCTCGGCGCCTTCCATCTCATGTTGCGTACAAATTTCTCGGTTTGTTCTATCAGTTTTTTAGTGCAGGTTTGTGGGTTTGAAAACGGTACAATTGCGGAGAGTTGTCTCCCTTACAGTTCTTCACTGCTATGAGTATAATAATAAAATAAAATAACGTTCCCGTCGTCAAGTACGCTGTGTGTTCGTGTCTGCTGGAAGGCTGGTTAATCGTAACCGAATGTATTAGTTATAATCCTCCATCATGAACAACTCAACAGGTTATGGGCCTAGTGCCTCTTAGAGTAGATACTCAAGATTGATTTTCGATGGAGACGAAAGAAAATCCGGGGGCCGGATAGCTCAGTTGGTAGAGCGCCGGACTCGTGATCCTGGGGTTGCGGGTTCGAATTTCGGTATAGGGGGATTTTTCCCTCGGAGTTAACATTGACTCCATTCCCCATATAGTCGTTCGGATGGGACTATAAACCGAGGTCTAGTCTGTGTCACATGCACTAAGATCATACACGGACTCTAAAGATCCCGATGCTCATGTCCTAAGATGGGTGAGTACCGGCTACACGAAAATACACAATGCATGCAACCTGTGTGCCAGAATAGTCTACGTGAAGACTGAGGGCACGGGGCAGGTTAAACATCCCCATCTGGAAGAAGAAGAAGAAGAATACGAGCAATGGGAAGTGAAATTTCTCGGTTACATGCGCCTACAGAAAATTACGCGACACGATTTTAACGGCTGACGACGATGAGATTGTTGATGACAAGAATGCTGAAGCTTTTGCTGAGTTGATTCAATTTTTAGATGACAAGAGTTTGTCATTGATAATGCGAGATGCAGTTGATGATGGAAGACAAGCTTTGAAAATTCTTCGTGCACATTATGCAAGCCCAAGTACTCCAAGAATAATTTCTTTGTATACAGAACTTACATCACCAGTCAAACGTTCAGACGAGACAGTGACTGATTATATGATACGGGCTGAAACAACTGCAGCAGCTTTGAAGAATGTAGGAGAAACAGTGTCTGACAGTTTATTGATCGCCATGGTCTTGAAAGGTTTACCAAACAGCTATCAATCTTTTGTCGCTGTTGTCACTCAAAGTGAAAAGAAACAAACTTTTGTTGAGTTCAAAACTTCATTACGTAGTTTTGAAGAAACTGAACGGTCAAGGTCATCTACAAGTGAAAGCAAGGCTCTCCATGTTGTATAAAATCAAGAACAACCTAGTCAGCTGCCGAGGTTAAAACAGCAACTCCATCCTCCCAACAAGAGAGAGCGACGAGGTCACGACCAGCAGTTCAGCCAACTAGCTGCAGACACCGACTACCGGCTAATGTCGTTCCTTCCACGAACAATTGTGGACTGGAACTCCCTCCCCCAGAATACTGTTGATGCCAAAACCACTGACACATTTGTGTCACTGGTCAATAGGCACCTTCAGTAGATTTCTAAATAAAGCTGTCTTGTCGCGTGCATGGATGAGTGGAAGGAAGTTGCGGGCCTGAGCTGCCTACTGCAGCCTGGGGCCAGCTAGTCCATAGTAATGGATGAAAAGTGACCGTGGTAGCCTGCTGGCAGCTCTGCACTTAGTTGTTTTTTTTTTGTTTTTTTTTGTAGGCTAGTGAGTAGGTAAGTTAGGGGTAGGGGGTGTCACTTTGTGGTATGAATGTGTGTAATCTCATGTTTATGAAACAGGAATTAGAATAGGTTTTTTTTTTTTTTTTTTTTTTTTGCAGCAGATCCCCCGTTTATAGTCTCATAATAATCAGCCTGTTGATTGTGGAGACTCAACGGAAGAAGAAGAAGAAGTGAAGACTCAATTTTGAAGTCAGTGCAGGGTCGGACTCCTCATCATTCTTCCAACTCTGGTGAAGCAGCAAAAGGTCCCATTTGCTACAACTGTCAACTGGTCGGCCACATTGCAAAGGACTGCAAGAAGCCAAAGAAGAAACTGTGGTGTAGCATTTGTAGCAAGAACAACCACACCGACAAGACTTGTCGACGCAACAAAAGATCTTCAGACAAGGTCAATGAAGTTGGTGATTCCTGCTGTGAAAATGGTGAACATTCTTTTGCATTTCGAGCAAGCACACCTGATGGCAAGACTTTGGGGAGAGGAAGCACATTGCTGGTGGATTGTGGAGCAGCCACGCATATCATCAACGATGAAACAAAGTTCAGCAAATTTGACGCCAGTTTTCAACCTGAAAAACATTTCATTGAACTGGCAAACAGAGAGAGAAGTAATAACATTGCACTGAAAAGAGGAGAAGTGAATTTTATGGTTATGGACACTAGTGGCAGATGTGTTAAAGCATGTTTGAAAAATGCATTATTTGTCCCTACATTTCCACAAAACATTTTCTCAGTACAGGCAGCAACTGAAAGAGGGGGTAGTGTTCATTTCAAACCAGACAGTGCAGAACTTGTGTATAAAGATGGTACCAAGTTTAACATAGAAAAGCATGGAAAACTGTACTACTTACATACGTGTGACCTGGACAATAGTCAAACGAATGACAGTGTGAATTATGTAAGTGATCTGAAAGGCTGGCATGAGATTTTAGGTCATTGTAATTATGATGATGTGATGAATGTTGAGAGAGTGGTTGATGGCATGAAAATTGTTTGTAAAACTAAGAAGCCTGTTGATTGTGATGTTTGCTTGCAGGGCAAAATGACCAATGACAGAAGCAAAAAGCCACGGATCAAATCGTGTGTCCACTTAGAACTAGTTCATACTGATCTTGCTGGTCCCATCACTCCAGCTAGTACTGAAGGGTTCAAATATGCATTGTCTTTTACTGATGACTACTCAGGAGCTTGTTTTATCTACTTTCTGAAGAACAAAAGTGACACTGTTGTCGCTACAGAAAAGTTCTTTGCTGATTCTGCTCCTTTTGGTAAGGTTAAATGCATCAGATCTGACAATGGTACAGAGTTTACCTCTGAAGCATTCCGATCACTCCTGAGAAAGAACCAAATAAGGCACGATATGTCTGCGCCTTATTCTCCACATCAAAATGGCACTGCTGAACAGTACTGGAGAACTCTTTTCGAGATGGGAAGATGTCTTCTCCTTGAAGCAAAGTTGCCTAAAGAACTATGGCCATATGCAGTCATGACTGCTACAATACATCTGTAACAGATGTTACAGCGACCGACTGAAGCAAACACCATACTTTGCTCTCAGTGGCAAAAAGCCAAACCTCTCTCACATGAGATCATTTGGATGTGAGTGCTATGCTTGCACCCAAAACAAACAAAAGCTTGACCCAAGATGCAGTGAAGGGATTTTTGTTGGATATGATAGAAATAGTCCAGCATATCTTGTTTACTACCCAGAAACTGGCAAGTCTACAGACAAAGAGTTGTGAAGTTTGTGTCAAACTTAAAAATGGGGGTGTGAGTGTGCATGAGCCTGTACAGACTGAGGAATATTTTGACATTGATGATTTAATGAAACAAAAAGATGATGCAAGGGCCAAAGGTTCCAAAGATGAGAAGAAAGTAGAAATTACTCAGGGGAGGTCAGAATATATGTCTGAAAACAAAGAGCCTTCTGTTGAACAAAGATATCCTACAAGGGAGCGAAGGCCTCCAGTTCATTTGGTAGATTACATAACCAAATTTGATGATGATCAAGTGATGATGAACTTTGATTACTGCTACAAACTTGCAACATTTCCACAATCAAATAGTGATGCTGTGAAATCCCTGATTCTGTTCTCTGGAAAGAAGCTTTGGAAGAAGAAATGAAATCTTTGAATGAAAATGAGACATTCATTCTGACCACCTTGCCAGAGGGTAGAACAGCAGTGGGGGGGAAATGGGTATACACGGTAAAAGAAAAAGGTGAGGTTCAAACCTCTACAAAGCCAGGTTCGTGGCAAAGGGCTAGCCAAGTTGAAGGTGTTGATTTCACAGAAACATTTGCACCAACGGCAAATTTAACTTCAGTTCGTGCTGTGATGCAGCTTGCAGCACAGCATGATCTGGTTTTTGCACCAAATGGACGTGAAGAGTGCGTATCTTAACGCACCAATTGACTGTGAGATTTTCTTGGAACAGGCTGAAGGTTTTGAAGTTCAGTCCAGAAATGGTGAAAAGCTTGTCTACAAGCTGAAGAAATCTTTGTACAGCCTGAAACAGTCTGGGAGAAATTGGAACAATATGCTTCACAATCACTTGGTGGAAAACAACTTTGTCCAAAGCCCAACTGACAACTGTGTTTACACAAAACATGAAGGGGACAAAATGGTTGTCATTGTCGTGTGGGTAGATGATTTGATTGTGGGTGCGAAGGATTCAGAACTATTGGCTGAAAACAAGCAAATTTTGAAAGACAAGTTCAAAATGAAGGATTTAGGAAAACTGTCATACTACCTAGGGATTAACTTTGAACAGGGAGATGGTTATCTCAAAATGAACCAAAAAGGTACATCAAGAAGGTGCTAAGCAAATTTGGAATGACAGACTGTAAACCGAGGTGTACTCCTTCTGAACAGAAGCTTGAATCTTTTTACTGATGATGATCCTGTTGACTCTAGGAAATATCGGGAAGCTGTGGAAGCTTGATTTACATCATGATGTGCACTAGCCTGATATTTGTTGAATCATTACCAAGCTATCCCAGCATTTGTCCAAACCACTTCAATCTCACTGGGTAGCCGTGAAGCAGGTGTTGAGGTACTTGAAGGGTAGTATCGACAAAGAACATGGTCTACACTAAGTCTGATGATGGTCTGATGTAGTTGGCTACAGTGATGCTGACTGGGCATCATCTGTTGATGACAGACGCAGCACATCAGGCTACTGCTTTAGTCTGACCAAATCTGGACCCTTGATTTCTTGGAAATCAAGAAAACAGCCAACTGTGGCATTGAGTTCTTGTGAAGCAGAATATGTTGCTTTGGCATCTGCTGTGCAAGAGAGCCTGTATCTCAGGCAACTGATGAAAGACATTGACAGAAAAGGTCCACTATGATTCTGTGTTGATCTTTGAAGACAACCAGGGCACAATTGCTTGGCAAACAATCCAGTGAACAGACAAAGGTCACTCTGATTCTGTGTTGATTTGAAGACAACCAGGGCACGATTGCTTTGGCAAACAATCCAGTAAACAGACAGAGATCAAAACATATTGATATCAAATATCATTTCATCCGCTCAGAAGTACATAGGGCAGAGTTTCTCTTGAATACTGTCCCCCTGCAGAGATGCTGGCTGATCTCATGACAAAACCTGCCACCAAATTCCAACTTCAGAAATTCAATTGAAGATCTTGGTGAATAAATGCACACAGTCCTGCATTATCATGCTTCAGATACTGTTAGATTGTAAATTACCAGTGATAAATAAGACCAAAAGTCAAGTTATAAGATTACCAAAGTCATTAATTTACAGTTTACATATATATGCCAATATGTGTTGGTATGTTAACTGTTATTGAGAACTTATCTCAATTTTGTCTTAAATGGCTGGATGATTTGTTAAAGTTGCTGTTTTATTCAGAACTTTATTGGTTATTAATGCATTGGGTTATTTGAAATGATTGTGACACTTTGTTGCAAAAAATTTATTTAAGATCAAGTGGGGGTGTTGGAATGATCTTATAAATTTACATACAATTGCGAAGAGTTGTCTCCCTTACAGTTCTTCACTGCTATGAGTATAATAATAAAATAAAATAACGTTCCCCTCGTCAAGTACGCTGTGTGTTCGTGTCTGCTGGACGGTGGTTAATCGTAACCGAATGTATTAGTTATAATCCTCCATCATGAACAACTCAACATTATCTAACATGTTATCATTAGAAAATAATTTTAGCTTACATTCATTTTTCTTGATAATATTCACTGCGGGCACTCGCGCTAGAAATCGTCTGCCAATTTTGGCTCATCTTTTTTTTATTTATTTCTCAAAATAAAAAAAAAAACGATTTTGAAGTGGCTTCAAATCTGAAATCAATTATAACATTGTAAAGAACAATATACCAAAGTATTGTGCTTGTTGCACGAAGTGCACAATTCTAGTTAATTCTGCGACATAGAACCCCACTAGTTGATTGGTCAATTGTTTGTTGTTGGACGATCAGCAAGCGTGCTGATGTTTTGCCGGTGTAGATGAACCTGAAGGTAACGAACTAACTTGAAGACAACTACGACCCTCAACAGAGTTTAGATCGGAGCAACAGAGATAGTAAGTAAATTACTCCTTGTTCACGAGTTTGTTTTCAGCCAACCACGTAAATCTCATCATCCCCTATATTTTTTGTTCACGAGTTCGTTTCCAGCCAAGTACGTAAACCTAATCCTTCTTCCGTACTTCTTTTCCGTAGAGCGACCACAGTCAACATTCTGATTCATCCTCTGCTTTCGTTCACGTTGTCACGAAATCGGCAAAACTTAACGATGTTTGTTTCAGAAGTGCAGCAAGTACATGCGCGCTGGTGACCTACTCGTTTTGAGTGAACCAGTATTTTAGGAAGAAGTACAAGAAAGTTTTCAACCATCCGAACTATCGCATTCGGCAATTAATTTGGACTGAATATTCGTGTGGACTACTTGCTTGATGTTGTCAGCGTTTGAGACCCGTGGTTACAGGTCAGTTCACCGACTAGGTCTTGTGTCCACAGGTATGATGCGCTAGTAGTTTTTCACTTCTCCTCAACAGTAAAAATTTAAAAAGATGAAAAAAACAAAACAAAATTCTCAGACCAGCCGCCATGGCGATTTTTTTTTTTGCGCATGCGTGGTGGAAGGGTAATGGCGGATTGAAAAATTGAGTATCAGAAAACATCGAAAATTGAAGTTTTTACGCGATAATAGAGAGTTACATTCCATCAAAACCATTTTAGGATCTGTATGAAGGACTAATTATTGAAGTTTCTCTCAATGTTTCACACGTGCCGATAGAAATAAGACAGCACCCAGTGTTGATAAGGACAAGCCTTCAACGCCAATTTGGACCGGCTTTAGAAAAGGAAGAAGGTAGTAGTAGTAAGGGGACAGGCTGATATACGTAGCCTAGGCCTCGCGGCCTTTCTTGAATCCCCATCTATGTATTGTTTAGTATTCTAAATTAGTTTGTTGCGTATGCGCATATTGGTTTGTTAATTACGTCAAAAGCAAGCCCATCATCGATCATATTTGTAAAATCTTCCATTACTTCTAAAAGTTGTGTCATGAATACAAGATTTACCCTGTCTAAATCCATGTTGGCAATCTGAATATAAGGAAAAATCATTCATATGGTTTACTATTGCATCTCTCACAGATGACTCAAGCACTTTGCAAAGGATACAAGTCAAACTTACAGGGCGATAATTTCCTGGGTCAGACCTGGTGCCTTTTTTAAATATAGCAGTTACAGTTGCAAACTTCCAATCAATGGGTACCACTCCTTCACTTATTGATTTATTGAGCAGCACACACAAAGGCACTGCTAGTTCTACACATAACTCCTTTAGTACTCTAGCTGGTAAACCATCTGGACCAGAAGCTTTAGCAACATCCAATTTACTTAATTTTTCTTTTACCGCTAATGGTGTAATGACTATATCACACAGAGTTTTTCCATCAGATAAAGAGGCGCTGTCGATTTCAGGAACATTTTCAATATTTTCATGTATGAATACACTAGAAAAGAATTTATTTAGCACCTCGGCCTTATCATTATCACTAACTGCAATATTACCATCTTCTTTTCTCAGGGGACTAATTGAAGAGTTGACATTCAATTTTGAGCGGACATATTTCCAGAAGCATTTAGGATTCTTCTTACTATTTTTTGCAATTTTATGTTCATAGTCTCTTTTCGCTTTTCTCACCTCTCTAGAACATTCATTTCTTAACTTGATATAATTTTGGTAATCTATACCATCTTGTGTGATCAAAAATCTTTTATATAAATTGTACTTTTTTTAAAATTTTCTTTAATACAGATTTCCTCATCCACTTTGGTCTTAAATTCTTGTTACCTTTACTTCCAATTTTGGGTATTTTTATATAAATCCACTGCTTCTTGAATTTTATTTCTTATATTTGACCAACATGTTTCCACATCTAAGCTATCTAACTCAGTCCAGTCAACCTTTCTAAGATCCTCTCTCATTTTGTTGTAGTTCCCTCTTGCATAATTATATTATGATATTTGCTTTGCTTGTCACAGTCATCAATTGCGATATATACATCAAATATCAGCACATCATGATCGCTTTTCCCAACTGGACTGTGGTGTTCAATGTCAGATATCAGGTTATCGTCGTTTACAAGAATCAAATCAATCAAGCTAGGTTTTTGTCCTGTTCTTCTTCTAGTTGGACTGCGAACAGACTGAATCAGATATATGTATCATTAACTGCTTCCACAAGCACTTTGTTTTCCTTTGAGGGTTCTTGCTAGTGTATTCTTGGATAATTAAAGTCTCCCATTATACAGACGTGATCGAACTTTTTAATAATATCTGAATGTAAAATATCCAAAAGTTTAGTATCATTCTCAGCATATGAACTAGGACTTCTATACATACATCCAAGTAACAGTTTTTTTTATTGTCCTTTGCTGAAAAATAACACCACACACTCTCTTGAAACGCATTCGTTTAGTTCATCACAAGGTTGAGCATGAAGGGAATGCTTTACATACAATGCTACCCCTAGAATGGGGTCCTTATTCATAAAACAATCATTCTCCTTCTCAATGCCAGGCGAACTACCTAGCCTTTCTTTCATCAGAGAGAAAACTTTCAGCCTCCTCTGTTAAGGTTCACAGGGCGGCTATTTCCACCACTATCCGCCAGTTAGGGGGCCCTCCTTCGGGGACGACCCTCTTCTGCGGGATCTGGTCAGAGGAGCGGCCCTACAGGAAGCCCGATGCCCCGTCGTATCCCGGCGTGGGATCTTTTCTTAGTCCTCTCCTCCCTCAGGCTCCCCCTTACGAGCCCATCCGGGAGTGTTCTCTGAAATTCCTTTCCTTCAAAACAGCCTTTCTCGTTTCCCTGGCCTCAGGGAGGCGCTGCAGTGAAGTCCACGCCCTTAGTGGCCTGCCTGGGGACGTCGCCTCCGAACCGGATGGCTCGATATCTCTTCGCCTCCTCCCGGAATTTTTAGCGAAAAACCAGTTGCCAGGGTCTTCTTCCCCGACTATCTCCATTCTTCCTCTCACTTCTATTCTCGCCCCGGACGACGAAGACCGCACTCTCTGTCCGGTGCGCGCTCTGCGGGAGTATAGGAAACGCACGAAACCTTCTCGCTCCAAGCAGCGCCACCTGTTTCTCTCTTACAACAAAAGTTATAAGGAGGACATCAGGCGCTCTTCAATCTCTCGATGGCTGAGAGAAGTCATTAAAGCTGCGTACGCGAGACCTGAAGGGGATTTGGCTGTTTTCTCACCTAGACCTCATGAGATTAGGGCATGGGCGTCTTCGCTGGCAGTAGCTCATAATGCCAGCATCCAGAGTGTGTTAGATGCCGCATATTGGCGGTCCCCTGGCACCTTCATCCAATTCTACCTGCGCGACGTTTCTCGTCTGCGTGATGATGGGTCTAGGGCATCGCATCAGCTGTGGTGGCGCAACACTCCATCTCCGCCACACGCTCCGGCTCTTCTCGCTCCTCCAGGCGGTAACCAGGTGAGCCCTCCTTCCAGGTAGTGCGACTCTGCATTAGTTAGCCACGGTATAGTATGTGTAATTAAAAGGAAATTTTTATTCTAAAATTACGTTAATCTAACCCGTGGCTCACGCAGAGACCCTCCCTACCTCCCCGCCTTCCTGGTTCCTTCAGGAGTTCTCAGTCCGGGTTTAATATACCTCGAAAAGAGGATGCTTCTGAGCATGCGCAAGGCACGAGGCCCTTTCAGGGGTTTTGTTGTCCGTACGGACTTTATTGTATACGAGGCAGGGATAGCAAATTGCTGCCGCTTATTGCATAGTTCCTCAGTATTATTTCTTTCCCTTTTTCAGAACCAATCTTGAATCTAAGTAACCTCGGTTTGTCAGATTTTTTCCAGAGTCTTACTGGTTCACAAACAGATTCATCTGTGAGTTTGGCGTCAATCTTTTTAGCATTTTCTTCACCCTCAGCAAATCCTCTTTTTCTCTGTCCTCCTGACTAACTTCATCACTCTCTCTCACTCCAACTACAATCACATTTAATTTTCTTTTTTCAATCTGGATTGAGTTTTCTTTCTAATCGAGTACAAAGGGTGAAAGTTGGAAATAATTATTCTTCAAATATAGATGTTGTAAGCGGTATTCCGCAGGGAAGTATTCTTGGACCTATTCTGTTCACAGTTTTTATAAATGACCTGCCAGAATGTGTAATTAGTTCATGTAAAATATTTGCAGATGATACGAAAATATATGATTCTGTAAGTAACCATCTTAAATTACAAGATGATATTGATAATCTAATTAAGTGGAGTGGAACATGGAATTTATATTTTAATCCAGTTAAATGCAAGGTTATACATTATGGAAAAAATAATCCGGAGTATACATATACTATGAAATTATAATGATGCTGTCTCAGATGTTGATTCCGTTTCAGAAGAAAAAGATCTTGGTGTAATGTTTGATAGCAGTCTGAAATTTGACAAGCACATAAACAGTGAAATGATGAAAGCAAATAATATGCTCGGCACAATCAGACGGTCTTTTTCATATTGGATACTGAAGTTTTTACATTACTATATAAGGCATTAGTTAGACCCCACCTGGAGTATGGAAATGTGATATGGAGCCCTTTTTAAAAAGGCAATCAGCAAGTATTGAGAAAGTACAAAAAAGAGCCACCTTGTTAATTAAGGAATTCAAATATGTTAGCTATGCAGATAGATTGCGAAGGTTAAATTTACCATCGTTAAAGTTCCGACGAATAAGGGGAGACTTGATTGAGACTTACAAGCTATTTAAGGGACTTAACAGTACAAATTTAACACATTTTTTCAACTAACCACTAATCAAATTACAAGAAATTCTGATAAACAAAATCCCAAATTAAATATTGTCGCACTAATATTAGAAAATTTTCATTTAGTAACAGAGTGGGACCGTATTGGAACAAACTACCTGCACACATTAAAAAAGCAAAAGATTTGAATACTTTTAAAAACCTTCTGGATACTAACGCTGAGTTAAATATGTTAAAATTTCAATTTGATTGATAGAATAGATTAAAATATATCCTGAGCATATGCATGCATTAAGCAACCAATGTTTATGAAATAAGATGATTGGGACACAAAAAGCTGTGAGGCTATCAAAGTCCCAAGTGAACTGAACTGAACTGAACTTAATCAAAGTCAAATAACAATTTAGTGAATTTATGATCCGCATCAATTTGATTAACAAACCAATATGCGCATACGCAACAACTAATTCAAGGAGATTTTTAAATCAGTTAGTAGATTGTGCAAACTTGATGTTAGTTGGTAGATCATTCCAAAGACGTGTTATTCTTTTTCCAAAATCCATTTTAACGTTTGTTAGTCTGATAGTGTTCAATGAAGATTTTCTCATCTGGCTTCCTTGTAATACTATCAGTATATAATTTGAAAAAATCCTCTATTTGTACATCCACCATATCGTCAAATATTTTATTGACTTCGATCAGATCACCGCGGATACGTCTACCTTTTAAGGAGTGTAAGTTAAGTATCTTAGCCGTTGTTCATAATTCATATTTTTGCATTCCCGTAGTAGCTTTAAGCCCTTCTTTGTACTTTCTCTACTGCCTTTGACTGCCATTTGAGTGAGGGCTACCATATGATATTTCCATATTCTAAGTGCGGCCGTACCAGATTTTTGTACAGTTTCAATAATATATCTTTATTGAAGTATGTGAAAGTTCTTTATTAGTCCTATCATTTGGTTTGCTTTATTGATGATTTTATTGATATGTGCATCGAAAGAAAGTAGTGGGTCAAAAATAACACCAAGATCTTTTTCTTCCTCACACTCATTTATTTCATTTTCTTGTCCATTTACCATCATATAATATACTCAACGAAAAAAGTAACTGACCACTTTGATTCTGCCTTGTAAATAAATTAAAAAGCGAGAAATTGAATGGAATAAAATGTATTGGAATACTGCCAGATAAACAATTCGCGGTGAAATGTTGAATGCCCGTGAATAGCGTGCACACGGCTGCGCTGGCGAAAATGACAAAAGCAGCTGTGGTGCATCCCCCTTCACGCTTTTCACATGCACACAGTAAAAAAGCCTGAACTGTATTCGTTGTCTCACTCGGCAACTTTATCCATACTGTACCACTGATTAACACCGCACAGAAAGATGCCACGCTTATCCGAGAGTGAACGATGTCGTCTTGTTGGCATGCTGCAAGGCGGAGCATCGTTGCTGCGACCGCAAGGCACTTTGGAGTAACACAAGAATGACTGTTCGGCATTGGAATCAACGCTATGGGGCAACAGGCACAGTCGCTGACCTTCAAAGAAGTGGTCGCCCAAGAGTGACAACTGCACGACAGGATCGGTTCATCGTCATAACACATCTGCGGAACCGCTTCCAGCCCAGCACAGTGACTGCCCGCACTATCCCTGGGCTCAGGCCGATCACCTCCAACACTGTGCGCAATCGCCTGCGTGACAGAGGACTTCGCGCAAGGCGTCCTGCTAGGCGACTAACTCTACTGCAGCATCACCGTAACGCTCGTATAGCATGGGCCAGAAGATACCAGCGAGCCACAAATGCTGAGCTGAACAGCATTCTGTGGACTGACGAAGTGAGGTTCACCTTATCCAGACCAGATGGCCGGCGAAGAGTCTACCGATTTGCTGGTGAACGCTTTGCTGACGCTTGTGTTGAGGAGTACGAATCCCACGGTGGAGGGGTGTCATGGCATGGGGTGGGTTCACAGGTACTCATCGAACCCAGCTGATCATCCTGAATGGTGCCATCACTGGACTTCGATACAGGGACGAGGTTGTTAGACCTCACATTGTGCCTTTCCTTCAACAACACGGCCCTGGCCTGACCCTGCAGCAGGATAATGCCAGACCCCATGTGGCTAGAGTTGTTCAAGATGACCTCCATGCGCGGCACATCCCCACTATGCTTTGGCCAGCTCGTTCCCCAGATTTGTCACCCATTGAACACGTATGGGATGAAATCAAGCGTCGTGTGCATCGTCAACCTCACCCTCCACAGACACTTCAACAACTCCGCCAAGCAGTCATTGAAGAATGGCAGAACATCCCTCAGGCCTTCATCCAGAGACTGGTGACATCTGTGCGACAGCGCTGTGCAGCAGTGTTGGCCAACCATGGTGGTTACACACGGTATTGAGACTGATCAGTCTTATGGAGCAACTGCCTTTTGTTTCTGTGACATTTGTTAACACACTTTCCCCGAATGAATTGTTGGAACTGGGTCTCGTGATTTCCAAGATGAATTTCTTTTTGTTTATTTTGTGCCCCGATTGTGGCAGATTCTGTTGATCGGTTATACATATCATTCGGTTTGTTGAAATAACAATTAAAAGTACAAATACTGCCTGGTCAGTTACTTTTTTCGTTGAGTATAATTATGATTTGGGTTTGTTTTACCATAGTGCATAACACTACATTTGGATACGTTGAAATGTAAGTTCCATTCATTAGACCATTCTTGTAATGAATATACATCCCTTTGTATTTTTGTATGATTGGTAGAATTTCCATACAGTTTCGTGTCATCAGCGAAAATCTTGCAATTGCTTTGGACAGATTCTGGAAGATCATTTATGAATATAGTGAAAAGTATGGGTCATAGGATACTGCCTTGAGGTATACCACTTAGTACATCTGATCTTTGTACAGCCCTGATGTGGCCCTTTGCGGTCGGCTGGGCTATAAGCAACATTATCTTATCTTATCTTATCTGATCTTTGTGAAGTGGCGTCATTTATCCTTACTTTTTGTGTTCGTCCAGACAAAAAAGCCTGGATCTAATTCAGTACATTTCCTGTAATCCCATAACCTTTCAACTTCTCCAGAAGCCTACAATGCGGTACAGTGTCGAAAGCTTTTCTGAAGTCTAAGTAGACAACATCAAATGATGCTTTTTGCTCAATATATTCTGTAAAATCTTCCATTGTTAAAAGAAGCTGTGTCATACAAGACCTTTTTTTTTCTAAACCCGTGTTGACAATCTGAATACAGATATTGTCCTGAAGATGATTGACAATACAGTCTCTTATTATAGTTTCTAAAACTTTACACACTACACATGTCAGACTAACAGGTCTATAATTTCCAGGCTCATTTTTTTTATCCCTTTTATAAATAGCTGTAACTTCTGCAGTTTTCCAGTCTTCCGGTAAGACTCCCTCTTCTAAAGTTTTATTAAATAAAATTTCAAAATGGAGTGACTGAAGGCGGCGAACGAAGCAAGATCAGGAATAGAGTTTTAGAACTTACCGCCAATGACATTGACAAACAAAGCACAAGACAAGACACGATGCATTTCAACCACTTGGGTCTTCATCAGGCGAAAAAATAAATCACATTTAACATGTGGGACAGTACAAACTACGAAAAACAAAAAAGGGGAATGAAAAATGACTTATCCGTAATTCTTCATGAAGGCGGAAATGACATGAGGCCAGGGGATTATGGGAGAGGAAACAGAGGGGGGGGGGGGGGGGGGGGGGGGGGGGTTGCGTCAGGGGAGGTGTGTGTGTGTGATATGATAGGGTTGTGTGTCTAGTTTATTAGGATGGTATGATATCTTTGTGATGGTTGTGGTAATGGTGGATAGATAATGATGAAAAAAAAAAAAAAAAAAAAAAAAAAGGGAGAGAAGAAAGGTGTGTGTGGGGGGATTTAAGGGGAAGGATCAAAACAAAATTAAGATTAGATAGATGGAGGGTTGCTGTAACTACTGTATGAAGTGAGTGAAGAGGATGTGGTGGTGGTGTATGTAAGTGTGGGTGTATGTGTGTGTGTTGGTAGGGGATATTGCCAACTGATGTGGAAGAGGTGGGTATGTGTGTTTGGTTATTGTTGGATATTGATGCCTTGGGGGTGTAGTGTGCCCAGTTTGGAAATGAGATGGGATTCTTGAGTTGTGCGTTCAAAGCTGTCACTCTGTGACTGCCAGAGTGCCATAACTTTGACATGGTCGATGTTGTGTTGGGTGTGGTTGAAGTGTAGGGCGACGGGTTTGGGTCGGTGGTGGCGGATATCAGCCAGATGTTCAGCGATGCGTGTTTCAAGTGTGCGTGACGTTTCCCCTATGTAGATCTTGCCACACAGCTGGCAGTGGATGGCATATATAATGTTGCGGCTCTGACATGAAAATGTGCGTTTGACTGTGAAGGAGTTTTTGGGGCCCTGTAAGATGGTGTCTGGTTTGGTGAGGGGGCAGATTTTGCAGTTGGGTTTGGAGCAGGGGTGAGTACCTGGTGGTGTAGCTGTGGTTCTGTTCAAACTGGATCGCACGAGGAGGTCTTTGAGCAGAACCACAGCTACACCAGAACCACAGCTACACCACCAGGTACTCACCCCTGCTCCAAACCCAACTGCAAAATCTGCCCCCTCACCAAACCAGACACCATCTTACAGGGCCCCAAAAACTCCTTCACAGTCAAACGCACATTTTCATGTCAGAGCCGCAACATTATATATGCCATCCACTGCCAGCTGTGTGGCAAGATCTACATAGGGGAAACGTCACGCACACTTGAAACACGCATCGCTGAACATCTGGCTGATATCCGCCACCACCGACCCAAACCCGTCGCCCTACACTTCAACCACACCCAACACAACATCGACCATGTCAAAGTTATGGCACTCTGGCAGTCACAGAGTGACAGCTTTGAACGCACAACTCAAGAATCCCATCTCATTTCCAAACTGGGCACACTACACCCCCAAGGCATCAATATCCAACAATAACCAAACACACATACCCACCTCTTCCACATCAGTTGGCAATATCCCCTACCAACACACACACATACACCCACACTTACATACACCACCACCACATCCTCTTCACTCACTTCATACAGTAGTTACAGCAACCCTCCATCTATCTAATCTTAATTTTGTTTTGATCCTTCCCCTTAAATCCCCCCCCACACACACACACCTTTCTTCTCTCCCTTTTTTTTTTTTTTTTTCATCATTATCTATCCACCATTACCACAACCATCACAAAGATATCATACCATCCTAATAAACTAGACACACAACCCTATCATATCACACACACACACCTCCCCTGACGCAACCCCCCCCCCCCCCCCTCTGTTTCCTCTCCCATAATCCCCCTGGCCTCATGTCATTTCCGCCTTCATGAAGAATTACGGATAAGTCATTTTTCATTCCCCTTTTTTGTTTTTCGTAGTTTGTACTGTCCCACATGTTAAATGTGATTTATTTTTTCGCCTGATGAAGACCCAAGTGGTTGAAATGCATCGTGTCTTGTCTTGTGCTTTGTTTGTCAATGTCATTGGCGGTAAGTTCTAAAACTCTATTCCTGATCTTTTATTAAATAAGTAACAAAGTGGTTTTGGTATTTCTTTACATACAGTGGAACCTCCCATGCGGACCACCTCCGTAAGCGGACCACCTCGTTACTAGGACCACTTTTCTCTGGTCCCGAATTTCTTCCTTCTTTGTATGACTATTAAAAACCTCTGTAACCGGACCACCTCGCGTATCCGGACCGAACCACCCACTTTTGGCCCCAAACTGGCCTAAAACCTCCTTAAGCGGACCACCATGTAGAGAGAGTAAGAGTTCACTCCACACATTGCACGGGATCGTGTAGTGCGACAAATGTGATGAATAGGAACTCATAAACAATTCAATAGCTGCTTTACAGTCCACAAGCTTCTATACACCTGTACTCGCTTCACTTGCTTAGCAAACATGGCAGGGAAACAGGCAAAGGCGAAGGAACTAACAATTAAAGACAAAGTCCAGCTGATTAGGAAAAGCGAAAATGGAAATCACAACGACAACTTGCTGCAGAATATGGCGTTGGGAAGTCGCAAGTCCAGAGAATCTTGAAACGAAAAGCAGAATGGATGACTGCGTTTGAAGAAAACACAAATGATGACAGAAAAAGACTCAAGCTTGAAGACACACAGTTTGAGAGAGAGATCGACAGTCTTACCTTTGAATGGTTTACAAGGGCCCGGGGATTGAGCTTGCCATTGAGTGGACCATTAATACAAGAAAAGGCCAAAGAATTCGCAGAAGCACAGAACAAGCCCGACTTCAAAGCATCAAATGGTTGGCTCGACAAATTCAAACATCGCCACAACATCAATGCTGCCGTCATATGTGGTGAAAGCGCTTCCGTTGATGCAAATCAAGTCTCTGCATGGAAAGAAAAGCTGCCAGAGATATTGAAGGGATACAACCCACGCGATGTCTTCAACATGGATGAAAGCGGCATTTTCTACAGAGCACTTCCTGACAAGACTCTTAGGGTGAAAGGTGAAGAATGCAAGGGCGGTAAGAAATCCAAGGACCGATTGACTGCCTCCTTTTGTGTCAACATGCAAGGAGAGTTCGAGAAAACCCTAGTCATAGGAAAAAGCGCTAACCCAAGATGTTTCAAGAATGTTGACCATATGCCTGTCACATGGCAGTTCAACAAAAAAGCATGGATGAACACTGGCGTTTTTTTGGCATGGGTCAATGACTTCAACAAAAGAATGCGTCGTCAACATAGGAATGTTCTGCTTCTTCTTGACAACGCCCCCAGCCACCTTAGGGGCCTCCAGCTGTCCAACGTCAAGATGGTTTATCTGCCAGTCAACACCACTTCCGTCCTTCAACCTCTGGACCAAGGCATCATCAGGGCCATCAAGCAGAGGTACCGAAGAAGGCTCCTTCAAAAAGTGCTTGCCAAGATGGAAAAAAAGGAAGACATTGCCAACATAAACCAGTGCATTTCTATCCTGGATGCCATCAATTGGATAGCAGCGTCTGTCAAAGAAGTGAGCCCCACAACGGTGAAAAAATGCTTCGCAAAGGCTGGGATGACTGATGATTGTCTTGCAAACGACGACGACTTTGAAGATGAAGACAACATCCCACTGGCAAGTTTGATAACACAAGTCCAGAAGACCTTCGAGCTGAACAGTGAGAGCATGGACGACTACCTCCAATGCGATGAAAACCTGGACACGTGCAACAACGACGACACAAATTTAGTGCAAAGTGTCTTGGATGACTTCAATGGCAGTGCCTCAGACAATGACATGAAGGAGACAGAGTCCACAAGATCAACAGAACTGGCCCTCAAGACAACCAAACAGGCACTGGATTATGTTGAGGAGCTCAAGTCCTTTGTCTTGAACAAAGACGCCACTCACTTGCTTCCTGTACTCTACAAGTTGGAAGAAGGGATGTGTGCTCTCTCAGCCGCAAAACAAACAACAATGGAAAACTTTTTTAAATGAAAGCCTTCGCATACCACTGCCTGTCTTTTTATAAAGGCCTTTTTATATACCTGTACAGTACAATTTTAGACATTTTGATTTATTAAATGAGTCTGTGAAAAACGGACAATAATAATATAAAGAAATGCCCCTAACACATGCACACACCCACTACCACCCCCCTCCTTCCCCCCGGCACTCAGTGACACACCCCTACCTCCGTAAGCGGACCACCTCTGTAAGTGGACCACTTTTGGCGGGTCCCGTGGGTGGTCCGGTTACGGAGGTTTCACTGCAGTGGAACCTCCCATGTGGACCACCTCCGTAAGCGGACCACCTCGTTACTAGGACCACTTTTCTCTGGTCCCGAATTTCTTCCTTCTTTGTATGACTATTAAAAACCTCTGTAACCGGACCACCTCGCGTATCCGGACCGAACCACCCACTTTTGGCCCCAAACTGGCCTAAAACCTCCTTAAGCGGACCACCATGTAGAGAGAGTAAGAGTTCACTCCACACATTGCACGGGATCGTGTAGTGCGACAAATGTGATGAATAGGAACTCGTAAACAATTCAATAGCTGCTTTACAGTCCACAAGCTTCTATACACCTGTACTCGCTTCACTTGCTTAGCAAACATGGCAGGGAAACAGGCAAAGGCGAAGGAACTAACAATTAAAGACAAAGTCCAGCTGATTAGGAAAAGCGAAAATGGAAAATCACAACGACAACTTGCTGCAGATATGGCGTTGGGAAGTCGCAAGTCCAGAGAATCTTGAAACGAAAAGCAGAATGGATGACTGCGTTTGAAGAAAACACAAATGATGACAGAAAAAGACTCAAGCTTGAAGACACACAGTTTGAGAGAGAGATCGACAGTCTTACCTTTGAATGGTTTACAAGGGCCAGGGGATTGAGCTTGCCATTGAGTGGACCATTAATACAAGAAAAGGCCAAAGAATTCGCAGAAGCACAGAACAAGCCCGACTTCAAAGCATCAAATGGTTGGCTCGACAAATTCAAACATCGCCACAACATCAATGCTGCCGTCATATGTGGTGAAAGCGCTTCCGTTGATGCAAATCAAGTCTCTGCATGGAAAGAAAAGCTGCCAGAGATATTGAAGGGATACAACCCACCGATGTCTTCAACATGGATGAAAGCGGCATTTTCTACAGAGCACTTCCTGACAAGACTCTTAGGGTGAAAGGTGAAGAATGCAAGGGCGGTAAGAAATCCAAGGACCGATTGACTGCCTCCTTTTGTGTCAACATGCAAGGAGAGTTCGAGAAAACCCTAGTCATAGGAAAAAGCGCTAACCCAAGATGTTTCAAGAATGTTGACCATATGCCTGTCACATGGCAGTTCAACAAAAAAGCATGGATGAACACTGGCGTTTTTTTGGCATGGGTCAATGACTTCAACAAAAGAATGCGTCGTCAACATAGGAATGTTCTGCTTCTTCTTGACAACGCCCCCAGCCACCTTAGGGGCCTCCAGCTGTCCAACGTCAAGATGGTTTATCTGCCAGCCAACACCACTTCCGTCCTTCAGCCTCTGGACCAAGGCATCATCAGGGCCATCAAGCAGAGGTACCGAAGAAGGCTCCTTCAAAAAGTGCTTGCCAAGATGGAAAAAAAGGAAGACATTGCCAACATAAACCAGTGCATTTCTGTCCTGGATGCCATCAATTGGATAGCAGCGTCTGTCAAAGAAGTGAGCCCCACAACGGTGAAAAAATGCTTCGCAAAGGCTGGGATGACTGATGATTGTCTTGCAAACGACGACGACTTTGAAGATGAAGACAACATCCCACTGGCAAGTTTGATAACACAAGTCCAGAAGACCTTCGAGCTGAACAGTGAGAGCATGGACGACTACCTCCAATGCGATGAAAACCTGGACACGTGCAACAACGACGACACAAATTTAGTGCAAAGTGTCTTGGATGACTTCAATGGCAGTGCCTCAGACAATGACATGAAGGAGACAGAGTCCACAAGATCAACAGAACTGGCCCTCAAGACAACCAAACAGGCACTGGATTATGTTGAGGAGCTCAAGTCCTTTGTCTTGAACAAAGACGCCACTCACTTGCTTCCTGTACTCTACAAGTTGGAAGAAGGGATGTGTGCTCTCTCAGCCGCAAAACAAACAACAATGGAAAACTTTTTTAAATGAAAGCCTTCGCATACCACTGCCTGTCTTTTTATAAAGGCCTTTTTATATACCTGTACAGTACAATTTTAGACATTTTGATTTATTAAATGAGTTGTGAAAAACGGACAATAATAATATAAAGAAATGCCCCTAACACATGCACACACCCACTACCACCCCCTCCTTCCCCCCGGCACTCAGTGACACACCCCTACCTCCGTAAGCGGACCACCTCTGTAAGTGGACCACTTTTGGCGGGTCCCGTGGGTGGTCCGGTTACGGAGGTTTCACTGTATTGCACTACTACTGCTCCAAATCCTGCAATAATGTAGCAGCCAAGTTCCTGAGTGGAATGGTGAAACTGACAGAGGACATGGAAAAACTGAATATCGAAGTGGCTGGAATCGACAGCAAAGTTGAAGATGTGATGAAGGGACATTTCACTGATCACATGATTGAGACAGTGAAGGGATCACCAAGGAGCAAACTGAAGTAAAACTTGAAGAAGATTTGGACATTTCGAAACCAGGATGGATGTTAAGGCTAGAGAACACATGGTAAACATGCTCGAAGAAAAGTCCAAGGAACAGATGAATGAAATCAAAGACCAGGTCAAGAGACAGACCAATGTGGTTATCTTCAGGCTTTCGGAAGACAAAACAAAAACGCCCAGGAAAGGAAAACAGCTGATCAGGACAGAATTCAACAGCTTCTCACAGAAATCAAATGCGAGCACAAACCCCTGGACGTGAGGCGCTTGGAAACATGCGAACTGATGACGAAGGACAGAAAAACTGCCCAGTCAGATGTTTTCCTCAGAAGCTGCCAGAGATGAAGCGATTGCAGCATACCATAAAAGAAGAAAGGAGATCAGAAAACCAAAGTTGAAGGAATCGGGGGAAGAAGACCTGTGGTGTACAAAGTTGGCTATGTGGAAAGATATGACTCCAAAGGAAAGAAACGAAGATGCACTTTTCCAGGAACTACGCCAGAAGAGAGACAAAGCCCATAGATCGGGGGAAGACAGGGTTCACTGGATTCTGAAGAAAGGAAAAGTGGTGAACATGGGGAAGCGTCTGGCAAAAGAGCCCGGCGAATTGTGGAACTGAACAGACCAAATAGCAAGACCGTAAATAATGTAAATAGATCTGCTTCAAGGTACAAGACTACCCAAAGTTTTTCTGGTCGTTTTTCTAGTCGTTCTGTTTCTACATCAAAGACTATGAATAAGTTTGCAAATTGCACTTGTTTTTATACTAATGCGGACCAGCTGATGAAAAAAAGGAACGAGCTAAAGGCAGCAGTCGACCTCTACAAGCCTGATATCATTGGGATAACAGAAGTAAAGTGAAAAACACGAAGTTTCTTGATTGAGGAGTGCGAGATTGCTCTGAAAGACTATGAACTGTTTCACAACTTACATGAAGAGGGGAGAGGCATGGCACTGTATGTACGGAAGGAACTGAAACCATCCCTTTGCGACAAACTGAAATGGATTTCTCCGAGCACATATTTGTGGAATGCCAAGTAGAGGAAGAGGACTCGCTCCTCATAGGCTTACTATACAGGAGTCCCAAGTACCACGAAGACAAACACCGAGAAACTCAATGGGCTACTTTCTGAAGTGATGGACATACAGTTTTCTTATATGATGGGGGACCTAAACTTCCCAGTCGTCGATTGGCACTTGGAGAAAGTTACAGGCAAAGGTGGACCGGAACATACCAGTCTCCTGAAGACAATAAAAGATGCATTCTTAATCCAGCACCAAAAGACACCAACCCGCTACAGGGAAGGACAGAAAGCCAACGTACTTGACCTGGTTCTCACGACCAGATAAAGACATGATCAAGGAGATCAGAGTAGAGGCAGGACTTGTGAAAAGCGATCACTTCTCACTTGTCATCAGTCTCTCATGCTCATGCGGGAGCCCACCGAAAGAGACAAGATTCAGCTACAGGAAAGCTGATGTTGATGTACTGAGGGTGGAACTGGAAAAAATAGACTGGACAGAGGAACTGAGGGACTTGCAACCAGATGCAGCATGGGAAAACATAAAAGATCACATTAACGCTGCCATCACCAAGTCAACTCCGAAGACCAGAACCAACGGTAAAAGAGGAAAGAAATGGATTGATCAGGGTATGCTGACGTTAGTCAGAAAGAAGCACAAACTCTAAAGAAAATGGCAGATCACAAGAGATCGAAAGGATTATGAAAGAGATGGAAAGGATTATGAAGGAAAGGATTATGAAGCGTACAAAAATGGAAAGGATTATGAAACATACAAAAAAGCGAGCAGTCGGGCAAGGAAGGCCTGCAGAAAGGCGCAGAGAAAGCTGGAAGCACAGGCGGCATCAGAAGCGAAAAACAACCCAAAAGCATTCTGGAACTATGTCAAAGGAAAAACCAAAACAAGGGCTGGAATAGGGGACCTCAAGAAAGACGATGGTTCTAAGATGAAGACAGATAGTGAAAAGGCAGAAATGCTGAACCAATTTTTCAAGAGTGTTTTTACAGCTGAGGATATAGGCCCGCTCCCAGACCCACCAGACTACAGTTTCACAGAAGCTTTGGAAGATTTTGAAGTCACTGAGGAGGAGGTATGAAAGCATCTGACCAACCTACATACAGGCAAGGCAGCAGGGCCCAATGGATTGCCACCATTGATACTCACCAAAGCAGCTGACCAGTTGGCGAAGCCTCTGGCCCATCTCTTCAGACTGACACTGGACAATGGAACTATCCCAGAGGACTGGAGGAAAGCCTACGTTACACCCATATATGGAGGGGAGCAGAATGGTGCCCAGCAACTACAGACCTGTTAGTTTAATGTGCAAAACCTGCAAGGTCATGGAGAAGATAGTGCGCAATCACGTCATGGAACACCTGCTGACGATTTCCTTGATCGCTGAAGAACAACAACATGGCTTTGTACCTGGACGATCCTGCATTACCCAACTGCTGGAAGTGATGGGTATCTGAACCAACATTGTAGACGATGGCGGCAGCGTGGATGTGGTATACACCGACTTTCAGAAGGCATTCGACACGGTGCCCCATCGTAGACTCCTGTTAAAGGTTGCAGCCCATGGTATCACGGGGAAAGTGCTGGGTTGGATCAAGGACTTTCTGGCCAACAGGAAGCAGCATGATATTGTGAATGGCACGTAGTCACAGGAAGCCAGCGTGAACAGTGGCATCCCCCAGGGGAGTGTGCTTGGGCAGATCTTGTTCGTTATCTTTATTAATGACCTCCCAGTCAGAGTAAACAGCACTGTGAAAATGTTTGCGGACGACACCAAAGTGTTCAACAGAAGTGACACAAAGACGGGACCAAAAGATCTTCAGGGTGACCTTGACCTACTTCAGCACTGGTCTGACACGTGGCTGCTCAAGTTCCATCCACAGAAATGCAGCGTAATGAAACGGGGGTCAGAAGTCAAAGGCAACATACTACATGACGGGCAAAAATGAAGAGGGCAATAGTACAAGGGTGACACTGAAAGAGACGGTAAGCGAAAAGGACCTGGGAGTGCTCATTGACGACAAACTGAACTTTAAAGAGCATGTTGCACAGTCGACAGCTAAAGCAAACAGAATGGTTGGGCTTATAAGGCGAAAGCCAACCAGAACAACAACTGTGGCCACTGCGCAATTCCAGTCGGTGCCTTAGACAAGGCACTCCAGTGCGAGATATGTGATTTGTGGTTCCACATTGCCTGTGTCGACGTTGATGACACAACTTACAAGGCCATTAAGGAAGATGGTGAAAGGCCCACCCCGCAATTGCACTGGCACTGTGGTCAATCCTGTAACCGATTTATCCACAAATTTCTCAGTGGTATGGAAGATATGAGGACAGATGTTGCCAAACTCTCAAAGAATGTGGAAGCTGTCGCCACCACCGTGAACCAGATGTCAGAAGGTGACCTCCCCCAGAAAATGGTTGAGAAAATTAAAGACATTACAGATGAAGCTATCAAGAACATCACGGATCACACAGCAGGCAGCAGTACAGGCGGTCCCATGGAGACTCAAATCGCTGACATTGTGGAGAGCAAGACAGCAGAAAAGGTAGCCGAAATGGAGGACAGGAACCGAAGAAAGACTAACCTAATTATCTTTAAAATCAAAGAAAGTACCGCCACTGAATCAGGTATAGGAAGGCAGAAGACACAGAGACAGCAAAGAAAATACTGAAGGATCTGAATATCCCTTATCAACCAACGGACATCAGAAGACTGGGGAAGCCGAAGGAGAAGGATTATGAACGTCCCCCGAGACCAGTGAGACTAACCTTTGCCTCTATGACACAGAGAGACGAGACTGTGCGTGCCTACCATAAGAAGAGGAAAGAACAAGAAATCAACAAGGATGCTGCTGCAGCTCCCATCTCTGACATCAGCATGAGAAAGGATTTGACCTCTGCAGAACGCAAGGAAGAGACAGCACTCTATAAAGAGCTTCAAGAGAAGAGGACTCGGGTGTCGGGGGACGACAAAGTGAAGTGGGTGAGGCGCAACAAGCGTGTGGTCTTCCTCGGGAAACCGCCAGATCAGGCGGCCAAGGGTGGTTTGGGGTAAAGGAACTCTCAGTCCCCACTGCTCATAGTTTTAAAACTTCATCTTCATCATTCTTTTGAACGTTCGTCCAGCCACCAGAAAAACACGGCCAATGCTTTCTTGAAATCATGTACGTGCCTCTACAGCAACGTAGGTTCTTTACTCAACAAGAGGAGTGAGCCAGAAGCCCTTATCAGCATTTACAAACCATCAGTAATTGGGATCACTGAAGTTAAACCAAAGAACGCAAGATATGCAGTACAGGAGTGCGAGGTAGCTATGGATGGTTACGACGTTTTTCACAACCTCACAGACAAGCCAGGAAGTGGAATGTGCTTATGTGTAGACAGCAACCTAAAAGCTTCCCAAATAGGTGTTGGAGACAATGACTTTGAAGAGCACATACTAGTCGAATGCCGTCTAGATGGGTCAGATAAACTACTGCTTGGATTAATCTACAGAAGCCCCCACTCCCCTCCAGAAAATACCGCAAAACTTAAACTGATCAAGCATCTAGGGAAACAGAAACAGTACTCCCATATCCTTGTGATGGGTGACTTTAACCACCCAGAAATTAACTGGCAAAATGAGACATGCAACTGGAGGAAGGAACACCAAGCGCAGAAATTCCTTAAAGCCAGCAAAGATGCATATCTCATCCAGCACCAGAAGGAGCCAACAAGAATCAGACAGGGACAAAACCCCAGCCTCGATGACTTAGTCTTCACCAACAAAGAGGAGGTGATAGACAGTATCACAACACAAGCTGGACTTGGAAAAAGGTTCGATTCGCATCAGAGGAGCCATTTGTGATGTTCATGGCCCCGCTGGCTCCGACCCAGAGTTGAGTTCGCTGCGGGCTCATTTTGAAAGACTGGGACCACACAGTCGAATTACATCCACAAAATGGATGCTTATTTGAGAGTGTTTCTCAAATTTGGACTGAACATAGTTGTGAAGTAAATCGTTTTATTCTTTATTAGAAGGTAAAGGTTAGGTTTCGAGCCATTGATGTCACACGCAATGATTTATGGGATCGCCTGCCATGTTGGGGAGCATGAAGTAAGACAGCGAGTGATAAACACTTACTTACTTACTTGATACTTGATGTTGTCGGTGGTTGAGACCCGTGGTTACAGGTCAGTCCACCGATCGATGTGTTGTCCCTGTCTACAGCTGCTTGCACTTGCAAGATCTATTGATAGCAGGTCGGGTTATACAGCGCTGGGTGGTTGGCCCAGCGGGCGTCAAGTCTGTTTTTAAATGCGGTCATGCTGGGTGCGGACATAACTTATTCTGGTAGGCTGTTCCAAACCGACACCGCTCTTTCAGAAAAGAATGAATTCCAAACTTCTAGGCAGGACCTATGCTTTACAATTACAAGCTTCCTGCTGTGGCCTCTGGTGTTGCATCTGTCGTGCAGCTTGAAGTTGGGCCGGCTTGTGTCGTATATGCCAGTGATGTATTTGTAGAGGTTGATCATGTCTCCCCTGCGTCTGCGGTGTTCCAGGCTGGGCAGCTTGAGGGTTGACAGGTGTTCTGGGCATGGTTTGTCCTTCAGTTTGCCAATGAGTTTTGTGGCTCTGCGTTGAATGTCTTCTATCTCTTGTGGGAGGGTGAGACACTGTTGTGTTATCCCCTGTCATAGCTCTTCTCACACATACAAGGGTGCAAAACGAGAACATGGATTGCAATTTTTTAGAAATCTGAGGGTGAAATGCCATTGCAGAAAATTAATGGAAGGACTGACAACACGGAGAAAAAGAGGGTGGATTGCCGCGATCAGGCGTACAAACATAACATTTGAGCACAGTGGAGAAGGCGCTCAAGTCTGTTCCGAACATTTTCATGGATGCAATTAGATACCCCTTGACTCTGTATGCAACAATGCATTAAGATTTTAAGTGGATGGAAGGGGCACAGAGTTTAAAAATGCCCAAAATGAGTGGTGTGTGTGTGTGTGTGTGTGTGTGTGTGTGTGTGTGTGTGTGTGTGTGTGTGTGTTAAGTCCAACTTTCTTACTATGGGAGACTCAATCACTGATTCAGCTTGTCAGTATGGTTCTTCCTTTAGCCAAGATTGTCATTAGTGTAACAAACATAGGGAGATCAAATCTGAATGACATGAGAATCCTCATATACTGTCAGTGAAAGTGGTACAGGAAAGTAATGAGGCAGGAAAACTTTTGAAACTGATCATTTCACATATTAAAAAAGTTCAGTGCGAGTATTTCCTGAAAGTAAATCTTTGAAAAGAGTGGGACAGAACCGACTCCAAAATTTCCATATTTAAAAAGTAATAATTAGTCAGCTGATGTATAATCTTAGTTTAAATGCCACACACACACACACACACACACACACACACACACACACACACACACACACACACACACACACACACACACTGCTTGGAACACAAACTGACACACAACTATGCAAAACAACTCAGAAAATGTACAGAAGCTACTTTCATTCAAAGTTTTTGTCCCATGCTTTTTTTAATCTCCATTTTGGATTAAAATACATGAAAAGTCAGGAATCGATAGCATGCACACATTATGTACACACTTACAATTATGTGAACAATTTAGCCAAACTACTGTAGATAACCAAACATAATCCTGTCTTGTTTTTTTTTAATACACAGGCACACACATACTCTCATATGAACTCATACTTACTCGCACACTCCAGGCATACACACACCACACACATGCATGCACACATACACACACACACACACACACCACACACACACACACACACACACACACACACACACACTATCCCTCGCTTTGTGCCTGTCTTTCTCTCTGCTCAGACCGACTTTCATTATGAGTCGCTCAGCTTTGACCGTCTGTCTGTTGCCTTCTGCATTTTTTTAGTTTGAATGTATTTCCACATAAAAAAAAGTATTCTAGGGTGAAAAGAGGTAGCAGAGACTGAAAAATGTGCGATACCTAGCTGTTGTACTTTTAGTTATCAGACATGTTTATAAATGCGGTTATTTCTGGTTCCAGGAACATTAGTCATGGGGAAGGCCAGGCAGAATGGGAGATCTCCCAGGAAGGATCGATTTATTCACAAACAAGTGACGAAGCAAGTGGGTGAAGGAGTCAAGAAAGGTAAAGTTCCAGCAACAACAAGCAAACGAAGCAAAGCTAAAGCAACAACACAACAAAGAAAGTTCCATTTCCACAGAGGCTGGGGGTGGGAACTGAATTTAGTAGCTTTTTTTTCCTGAAGATTTTGGTTTGGCTGATGTGCTACACAGTTTTAAATCTGCCCAGATCTTTGATCTTTTTACACTTGTGTCTGTATTAAGTAAAGAAGACAGTTTTGTGCTGGTTACAAACAGGTCACTCTTTTTACATACCCTTGTATGGTTTAAAAGGAGATGCCAGATGGTCCAATTTTAATATGCATGTAAATGAAAATATGTAAAGTCATGTAGGATCAATAACTGCCATTCTTATCATTGATACTTCAATTCATGATAGTTTGTTTGGAAATTTTGTTGGTAAACATTGACATACCTCAGCGAATGAAGTGAAGCCACTGACCAATATCATTAGGGAAAGATAAATCACTTGGTGATGCCAATTTTAAGCATGACTAAGCATACATCAGCCTGTCAAAATGTAAACAAGTTATTCCAAAAGAAAGAAAGATCAAGCGCAAAGCAAAGCATATTTAGTACACAATTTAAAAAGACAGTAGTGAATGATCATCAAATGTGTTGTCTGTGGAGGTCACAAATAACAGACAGCCCACCCCAAACCCCTCCCCATAGGTACACAAAACAATGCTCCCCTGATGGCTGTTAATATTAAATAAGCGAATGGCACAGTGAGAGATGTGGAGTAAAAACAGTTCAGTGACAGAGCATAAGAGCAGGGAGAGGGGGAAAGAGAGGCGGTTGCCAGTCCCCCTCATCCAGCTATTGTTGTTTTGTTTATTATGTTTATGAAATTTAAGACCTTGTTATTTGCTAACCTAAATTTTTAGCTTCTGCAATTAGATTAGAAAAGGTGTAGGTTTGTGTGGTATAAGCGGGTTTAGTTGGGTTATGCAAAATCAAAATATGTTGTTGATGTTGTTTCATCTGTTGAGTTGAGTAATCTGATGGGAACATTGATACAATAACCTTTTTTGCTTTTTCACCCTTGCAGTAGATCGAGCAAGGGATTGGCAGCAAAAGACGGGAATGCTGGTCAGTGACAATTTGAGAACACCTGGAAAGACCAAGTCCAACTCTGTACTGGAGAACTTAAGACTATTGGATCCATGGAGGCACTACATAGATGAAATGAGCGACAGAAACTCTGTAATAGATTTTTCAGCTATTGATTTGTCAACAAAGAAAGAAAAGGTAAGTGATAAGTCTGCTTTATATTCATGGGCTATCTCTGTTATAACTAACCAAGATACTGTTGTGAACGGCAGTTAGGAACTGTCCTTTTCACAAGTGTTATGGTGTTATCCCTTCCTAACAGATCTGAAAGACTTGTCTAACTCTGCACATCTTTCTTTTGACAGACTGAAATTGCTGTTGAACTGTTATTTAAAATATTTCAGTGCGTGATCACGGACTGATGTTGATTCATTGGTTTTGATTAAAGCTGGAGTTGCGTTTCAGTTTTACTGTGAAGTGCAGTAAATGTTGCCATCCTACAGTAACTGTATTTTGATCATGTATGACATATCCTCAGGAATGGGGCCAACAGCAGCATTTTGGGTTTACAGAATTCTGTTAACATTGATAATTGACATATTTACAGAATCTTATGAATGCAAAATCTCAGATTCATCCTCATGGACTCTAAACACATTATTTGGGGTGTTGAACATTTCAGAGTCGGCGACATTGGCTTCTGTTCAGGAGGATGGGCCATGTATATTACATTCTTTTGTATTAGCTCATGGTTCAGGACTTTCTCGTTTAATCATAGTGAATATCACAAGCTTGTGATGCCATGTTTACTGCTGCCATCAGCTTTGAAAAATGTTCGTCACTTCACCTGGTCTTTAGGTTTAGAGAGCGGATCTCAGACGCCTTTTCTTACCCGAGTTTCCTTAGGATTTCATGTTATACACCATGCAGATTGTGTATTTGGTAAATGAGTTGTCTCCATGATACTGTACTCCTCTGAACTCTCTCTTCCATTAAAAGTTGATGGCACTGAGTATTCTTTTTTAGATGTTTTTCAGATTCTAAGACTGTGGGCTGGTCCCTGTCAGTTGATGATTTTAATGAAGAATCATGCTTTCATTTTGGGGCTCCATGGATCTGCAAAAAATTGTGACCTGCACAAAATGTTCTGTTATATGAAAGGCATGACAAAAGTTGCAGGCCAGAAATTGATGACTCGGTTAATCCTGCCGTCCTGTAAAGACAGTTGAAACTGGAAGCCTGAACTGAGCTTCTAGAGGAAATGCTAACGCTGAAATAATCAAACTGAGCTTCTAGAGGAAATGCTAACGCTGAAATAATCAGTCTTTCATTAACTGTATTTAACAAGATTGTGTTGAGGTCATTTATAGATTAGTTGGTCCTGTTAACTCATGAACCAGCGGGCATCCTTTCAGTTTTTAGAATCACTTTGAAGCTTTAATAACGCTTGTGAGTTCTCATTCTCTTTGCATATCCATTCATGTTATTTATTTGTATGAAAGAACTGCAAACCTAGAATCAACTGGCAAAGGCAGTAGACCACATGCGCCAGTGTAAATGATATGAATTGTGTATCAGGGATTAAAATACTCTGCCTTTGGGATGATACTGCCTTTAGAAGCATATTCACCTCTATCCCCAAATTTTTAGCTGGAAAAAAGTATTGAACATGAATCATGGAGGAAGGACTCTATTTCATATCATGATAAGATTAACTACTCTTAGTTGTGACAGTTGTAACTGTGTTAGTGTGTGCCTAAGCTGGTCTTAGTTAATATTAAAAATATTCATAGTTGAATTGTTGAATGAATAACTATCGAGCAGGGTCAGTGATTTTGATTGAAGAGGTCTTGAAAAGTTGAAATGGGTGTGGATGGGGGTGGCTGTGTTTTATGACATATGTGATTGTTTTCCACACTGAGAAATGCCTGCTACAGTCTAGAATGCACCATGAAGGCTTCTTTTACAAGAAAAAAGATATTCCCTTCTTGATAACTGAAAATGATGTATATAAGGCTCGAGACTGCGCAGGTTTCAGGTGTTTTTACTAAATTTTACTAAACCCATGATACACTCGAACATTTCCAACACATGAGTTTCTACCCTTTTTTTTTTTTACCCCAACCATTGTAAGCCCTGATATGTATGTGTGAACTATGCACATTCAAGTAGAATTTGTATGTTGTTTGGTCTGGCGGTGAATTAACTTTTCTACTTTACAGTGGAGGAGTCGTAAGAAGAAAACTAACCATACAAAGAAAAGGACTGTCAGTCAGCATGTTAAGTCAGCACATATGCATTTAAATGTGAGTAATGGTAACTGTTTGTTTTGTTTGGGACTTTTTAAAAAAATCTTTATTAAAGGCAAGGCAGCTTTTTTTCACTTTGACACAAGTTCGATAATTTTTTATGTATATGCAGGGCTCCCATATTCCTTACAGGTGTTTATTGTTCCTTTTATACTTACCTGTCCAAACAAATACTTGATTCCCATTTGGAACGACTCCATATCATAAGAATTCTGATTTTTTTTAAAAAGCAAAATGGGGAGAGCAAAAGCTAACTTCCTCTCAGTTCCCAGAAAGGCCATTCACAGTGATCACCCTTAATGAGTTCACAACATTGTGCCACATTGCAAGTAGCTAAGTTTTCTCCTTTTTCATGGTGAAGCAAGATGCCGCTTTCAGCTCTACGATTTTTTCAGACTTAATTTTAATTTGTGATGGATTTTCACAAACGGCTGTTTTATGCTGGCATTCGCCTTGGAGGGTGAAGCTTTTTTGGCTTTGTTAGAGTTCGCATCTCCCAAAGTGGTTTCAAAACTTGGTACTTTGATGGCATCGCAGATTTGTTCCATCTGTTGCAAGTGGTGCTCTCTCAACAATTCATATGAGACTGTGCCGTCTGTATGAACTACTCATTTGTGCCTTGTAGCTTGTGTGATAGGTGGTGCAACATGTGGTGTTTGGTGCCTGATTTCGACATTCGCACCAATTTATAGCGGTCTGCCAGCTTGGCAAAAAGAGCCTTCTGCCTCTCCCTGCCACACCCATTCTGACATGGTCCCATGGCCAGTGTCTGTCCCCCTCCTATTCCATGCTTGCCAACCTGGGTGCCTTTTAACAGAAGAGGAGTGGTTGGAGAGTGGTAACCTTGGTGGGCCTTCTGAGAGTGTGCCCCACTGATGTTGCATGCTTTTTTAAAGTTGCCGCGTGGGGCTGTCTAAAGAGGATGCCTGTTGCATTGCAAAAGGGCAAGCCTTGGTTGGGAGGACTGGGCACCTTCTGACCATCACAATGAAGGTATGCACGGTGAGAGTGCAGGAGAATGTGTCTCAGGTGTTGTCAAGGAAGAGGACTTCCTGGATGTTGATGATGGCAATGATGATGATA
Organism: Conus ventricosus; assembly: GCA_018398815.1. Classification (NCBI taxonomy): domain Eukaryota; kingdom Metazoa; phylum Mollusca; class Gastropoda; order Neogastropoda; family Conidae; genus Conus; species Conus ventricosus. The sequence continues at coordinate 14,509,157 of CM031616.1, read as the reverse complement.
ATGCTGCTCTCATGCTTGGTCAACATTCTTCAAACTTCATATTTTGATCCTGCTTCTTCCCCATCGCAGGGGGTTCATGTGAAGAAGTTGACTAATGGTTGAGATTTACGTCCTCATAGCGAAAGTCTTTAGGGACATGTTCTTCTTTTATGGTAGTCTTTAAAAGGAGAAGTTGATTCTGTTTTAGATTGAGTTGTCTGTACTCCTCCATCATCAAAAAAAGTCACAGAGTTTAGAGATGTGTTCAGCCAGTCTTGGTTGACTTGCGATATGCCCTTTCCGGTTTTCCATTTGTTGAGGCTGTCACCCCGCCTTGTGACAAGGTTTCTGTCATGGTCTACCTTCCTGCCAGTCTATAAACAAGCTCTTTCTGACCCTCCAGCCCCTGACCCACAGGTAGGGGTCGGTCTTGGGGCCATGGTCACAGGCAGTTACTATGCTCCTTTTAAGGTAATTCCTGTGGTGGGTCGCCTTTTATCCTCAGTGGGAGTCTTATCACATCAGAAGACTGGGTACTTTTGAAGGTAGAGGAAAGCCTGAAGATTTACTTTCCAACCCCATCCCCCACCCCACTCGCCAGCCCAGCCACGCACCCGTATAATGCCAAGCCTTAGCCCAGTTTTGACCAAATTTCCAACAGACCTCTCCAAGACCACAGTTCTTTTGGAGGAGGTAAATTCACTTCTTCAGAAGGGTTCAATTACGGAGACACCTCATCCTATTCCTTAAGGGTTTTCCACCTTTCGCTTTCTAGTATTCAAGAAAAAACGGGAAGTGGAGAGCAGTTATTGACCTGTTTACATCTCCAAAATTGGCCCAGGAGATGGTGCGCAGGTTACACGCTTCCATCATTCCACTTCTCTTTGCATACCCCAAAACCAACATTTTTGCCTTTCAGGGGAAAGTCTTTTTCATCAAGGTCCTCCCCTTTGGTCTCTCTGACTCTCTCAGCCCTTTGACATTCAGCAGGGTAATGGACACAGTCATGGCAGCTGTCAGGCCAACTCAGTGTTGTTGAATTATCTGGACAACCTTCTCCAAAAGAATCGGAATCCTGTGGTTCTTTCCTGGGATCTTTCCATTCTCAAGCAAACTCTTCTGTGGGCTTTTTGTGAATCTGAAAAGTCAGTCTGAATTCCCTCTCAGAACTTTGTACACCTGGGCATGCACCTGTGTGCAGGTTTGGGAACTCTGTATATACAGTTTAAGAATGTGAGTGTGTGTGTGTGTGAGAGAGAGAGAGAGAAAGAGAGAGAGAGAGAGTATGCATGTGTGTGAGTGTGTGCATGTGTGTGTGTGTGCGTACGTGTGTGTGTGTGTGCTTGTGTATGTGCATGTGCGCACTCTCATGAAAGTGTCCTTTAGTAGATAATGTTGTGTGGTTAGTTGGAAAAGAGTTATAATTTATAAAATGCTCACTTAAGTTTTAGATGTTTTGGAACACCCTCCTCAAAAGAAATTACTGTTTCCCACAGCATGTACTCAATCCTCAGTCTGTGTGGTGAAGCAGTTATTATTATCATTAGGGGACTCGGTTGGTAGTAGTAGTACTCTGCATATATTGAACCAAAAGGGCACTTTGAACATCAACAAAGCAGCTTGGAAGAGCTGCGGTATCCCCTTTTATGGGTTGCTTCATGACAGCTTGATACTGGTCACATTTGCTGTTTCTGGGACTCGAACATGATGAATGGTGGTGTGTCCATGTGTATGGCAGTCAGGAAGTGGTGGCTTGAGAGTTACACCAGATGTTGGGACATCAAAAACAGAACAGGAGGGCTCGTTCTGTGCCCAAGAATGCGTCATGATGTACATGTACAGGCACACAGTCTGCTGCTACTCCAGTGTTGCTCAGTGACAGGCAGTGAGCATGAGGCAAACTTTGAAATGGGAATAGCCAAAGACAAGCGAATAAAAAATGGCTGTTTTCCTGATTGAACAGACAGTTATAAATTAACTGACATACACTTTGAAGAATCTGTCATACTTCAGTAGTTGCCATTCGTACTTGTTCAGGTTGAACTTGTATTGTCATAGTTTCATAATTGTGTAGATGTTGTTGGTTTTCTTTTTCTCACCAGCTCAGTGCTCTTCAATTAGCATGTATTACCATTTCAGAAGGGAGCTCTCGGCCAAGGTAGAAACCCTGGCGGTCAGAAGGGAAGCTTTGGAGGACGCTTGACTCACAATAGGCTCACTGTATGTTAAAGGGGAGAGACTGAGGATGTGCAATTTAGTATACTGGGATGACTGTTTTGCAGCATGTGTGCAATATTCATGGGTTGCTAGAATTTTATGTAGAGTGCTACCTAAAAATTCTATAACATAGTTGAGTTTCTTATCATTTTTGGGGAATAATGTTAAGTGTTTTCATGATTCGTCTCATAGGAAGCAGCCATTAGAGGATAGGGATGGAGACAGGGACTTGAAAAATGGACATAGATCTGTCATGTTAACAAGAACAGTCCATTTATAGATAGCAGTGACAGAAACAGTCCATTCAACAAGTAAGATCTTCAACTCTACTCCTTTTACATGCACCGTTATGAAACCTAATTTTTTTTCCAGCAGAAAAAGGCATGCACTAAGACAGTGATGTATAAAGGTTGGGCATTTGTACATGGTTTCTTGCTGGCAGTAGAATTCAGTGGTCTGGCCTTGTTGGCTTCAGGGTGAAGGCATTTGCTGTGTTGGTAAAAAAAAAAAGTGTCATTTGAAAATGCAGTTGATGGCAAACTGCCGGTGGGGTCAGTCTTGACAATGGTGGCACTAACTGGAAATAAAAAAAATGCATTGTAACTTGTAATCTGTATATCAAGGCTTAAGAATTTTTCTCTCTCTGGTCATCTGGACCCTTTGGTTGGTACCACTTGTTCCTATAATGCTCATGCTGGATTACAGCCCTGATGTGGCCCTTTGCGGTCGGCTGGGCTGTAAGCAACATTATCTTATCATGCTGGATTCCCATAACAGCGTTGGTCCCAGATCCTGCAGTCCAGTGTGTGGTAGTCAATGCCAGGGTCGTAATCCATGTTAAATGATGGCAGACAGTCTGTGTGCAAGCTGATAGGCTGCAAACCAACAGGTTGTGTGTAAGCCGACAGGTAATATGCCCATAGTGTCACTGCACCTCGCAAGCTGATAGGCTATGTGCAAACCAACAGGTTGTGTGTAAGCCGACAGGTAATATGCCCATAGTGTCACTGCACCTGCTCATGAGAAGTTGTCAGCCTCTGTGTAAGCTGTGTGTTCTACATGGATCCTGGCCCTGGTCTTTGGAAGTCAGTCTACTGAGACATTTAACTGTTGCCGAGTCCCTTCAGTGGACATTCCACAGGGGATGCCAGGGCCTTTATATAAACTGTATCACTGCTTTCTAAAATATCCGTGGAAGGAATTTGCTCTTGTGGCTTTCTGAAATCTGTTTACTTTATGTTGTGCATTGAGTTTCTGCCTTTGTTACCCATTCATCTGTCTTTGTTCTTGCCAGTCATTATAGCTTTTTTTTTCTCTCTTGTAGAATTTGTAGTATGCCAGCATTTTTGTTGTAACCTGGTGATTAGGTTGTGAGAATGTATACATCTTCCAGAGTGGACACTAGCTGTCCATTCTGTTGGTATGTTTGTCCATACAGTCTTTTCTTTTCTTTTTTAATACATGTTTTTTCCCATTGTACACTGAACAAAATATTGAAGAGAATGTCTGGCGCCTTTTTTTTGCTTGGTTGTGTGCACATATGTGCATCTGTGTGTGTGTGTGTGTGTGTGTGTGTGTGTGTGTGTGTGTGTTTGAAAAGTTTGATGAAAAATCTTCACTTGCTGTCTAGAGTAAGGATCCTAACTTCAAGAGCTGTGTTATGTTCCGGAGGCCAGATTTAATCATGGCAAAAAAAAAGTTGTAAATTAAAGTAATGAAAAAGATGATAAGATGTTTTTGATGAAAACAGTATAACTGGCAAATGTACCATTGGATCCTGTTATAGTGTAAAATGGTAAATGTGTTTATGTGCGTGGTGTTGTTAACATGTAAAAATGGAATGCTTAAGAAAGAGAAATGGAAATGGAAAGAACCCCATTTGATATGTCTTTTTTTTTTTTTTTTTTTTTTTTTTGCTGTCCCAACCTCTGCGCTACCTCAGAGGCAGTGCATCCACGCCGCTCATTCCGACACCTCGTCCACAGCCATAGCCCGGCTGGCCCCGCCGCAGCCCCGGCACCAGCAATCCACAGGGAGCAGTCAATGTCAAGTCGTCAAGAGGCAACCCACCGGAGGAGACACTGCACTGCTGCCGAGTCACTTTGGTGGTGTTCAGTGGCGCCTGTTCTGATCTAACATACGCAGGACACCACCTACTAAGCCCCCTACTGACGACAATAATTGCTTAGTCGCGGAGCCGGCGTGAGTGAACTCTCCCTCCGGAGGGCGCCACCACGTCCGTCCAACGACAGCCCCCATTGACTCGCCGATACCGGTGACCCCGACGGAAGCAAACCAAGGCCACAGACGTGGAGAGGACATCGAAATTGAGGTCACCATGAGAGCAGGGCATGAAGGGCCACAGAATTTGAGACATTTTTTTTTAATGCTGATCAATGGGAATGAGGATGATTAAGATGATGCTACGGATTTCCATTTCGGTCTGAGACTACATGACAGGGCTGTACTCTACGCTTCCTTTCATAATATATCCCGGCGTCAACCAGGCCCGAGAGATACAGGCACCTGCAGTGTTGGTCATGAAATTTGAGCAACACTCTCAGAAACGCATCCATTAAGTGGATGAAACTCGACTGTGTGGTCCCAGTCTTCCCAACTGAGTCCGCAGCAAACTCAACTCTGGGTAGGAGCCGGTCGGGGCAGAAAAAACCCACATGACTCTGATGGGATTCGAACCCACGACCTCCCAGCCGGGAGTCCGCGACGCTAACCACTTTGCCACGGCGGCTGGTCATTTGATATGTCTTATTCTTTTTAACAGACTGTGATCAAAACTAAAGCAAGGTATATTGTTCAGAGTAAAAAAAATGAACGTCTCTTGAATAATAATAATAATAATAATAATGAATACTTATATACCGCCTATTCTCGGCTAATGACCAAACTCTAAGCGCTTTATAATCCACACTCCTTTACACAACGGGCTGCCTACCTGGGTAGTGCCGACTGAAGAGCTGCCAGCTGGCGCTTCATTCAGTCGTTTCCCGTGCCATCCAGTCAATATCTTCCAATATCGCTCACTCAGTATCCTTGCTTCCTTCATTCTTTCCATTTCATATGCAGGGTGCATGCTATGTGTAACGTGTCGTCCATACCAACGGCCAAACTGGCCTTCTCTTCCGAAAGTTGGTGATGGGATTTTACATGTGTGCAAGATGTTATGTCTTGAGCTGATCATGCCAGTATGGTTTGATATCAAATTGTGTTGTTCATCTGGTGAGAAAATTATTAAAGAACATTTTCATGTACTAGAATGGATCTCGGATAAAAGTATGAATGTTGCACATTCTTACTGGTTATCTGCATCTAAGTGTTTTATGTTTCAGAAGGCCATAGGACTGTTTAATCCGGGGAAAAAGTCGGAGACAGTTTACAGAGGTATGTATTTTTAAACTGCAAAGGGTTTTTTGGGGGGTGGATGGGGTGGGGTTAAACACCTGTCTGCCAAGTTGTTATGATGTTGTTTATTTACTGATCAACTGATTGCCAAATTAGAGAGAATTGCTTAGAGCCCAGCTGACCGCAAAGGGCCAGAACCCATGAAACTTGCACTCTGCTTAAAAGAAACGGGTCACTAAAAATCTGCTGGTCCAAACTGCACCAGCTGGTCCAAATTTGAATAAAAATCTTCCTGTGGGTGCAGTTTAATATGCATCTGTCTTTGTGTGTTGTCGATGTTTTTAACTGTTCAGTCAGTCTCTTGCTTTCTGAAGATCACAGTGGAACATTGACACAGACTGACCTCATCTTGGTCACCCAGGTCATCTAAGTTTACAAAAGCAATAGTCCTCCAAAGGGAAGAAAACAGTGTAGAAAATCACAATGCCACCCTTCTAACTTTCGGCCATGTGGCCCTTTTCAAAAGAAAAAAAAAAACAAAAACAATGCAGCTACGTGATGTCCATCTTTGGCAGCTGGTCAGAGCAAATAATTGACGTCATAAATATGTTACGCATGCTCTGTGCTCTGACCACCACACACCATTTCTCTGTTTGTATCATGAAACAGTTTCTTCATGAGTTTTTGCTTCATCTCTTGATGTATTGTGAGTAAAATAGCTTTATCCTTGTTAGTTGCCAGTTTCACAGGTCTTTGACAAGTGGTCAAAAATTTGAATTAGGCATTGCAGTAATTCTAATGAGGTCACTAGTTACAAAAATATATTGTTTATTTTCTTGTTCAGTCAGATGTATGTTTCACCTGTGTGTTGCAATCGTAGTGAAAATTTTGATTGAACTGTTTTTGTTGTTGTTTTTTTTATGTGGATGTTTACGCAGAACTAATGTTGTCATTATTTTTGTCCAGATGACGTGTTGGATGAACCAGAGTCCGTTCCATCAGCTGTTGAAGAGGATTCTATGAACAGTGACAGCTGCAGTGATGAGTATGATTACATGTGGTTATCATTTCACTTTCACTAACAATTAAGTGCTGAACAACAAAAACCACACTGTTACATCATCAGGATTATGAGATTAATTTTTTTATTATTATATTATGTTGGAATATAATGATTACAAGATGTTGTTGTTTTGGGAAATTGGAAAAAGCTTATTGTGCTGCTTATGTTGTCACTTGGCAGTGTTTTCTGCTGAAACATTTTTTTTTAGCAAAAATAGTTTGGAGTGGGTGGGTTGGAAACTAAAGTCACTGTGATACCAGGTTTGAAGCCATTTCAGAATAAGCATGTCGGGTCAGATCACTCGTACTAAAACGTTGGTGGAAAGCCGTGTCAGTAAGTTGCTGCATATGCTCGCCTGGTGTGTAGAATAAATCTTAAGGTTCAACAGCCAACTTTCGAGGCTTTGTTTCCCTATGCTCTGCATCTCATGTTTCTTCAGCAGGTCTCCTTATTCAGATTTTTAGGGGGGAGGCCTTTTTTTCCTGAATTTAAGTGGGTGAAGTCACATGACAATATCACCATTCATCGGTTCATGCTGGCAATTTGTGGAAAGTTTGTTCCATGGCAGAAAATGACTGTTTTTTTAATTTCTTTCTTTTTTATTGCAGGTTAGATTCAGGTTTAGAGGATGAGGATTTTGCCAGCAGCCCACTGACTGAACACCTACTGGGACAAATGCCTTACTCTCCCAAAGTAAGATCTGTTTGGCTTGGCTTTCTGCTCTTGTACAGTTTGCATTTGCTGTTGTTTTCATTCAGTGCATCTCCTGGCATGCCAGGTCTGTGCTTTTTGGTTGGTTCCCACTGCATGTGTTTGTGTGTGTGTGCACGCACGTGTGTGTTTTAAAGTTAAAAAAAATTGAAAATTTTAAAGATGAAATAAAATACAGTTGGCAGCTTTTGTTGACAGATATTCTGGAAGGGTGATGATCTCCATGTAGTCAAATAGAAAATGGCTAAAGTGCTTTCTTCAGCATGATAAAGCTTCTAGAGACATTCAGGTAATTGTACTCCACTCTGCAAGGAAATCAAAAGATCTGTAAACTTACACTGCAAATGGAATTCCTAAAGACTAAAAAAAACTTGAATGTTTTTAGATTTACTACCAGGTGTGGAAAAAAACAACCAAAGGATCTAAGGAAAGAAAGTGTGGAAATGTTTTTGCAAGAGTTTCACATGTATGTCTGAACTGAACCTTACCAAAACAACAGAGACAATTTGTCTGATGCATGGAGTGAAGGAGGGGTGGGGATGGGCAGTGGAGGGGCAGAGGAGGGGAGAACTATGTGTAACTCGCTTTCAGTTTTCCTGAGAGCTGAACGTTCATGTGTAAACATGACATGAGGGTTGGAATAGCTCAGGTGGTAGGACACCGGACTCATTATCTTGATGCACTGGTGTTATGGGTTTGAATATCCGCCAGCTGTTTTGGTAGTGGGATTTTTCCCTCAAGTTAACATTTGTTCGTCTCCATTTCCCCAAAAGTCCTTCAAATAAGACTGTAAACCGAGGTTCCATGTGTGAATGCACACATATCTCGCACACACAAAAGTCCTATCACCAGCTTTCGGAAGAGAAGGCCAGTTTGGCCGTTGGTATGGACGACATGTCGCACATTATAGCATGCACTCAGCATGAAAATCAAAAGGATGAAGGAAGAAAGCTTGAGTGAATATTGACTGAATGACATGGGATATGACTGGATGAAGCACTGGCAGGCAGCTCTTCAGTTGGGTGTGCCCAGGTAGGCAGCCCATCCTGTGAACAAGAGAGTGGATTGTAAAGCACTTAGAGCTTGGTATTTAGCTGAGGATAGCTATATAAGTACTCTTAATAATAATACTATGACTCAGTTCCCGTAGAGCAGCTGTTTGTCTATGGTTTTGTGCCTGTTTTGACTCAGGCTTGTTCCAAATATCTGTCTTCGAGTTATTTTGGTGTCAAGTCTAAACTTTGTTCCATCTGATGCATGACAGGTTTCACAGCATTCAGTCTTGAAGACAGCTCAGGATTTGAGGACTTTGCAAATTCCTCAAATTTGATTCTACGTAGGTATTTTGTCTAACGAGAATTGTTCATGTATGCAAAGCATAGTAAACATAATATGAATGCTTTGGGTTAAATTTAGACTTTGTAGAATACATTGTGTTTTTCTGGCCATCAGAAATGTAGATGGACATGATTTCCTTTGGTGTTACAAACTCAGAGTTCCAGAAGTAAATGTTGAAGAGAACAAAAACAACAGTTTTCATCTCAAATGGCAAATGAGTTGTTTATTCACAGTCTGTGCTATAAATGCACTGATGCAAAAAGAAAGTGTTTTACAAGGTAATGAAAGAGCAGTGTGTGGCATATTTTCTCACTAAGTTCGTCTCTGAACCTGGTTTCACATAGGACCTTACCATTACTAGCCTTCAAGCCATGATTTCTTCATGGCACACAAGAAGTATAAGGTTGAGGCTTGTTGTAGATCTTAACATACAATGACCAAAATGAATATCAGAACATTATCTATAAACTAGTTTGGCAAGAGTGATGTTTTAAACATTTTCCTGTTTCCTCGCCTTGCAAATGGTCTAAATCATCATGATCTCCTTTTTACTTCCATCCGTCTCCAACACTCCAAAACTGATGTTAGAAATGCCCAAATTTGCATGTTGTTTTGGTCACATTTTTCATAGTTGTTCATTTATTCAGACATAGAATATGTGCATGCCTTGCACATTCAGCATTTGGTGTTTGATTTGTTTTCATGCCTAGCATTCACAGACTTTGACTTTTCCTGACATGGGACAGGGACGATAGTGTGCAATGTTGCTGATTCCAGTCGTTAGCATTAGAGACAGGCGACATGAGATGTTGACGAGAGGTGAACTGTGAAACTACTTGTACCAATTTCTGATGTAACCACTTTTAAAGGTGTAATTATGTTTTACTTTGTTTTAGGTCACTTAGGGCAAATCTATGACATATTGGCATAATTTTGGAAATTGTTGTTGGCAAAAAAAAAGTAAGTTTGTTTGATTCGCAGCTTTAATGTCTCTTCGCTTGTTTGATTCACAGTAAATTGTACACACACAAAAAATCAAGCAAACTATATATGCTGAGCCATTCGTATATATTTGGTAATTTATTTGCCATCTGCGCAGTCAAAATATCATCAAATGATGACCTTTACAGAATGTAAGTTTGTCTTGGTTGTAGTGTTTGCTTTAAATATTGGTTAAGTTTGTCAATATGTAAGGTAAAAACTTTAATGACTTTGCAAGATAATATACGGTTTGTAATACTGATCATTGTTATTGTTGAAACATTTATCATACATTTACAGGCCTTTTCTGTTTGGTTAACATTGTGTATGTAGGTGATGGTTGTAAGTGATATTTACTGTTTTGCCAAGTTTGGTTGTTCTAATGCTTGTGATTATATACAAGATCGGAACAGTAAAGATAACAGTTGAGGCAGATGCACACATACAGACACAGACACTCACAAACACACATACACACAAACACACCAAAAGCAGGGTGTTTACAATTAGAATGTTTATTTTACTGAACCGAAAAAAGTGTGATTTGACAGAAGACAAGAGTAAAATAACCCCCACCCCCTCAAAAAAAAAAAAAAAAAAAAAAAAAAAAAGAAGTCATAAACCAACGGATAATCAATGTTGTATATTTTTCATACACAACGGATTTCAGTTCTACTTGCACATCCTGTTTCTTAGACTTCACTCCATTTGGAAACTGGCAGACTTTGACACCTCCATCATTGTTGCTACAAAATGGGGGGGGAAACTTTTCATATTACCTGTTTGATGTCAGAAGAGTTGAACTTGGTCAGGAAAAGGTCAAGAAGAAGTTTATGTTGGTCAGTCCGTATGAACCTTGAAGTATGAGAAAGACAAACTTTTGAATAAGCATTACATAACATGCATAGTGTGTGTGTCCATCTGTTGTTACTTTTTCTTTCTGAAGTCAGCTTTGTAATTATTTTCTCTCTTAGACTCCACAAATGCAGACTTTGGCACCCTTGCTGTCAACGCATTTGAAAACGGCGCACCCTCCACTCTTTAATGAGCGAAGTGAGTTTGTTGTATGTATTTTGTGTTTAGTTTTGTGTGGGTATGTCTGCAGTATGATGGTTGTGTATGTCCTCAGTGATTTTTCGTGGCTTGGTGATGGAATATTTGGTGTCTGTTTATTTCATAGGTATTTTTTGGTTCTTGCCTGGTCATATCCACTGTGACTATGGTTGACTAAAAAGACAAAGTGTTGTGAGTAGCACTAAGGGCTGGGAGGTTATACGCTTAGTTACTCATTAGAGGCATTTATTTGCAGGATTTTTTCTAGTTTTATTTGGCTCGCTCTTGGAACTGAGCAAGCCCAGATGGGAAGACTTGACTAGAAGTTGAGTTTGATCCATTTAACCTTTTTACAACAGCTTGCTTTTGATCTGACATGTATTTAAACACATAATTGTATTTTCATGATTGCCACACAATATTACAAAGCTTGCTTTAAGAAAATGCAAGTTCAAATCACACCAAATTTTGGATAAAAATGTCGTTAGTGAAGGTCGTTTTTGTTATAGTGTGTGTATGTATAACATTCCACGACAGCTGTGAACTCGGGCTTTCAGTTGGAAAATCTGAAAGTAGTCATTTATTGGCACAGGCTTCTTGGTCATTTAACACATTGGCATGTCAGTTTGAAGCAGTTTCAAACTCACTGGTACACTTTGCATGTTTTTATGAGCATACCACATCTCCTAAACTACCTCTTGGATGTTACATTGTCCACAGTCATGGATTGTCTGTCCTCTTACGCTGTCACACATGTCACATTCATTAGAAGGGGGAGGGGGGGGGGGGGGGGGGGCTGGTTTGGTTTGAGTTGAAGCAGGCATTTCTGTGTTGTTGCAGGTTTATTTACCCTTGAGTTTTGATGTTACATCTCAGCTGCCTCCTTCCTAATTATCAGTTCTGGTATATTCATTACTTTGCAGATTGGCTTGCATGAACTTTGATGTACACGAGTACAGAACAGTAACAGGTCTCAATCATGACAGCAACCAGAAAGAACTGTTTATTTGGAACATATGATTAAGACAAAATGTGTTTGTGTCAGATTTGGAATAGCATCACAGTCCTCATCTCCTTGGTCTACATCTTCCATTTCTTGGTCATGCAAGTGCTCTGAATGGTACCAACAAATGGAAACATCACAGCCCTGCCTCTTTTTTTTTTTAATCTTGTCTTTGTTTTATATCATTATTTTCTTTCCTTCTCCATAAAAACCCCCAAACGTGTATATGATAATTTAGTGTGTTTGTGTGTGTGTCTGTGAATGGGTGTGTGTGTGTGTGTGGTTTTTCAACAGACGTTCTAAGAGAAACGTGCACGAGTCTACTGAAACAGATGGAAGAGAGTGCCTGTGTATCTAAGTGGTGAGATCTTTTTCTTCTGTGCTTTTGAACTGTATTTCTTTGAGTGAAGAAAATCAAGTGTGTGGATAGTTTTAAAGAAAAGAAAGCTTTCTAAGAGGAGACTTACAAATACAGATACACCATCAATAATGGATAATATTTTATCATTTGTGATCTTTGATGTAAGTCAGAAGAACAAAATACAGCTCAGTATTACAGAACAGATCAGTTGTCCTATGAATGCAAGTTGAGAAAGAGGGAGAGAGAGAGAGTGTGTGTGTGCATAATTGTGCATTTGAGATTTTGTTTCTATTAGAAAGTTTGTTTTTTTCTCTGTTTCAATGATCTGTCTGTTGTAATTTTTTCACTGTTTCAATGATCTGTCTGTTGTAATTTTTTCACTGTTTCAATGATCTGTCTGTTGTAATTTTTTCACTGTTTCAATGATCTGTCTGTTGTAATTTTTTCTCTGTTTCAGTGATCTGTCTGTTGTAATTTTTTCTCTGTTTCAGTGATCTGTCTGTTGTAATTTTTTCTCTGTTTCAATGATCTGTCTGTTGTCTTTATAACTTTGATTAATCATTTTTATAGAAAGATGAGTTTTCCCTTTTGTTGTATAGGATAGCAGTAATGTTGAAAGCATTCTGTCTCTGGGTACCTGTCTGTCTGTTTTTCATGGAATGAATGTTATTTGCTTTAAGTTTTGAATGTCTTGGATGTGAAGTCAGACAGATAGTGTGGGGAGTGTGTTTTTACTGAAAACTCTATCTTCCATCCCCTGTTGGCTCAGGCTGCTGCGGTCAGTGGGTACGTTTATTCCGATCCTTTGAATTTTAACACAAACATTATTACAAGCTGATGATGCATTTGCAGGTCACCGCCACAGGCCAGTGGACATTCACTAGATGACTGTGGTAAGTAACTGTTGAGTTGTTCATGATGGAGGATTATAACTAATACATTCGGTTACGATTAACCAGCCTTCCAGCAGACACGAACACACAGCGTACTTGGCGACGGGAACGTTATTTTATTTATTATTATACTCATAGCAGTGAAGAACTGTAAGGGAGACAACTCTCCGCAATTGTATGTAAATTTATAAGATCATTCCAACACCCCCACTTGATCTTAAATAAATTTTTAGCAACAAAGTGTCACAATCATTTCAAATAACAATGCATTAATATCCAATAAAGTTCTGAATAAAACAGCAACTTTAACAAATCATCCAGCCATTTAAGACAAAATTGAGATAAGTTCTCAATAACAGTTAACATACCAACACACATATTGGCACATATGTAAACTGTAAATTAATGTCTTTGGTAATCTTATAACTTGACTTTTGGTCTTATTTTATCACTGGTAATTTACAATCTAACAGTATCTGAAGCATGAATAATGCAGGACTATGTGCATTTATTCACCAAAGATCTTCAATTTGAATTTCTGAAGTTGGAATTTGGTGGCAGGTTTTGTCATGAGATCAGCCAGCATCTCTGCAGTGGGACAGTATTCAAGAGAAACTCTGCCCTATGTACTTCTGAGCGGATGAAATGATGTTTGATATCAATATGTTTTGATCTCTGTCTGTTCACTGGATTGTTTGCCAAAGCAATCGTGCCCTGGTTGTCTTCAAAGATCAACACAGAATCATAGTGACCTTTTCTGTCAATGTCTTTCATCAGTTGCCTGAGATACAGACTCTCTTGCACAGCAGATGCCAAAGCAACATATTCTGCTTCACAAGAACTCAATGCCACAGTAGGCTGTTTTCTTGATTTCCAAGAAATCAAGGGTCCAGATTTGGTCAGACTAAAGCAGTAGCCTGATGTGCTGCGTCTGTCATCAACAGATGATGCCCAGTCAGCATCACTGTAGCCAACTAACATCAGACCATCATCAGACTTAGTGTAGACCAGTTCTTTGTCGATACTACCCTTCAAGTACCTCAACACCTGCTTCACGGCTACCCAGTGAGATTGAAGTGGTTTGGACAAATGCTGGGATAGCTTGGTAATGATCCAACAAATATCAGGCCTACCAGCCGCGTGGCGAAGTGGTTAGCGTCGCGGACTCCCGGCTGGGAGGTCGTGGGTTCGAATCCATCAGAGTCATGTGGGTTTTTTCTGCCCCGACCGGCTCCTACCCAGAGTTGAGTTTGCTGCGGACTCAGTTGGGAAGACTGGGACCACACAGTCGAGTTTCATCCACTTAATGGATGCGTTTCTGGAGTGTTGCTCAAATTTCATGACCAACACTGCAGGTGCCTGTATCTCTCGGGCCTGGTTGACGCCAGGATATATTATGAAAGGAAGCGTAGAGTACAGCCCTGTCATGTAGTCTCAGACCGAAATGGAAATCCGTAGCATCATCTTAATCATCCTCATTCCCATTGATCAGCATAAAAAAAAGTTTCAAATTCTGTGGCCCTTCATGCCCTGCTCTCATGGTGACCTCAGTTTCGATGTCCTCTCCGCGTCTGTGGTCTTGGTTTGGTTCCATCGGGGTCACCGGTATCGGCGAGTCCATGGGGGCTGTCGTTGGACGGACGTGGTGGCGCCCTCCGGAGGGAGAGCTCACTCACGCCGGCTCCGCGACTAAGCAATTATTGTCGTCAGTAGGGGGCTTAGTAGGTGGTGTCCTGCGTATGTTAGATCAGAACAGGCGCCACTGAACACCACCGAAGTGACTCGGCAGCAGTGCAGTGTCTCCTCCGGTGGGTTGCCTCATGACGACTTGACATTGACTGCTCCCTGTGGATTGCTGGTGCCGGGGCTGCGGCGGGGCCGGCCGGGCTATGGCTCTTGGACGGGGGTGTCGGAATGAGCGGCGTGGGTGCACTGCCTCTGAGGTAGCGCAGAGGTTGGGACAGCAACAAAAAAAAAAAAAAAAAAAAAAATATCAGGCCTAGTGCACATCATGATGTAAATCAAGCTTCCCACAGCTTCCCGATATTTCCTAGAGTCAACAGGATCATCATCAGTAAAAGATTCAAGCTTCTGTTCAGAAGGAGTACACCTCGGTTTACAGTCTGTCATTCCAAATTTGCTTAGCACCTTCTTGATGTACCTTTTTTGGTTCATTTTGAGATAAACCATCTCCCTGTTCAAAGTCAATCCCTAGGTAGTATGACAGTTTTCCTAAATCCTTCATTTTGAACTTGTCTTTCAAAATTTGCTTGTTTTCAGCCAATAGTTCTGAATCCTTCGCACCCACAATCAAATCATCTACCCACACGACAATGACAACCATTTTGTCCCCTTCATGTTTTGTGTAAACACAGTTGTCAGTTGGGCTTTGGACAAAGTTGTTTTCCACAAGTGATTGTGAAGCATATTGTTCCAATTTCTCCAGACTGTTTCAGACCGTACAAAGATTTCTTTAGCTTGTAGACAAGCTTTTCACCATTATTGGACTGAACTTCAAAACCTTCAGCCTGTTCCAAGAAAATCTCACAGTCAATTGGTGCATTAAGATACGCACTCTTCACATCCATTTGGTGCAAAACCAGATCATGCTGTGCTGCAAGCTGCATCACAGCACGAACTGAAGTTAAATTTGCTGTTGGTGCAAATGTTTCTGTGAATCAACACCTTCAACTTGGCTATACCCCTTTGCCACGAACCTGGCTTTGTAGAGGTTTGAACCATCACCTTTTTCTTTTACCGTGTATACCCATTTCCCCCCACTGCTGTTCTACCCTCTGGCAAGGTGGTCAGAATGAATGTCTCATTTTCATTCAAAGATTTCATTTCTTCTTCCATAGCTTCTTTCCAGAGAACAGAATCAGGGGATTTCATAGCATCACTATATGATTGTGGAAATGTTGCAAGTTTGTAGCAGTAATCAAAGTTCATCATCACTTGATCATCATCAAATTTGGTTATGTAATCTACCAAATGAACTGGAGGCCTTCGCTCCCTTGTAGGATATCTTTGTTCAACAGAAGGCTCTTTGTTTTCAGACATATATTCTGACCTCCCCTGAGTAATTTCTACTTTCTTCTCATCTTTGGAACCTTTGGCCCTTGCATCATCTTTTTGTTTCATTAAATCATCAATGTCAAAATATTCCTCAGTCTGTACAGGCTCATGCACACTCACACCCCCATTTTTTAAGTTTGACACAAACTTCACAACTCTTTGTCTGTAGACTTTGCCAGTTTCTGGGTAGTAAACAAGATATGCTGGACTATTTCTATCATATCCAACAAAAATCCCTTTACTGCATCTTGGGTCAAGCTTTTGTTTGTTTTGGGTGTAAGCATAGCACTCACATCCAAATGTTCTCATGTGAGAGAGGTTTGGCTTTTTGCCACTGAGAGCAAAGTATGGTGTTTGCTTCAGTCGGTCGCTGTAACATCTGTTACGGATGTATGTAGCAGTCATGACTGCATATGGCCATAGTTCTTTAGGCAACTTTGCTTCAAGGAGAAGACATCTTCCCATCTCGAAGAGAGTTCTCCAGTACCGTTCAGCAGTGCCATTTTGATGGTGGAGAATAAGGCGCAGACATATCATGCCTTATTTGGTTCTTTCTCAGGAGTGATCGGAATGCTTCAGAGGTAAACTCTGTACCATTGTCAGATCTGATGCATTTAACCTTACCAAAAGGAGCAGAATCAGCAAAGAACTTTTCTGTAGCGACAACGGTGTCACTTTTGTTCTTCAGAAAGTAGACAAAACAAGCTCCTGAGTAGTCATCAGTAAAAGACAATGCATATTTGAACCCTTCAGTACTAGCTGGAGTGATGGGACCAGCAGATCAGTATGAACTAGTTCTAGGGGACACACGATTTGATCCGTGGCTTTTTGCTTCTGTCATTGGTCATTTTGCCCTGCAAGCAAACATCACAATCAACAGGCTTCTTAGTTTTACCAACAATTTTCATGCCATCAACCACTCTCTCAACATTCATCACATCATCATAATTACAATGACCTAAAATCTCATGCCAGCCTTTCAGATCACTTACATAATTCACACTGTCATTCGTTTGACTATTGTCCAGGTCACACGTATGTAAGTAGTACAGTTTTCCATGCTTTTCTATGTTAAACTTGGTACCATCTTTATACACAAGTTCTGCACTGTCTGGTTTGAAATGAACACTACCCCCTCTTTCAGTTGCTGCCTGTACTGAGAAAATGTTTTGTGGAAATGTAGGGACAAATAATGCATTTTTCAAACATGCTTTAACACATCTGCCACTAGTGTCCATAATCATAAATTCACTTCTCCTCTTTTCAGTGCAATGTTATTATTTCTCTCTCCGTTTGCCAGTTCAATGAAATGTTTTTCAGGTTGAAAACTGGCGTCAAATTTGCTGAACTTTGTTTCATCGTTGATGATATGCGTGGTTGCTCCACAATCCACCAGCAATGTGCTTCCTCTCCCCAAAGTCTTGCCATCAGGTGTGCTTGCTCCAAATGCAAAAGAATGTTCACCATTTTCACAGCAGGAATCACCAACTTCATTGACCTTGTCTGAAGATCTTTTGTTGCGCCGACAAGTCTTGTCGGTGTGGTTGTTCTTGCGACAAATGCTACACCACAGTTTCTTCTTTGGCTTCTTGCAGTCCTTTGCAATGTGGCCGACCAGTTGACAGTTGTAGCAAACGGGACCTTTTGCTGCCTCACCAGAGTTGGAAGAATGATGAGGAGTCCGACCCTGCACTGACTTCAAAATTGAGTCTTCACTTGTAGATGACCTTGACCGTTCAGTTTCTTCAAAAACTACGTAATGAAGTTTTGAACTCAACAAAAGTTTGTTTCTTTTCACTTTGAGTGACAACGGCGACAAAAGATTGATAGCTGTTTGGTAAACCTTTCACGACCATGGCGATCAATAAACTGTCGGTCACTGTTTCTCCTACATTCTTCAAAGCTGCTGCAGTTGTTTCAGCCCGTATCATATAATCAGTCACTGTCTCGTCTGAACGTTTGACTGGTGATGTAAGTTCTGAATACAAAGAAATTATTCTTGGAGTACTTGGGCTTGCATAATGTGCACGAAGAATTTTCAAAGCTTGTCTTCCATCATCAACTGCATCTCGCATTATCAATGACAAACTCTTGTCATCTAAAAATTGAATCAACTCAGCAAAAGCTTCAGCATTCTTGTCATCATCAATCTCATCGTCGTCAGCCGTTAAAATCGTGTCACGTAATTTCTGAAGGCGCATGTAACCGAGAAATTTCACTTCCCATTGCTCGTATTTTCTTTCGTCTCCATCGAAAATCAATCTTGAGTATCTACTCTGAGAGGCACTGGGCCATAACCTGTTGAGTTGTTCATGATGGAGGATTATAACTAATACATTCGGTTACGATTAACCAGCCTTCCAGCAGACACGAACACACAGCGTACTTGGCGACGGGAACGTTATTTTATTTATTATTATACTCATAGCAGTGAAGAACTGTAAGGGAGACAACTCTCCGCAATTGTATGTAAATTTATAAGATCATTCCAACAGTAACATTTCTCAAACTGTTTTTCTTACAGATTTTGTTCTTACAATCACAAAGAATATGCCATCTCAAGGCGTGCAAGTTTTTGTCTCTTAACCCAGTCTATGTCTTTCTCTGAAACATTTCTAGATTTACAAGAAAGAAAAAATCATACTTACACCGCCTGAAAAGTGCACATATGCATGGCACACATATGCAGCGAAACGAGAGAAATCCAGGAGAGAAAACCTTTATTTTTCCTTTATTTCTGCTTGAAAAGAGCTTGGAGATTCCCTTTTGAAAAGACGAGAATCTTGGTCTGCTTCACTGTTCCCTTAACATGTTTCTTTGTTTTCTGAGTTAAGATTAATTAATTTAACTGCCAGGCAGCAAGAGTCACATGAGCATGTTTAACTTTGTAAACAATTTCCCATTCTCATCAGAAAATTGAGATGATAATTTTGTTTAGGTCAAATAGTCCTGAGACAGGGCGAGAAATTGAATACAGACATGTACTTCTGTGTAAATACAGTTCTGAGGTATGTTAACAGAACCTTTTGAATTTTTTTCCCCATAAATTTTTAGAATGTGACTTGTGTAGTTTATACCAGTCACAATTATCAAACAGAAGCAGCTGGAAGGCATACTGCCACTGAAAGAAAAAAGAAAGATATGTTTGATAAAAAGAAGGAAAAGTCATTGGTTCTTGGATGTTGTTGTTTTTCAAGATAAACTGTTTTACGCTGTGGTCAGTTAGCAACACTCTTTGAGAGGAGAAATATGAAAGCCTTTCAGCCCTGATGGGGCCTCTGGGGTTGACAGGACTGCAGACCATATGTCTTCATTTGAAGACCATTCATTTCATTATCTTTTTTGAAGGCAGTTGCACTTTAGCTGAATGAATGTGTTTGGAGGATCAAGGATTTTTCTCTGTGTAAATAGGCCGGCAGTATGATACATTCCCCTAAACATGGAAGTATCAAGGATACCATATTAGAATCATTTGCAAATTTTGTTTTTCTGTTTAAGAACGTCAAACATAACTGGCTCTGGTGGCACTGTCCTAATCAATCCACAGTCACAGAAAGGAGTATTTTATTTATTTCCTTTGAGTGACATTTTCAGCAGCAGTTTGTATGGATTGGTTATTCTATACAAACGGAAACATCACAGTCTTGCCTCTTTTTTGTTTTAATCTTGTCTTTGTTTTATATTATTATTTTCTTTCCTTCTTCCTAAAAAAAAAACCAAACCTATAATTTAGTGCATGTGTGTGTGTCTGTGAATGGATATGCGCGTGTGTGTGTGGTTTTTCAACAGACGTTCTAGGAGAAATGTGCACGAGTCTACAGAAACGGATAGAAGAGATTGTCTGGGTAACTAAGTGGTGAGAAATCTTTTTCTTCTGTGCTTTTGAACTGTATTTCTTTGAGTGAAGAAAATCAAGTATGTGGATAGTTTTAAAGAAAAGAAAGCTTTCTAAGAGGAGACTTACAAATACAGATACACCATCAATAATGGATATTTTATCATTTGTGATCTTTGATGTAAGTCTGAAGAACAAAATACAGCTCAGTATTACAAAACAGATCAGTTGTCCTATGAATGCAAGTTGAGAAAGAGGGGGGAGAGAGAGAGAGGAGGGTGTGTGTGCAAAATTGTGCATTTGAGATTTTGTTTGTATTAGAATGTTTGTTTGTTTTTTTCTCTGTTTCAATGATCGTCTGTTGTAATTTTTTCACTGTTTCAGTGATCTGTCTGTTGTAATTTTTTCTCTGTTCAATGTTCTGTCTGTTGTCTTTATAACTTTGATTAATCATTTTATAGAAAGATGAGTTTTCCCTTTTGTTGTATAGGATAGCAGTAATGTTGAAAGCAGTCTGTTTCTGGCTACCTGTCTGTCGGTCTGTTTTTCATGGAATGAATGAATGTTATTTGCTTTAAGTTTTGAATGTCTTGGATGTGAAGTCAGACAGATAGTGTGGGGAGTGTGTTTTTACTGAAAACTCTATCTTCCATCCCCTGTTGGCTGCTGCGGTCAGTGGGTACGTTTATTCCGATCCTTTGAATTTTAACACAAACATTATTACAAGCTGATGATGCATTTGCAGGTCACCGCCACAGGCCAGTGGACATTCACTAGATCGCTGTGGTAAGTAACATTTCTCAAACTGTTTTTCTTACAGATTTTGTTATTAATTCATCTTTTTTATTTTATCAGACTGTGTGCACGTAACTTGGTGTGTGGAGGTAATTAAAAAATGTAAATCCTTACAAGCTTGGCTGGTTTACCCAGGTAATGGATGGAAGGAGTGGAGAAGGTTTATGCAGGCTGGATGATACTGCTGGTTAAAGTCAACATAGAATGCTATTTGTTGAAACCAATGCTTCCTGGTACAAGATTTTGGGACATGCACATTTTTGTTTGGTTTCTTTTTTAGACTATGAAAGCTATATTCCCAGTCAGTGTATCCCAAATGTCTTGCAACAAATCACAAAGAATATGCCATCTCAAGGCGTTCAAGTTTTTGTCTCTTAACCCAGTCTGTGGCTTTCTCTGACACATTTTGAGATTTACAAGAGAGAAAAAAATCATACTTACACCGCCTGAAAAGTGCACATATGCATTGCACACATATGCAGCAAAACGAGAGAAATCCAGGAGAGAAAACCTTTATTTTTCCTTTATTTCTGCTTGAAAAGAGCTTGGAGATTCCCTTTTGAAAAGACGAGAATCTTGGTCTGCTTCACTGTTCCCTTAACATGTTTCTTTGTTTTCTGAGTTAAGATTAATTTAACTGCCAGGCAGCAAGAGTCACACGCGAATGTTCAACTTAGTAAACAATTTCCCATTCTCATCAGAAAATTGAGATGATAATTTTGTTTAGGTCAAATAGTCCTGAGACAGGGCGAGAAAATTGAATACAGACATGTACTTCTGTGTAAATACAGTTCTGAGGTATGGTAACAGAACCTTTTGAATTTTTTCCCCATAAATTTTAGAATGTGACTTGTGTAGTTTATACCAGTCACAATTATCAAACAGAAGCAGCTGGAAGGCATACTGCCACTGAAAGAAAAAAGAAAGATATGTTTGATAAAAGAAGGAAAAGTCATTGGTTCTTGGATGTGTTGTTGTTTTTTCAAGATAAACTGTTTACGCTGTGGTCAGTTAGCAACACTCTTTGAGAGGAGAAATATGAAAGCCTTTCAGCCCTGATGGGGCCTCTGGGGTTGACTGGACTGCAGACAATATGTCTTCATTTGAAGACCATTCATTTCATTATCTTTTTTGAAGGCAGTTGCACTTTAGCTGAATGAATGTGTTTGGAGGATCAAGGATTTTTCTCTGTGTAAATAGGCCGGCAGTATGATACATTCCCCTAAACATGGAAGTATCAAGGATACCATATTAGAATCATTTGCAAATTTTGTTTTTCTGTTTAAGAACGTCAAACATAACTGGCTCTGGTAGCACTGTCCTAATCAATCCACAGTCACAGAAAGGAGTATTTTATTTATTTCCTTTGAGTGACTTTTTCAGCAGCAGTTTATATGGAATGCTTATATTACATGGACTTTAAACAGGAAACAAAATACAGATCTAGTACCCACATCATTTCTTATTTGCATGCTGGGAATGGCAGTGCAGAGAGAGGAAGCTTTCTAAATCTCTGTTGGTCGTTTATGAAACAACTATTCTATAAAATGGGCCTCAGTGGTTAGATGGACACATGGAAAGTGAACCCACTTGGCCAGTCAGTAAGTTTGGTCAGCAAGCTATTACCAGTTTTTATTCTACATATTGTCTGCATCTGCAGTTTATTCTTAAAATTAAATTATTTCTTCCATGTGTGAAACATTTGTTTCATTGAAGTTCCTTAAAGTGGGAACATATGTTTGCTTCTTAATGTTTGAACATTGTAAAAATGGAAGTAACTCAAGTAAACTACATTTTCATAGTTGTATTATATGTAACATTCAAAGATGAGATGATAAGAAAGAAGTATAGCGAAGATGTCATAGAAGATCAAAGTCATGGCCATATCCAGCTCAAAGAATTGAAGTTTTTCCCAGAGAAAAGGATCATGATTGTGACTACTTTCAAATTTACCCCCACCCTCCCACCCACTCTTCCCTGGCACCAGCCAGTCAACAAGAATGGACGGAGAATGTCTTGTCTCCCACAGTTCTTAAAAATTCCCCCACCGCCACCCCTCCCCCCACTTTCTTTTTCTGATGATGGAAGACAGAAGGACCTATAGTCAAATGGTTACAGCATTTGCAAAGGTGCTAATGTTTGTGCTGTGGGATTTTTTTTTTTTGGAACTTGAAAAGCATCACTGTCTGCCCTACAAGAAATGTATACCTTATTCAGATTACAGAAGGTTACAGGCGGAGGAAGAGGATTGGGCTGCACCTTCCCTCGTGCACCGCCTCAGATGCAGTGAACCACTTGACAGTTCACTGCCCTTATGGCTGTTAGGCTTTGGAACATTAACCTTTATTGTAATACATTTGTGGAAATGCAAACATTTTTTTTTTATTCTGTTCGAATTACTGCTGCACTTGTGTTCTGAATATATACTCTCATATTTAGCTTCATTTCTCTGAAAAGATTTTCCCTTTTGGAAATTTGTTTTGGAGCTGTCATTTAATTTTAGTATGTTTGTGTTAAAGCATTGTAGTGTGTGGATATTTTTTTCCTTTTTTTTATGTTTTTCTATTTTTGCTTTTTTTGCAGGTGCCTTGGATTTGCGTTTACACCACAGAGCTGACGACAGTAGCACAGATAATACTCGTCATCCCTTAGCTATGCACCCAGTGCCAACATCAGATAGAGCAGCGAGGACAGTATGGTCCTGCCTTGGTACGGAACCATTGTTTTCCACACACGTGACTTCTGCCCGGTCCCCTTCATCTGTCAGAGTTACAGAGACTTCGCAGCCAAGCTTTCTTGCTTCATATGGATCGAACAAGTCACAACGAGGAACAATATCTGAAAGGAGAAATGATGAACTTAGGATTAAATCTGATCGTGAAAAAAAATCTGAAGAATCTGGCATTTTTATCAAGCGATCAGATTGTTACAACTCGGACAGTCAAGAGGTTGAACACAGTGTGGTGTCTGAAGAATTCATGGCTCATTTGTCAACCTTTGTTCCAGGTAAGAAACCTAGCTTTGTTGGTCTTTCTCCAGATGAACTAACAAATGAATAAGATGCACAGAATCAGTGCAGAAGGTTGGATGCCTTGTGATACGAGAAACATTGATGGCATAATGCATAAGCTTTTGGTCTCAAGGTGGCTACAATTTGGGTGAAATTGGGTCGTAGAATTTGTTTACAATGCATTTGAATAAGGGCATGGCACCTGTACTAAATCTTTCTTGTTGGCCGTGTTCCTGATCAGTCAATGTCATGCTTTGTTTTTGATAAAAGCTAAAGTCAGAAGTAAGGATGTAGAATGTATTGTGACATGCCAAGGACTCAGGGACTAACAGTGCACCTTTCTTGTGCAATGTGTCGGATAAGTCGTACTGTTTGTATGAATAACAAAGTTAAAAATTAATGGTCAAGAGTGTATTGTAATATTAACGATACCAGATAAAGATCATCACTCCTCTTTCTTTGTTTTCTTTAGGCATTTTTATTGTAAGTTTGATTATTTTTCTACTGCAAATTCATTGCCATGGTGCACGACAGATAAGAATAAAGCAAGGATGGATGTAGACAGCCCTTTGAAATCTAAAAAAAATGTTTCATCTGTTATGGCCGTTTGTGATGCCTGTATGTGGCATGATGCTTCTATTTCCTGCTTTTTGGCCTGTGCAGAGCTAAAGTGTTCAAAAGTGAGATGTCTTATATTTTCACTGCAAGTTCCAAAGCTACAATTCTTGCAGGAGTGAAACGGTTAATACCGTCCATAAGTAAGAGTCCCATAGGAAAGAAATAGCATTGGCCGAAAAGTTTTTGTTATACAGCATTGCTTTGTGTCTGCTATTCAGTATGTCTTGCATGTCCTTCATGCTGTGAAAACTTGGTTATATAGCAAGCTGGATCATGGATGCTGTAAATGAAAAAGAAATTTGTGTTTGTTCCAGTAAGTATAAGTGAGACGAAAGGAGCAGCATTCTGTCTGCACAGAACGTGATTGTTTGCACACCATATTTCTCTATAGTTTTAGTGAATTATACGCTTTGATCTTTCTTTCTGTAGCCACCAGTGGAGAGCACTTGTATGACATAATGAAATTAGCCACAAGCATTGGATGCAAGGCCATCTACATAAAGCCATCCTACAATTCTACTACTAAAAGTTACTTTCCTGTTCAGACAAATGCCTTATTCCCATTTGGTGTGAAAAATTGCCATATTATGAGGATCCACACTACCACCACCACCTTACAAAACAAAGAAACAAAAAGGAGATAAGGTAGCTCACTTCACCTCAATCCCTGGATTAGCCAGCAAGAGTGATCACCCTTGATTGATAAAATTGTGCTGTTGACTAATTCAGTTTTCACTTCCTTTCTTGACTAAGCGGGGAGGTGGGAAGGTGTCCTTATGTTTTGATAGGTAGGTATATTGAAAAGCTACTTTAAGTCTATGTAAACAAATGCCTGGAGAAAAAAAACGATTGTGGGAGAACGCTTGCCTAAGAAGAGATGACATTGATCCACATGAGGATGTCCCTGTACAGTTCCCAAACCAAAAAGTTGGCACCAGAGGTGTAAAAGGCCTTAAAGAATAGTCTCTTCAATGGTATGGAGGCAAAAGGCCTAGCCCATGCTCTCCTTCAAAGGCTAAAGAAGTGAACAAATAAAAATGAAAGAAGAATGTGGGGAAAAGAAAATCAATAAAATGAGAACTTGCAGTGCCATTCAATAAAGACTCGAGCACTTAAAAGCATTAAAGGAAAAACCAGTCGCACAATGATCAAAGGCAACTTC
The DNA here is from genome assembly GCA_018398815.1 of Conus ventricosus. Lineage (NCBI taxonomy): Eukaryota > Metazoa > Mollusca > Gastropoda > Neogastropoda > Conidae > Conus > Conus ventricosus. The sequence continues at coordinate 14,483,703 of CM031616.1, read as the reverse complement.
AAAAAGATTGGAAAAAGTCTGCCATGTCAACATTATAGCAGCTAACCGAATCACAAATGGACAGATGGGTGGGTTTTGAAATCAGATGGAGACGCAGGGTTTGGAGTAAACATAAATGGAATGCACACGCACACACGCCAACACAACACACACACACACACACCACAGAGTCTCTCTCTCTCATCTCTCTCTCTCATCCTCTCATTCACACATATAAACATTAAAAACCCAACCAGTGTATTTATTAACACAAACTGTGTACTTCTTCCTTTGCCAAAGTAAAATGGACATCCCACTTGCCGTGAAAGAGATGCACACCCAGGCCATTGAAGGCTAACACCGGGAGATATCCAGACGTGTCTGGTACATTGTGGATCCATTCACCTGCTGATCAACTTAATCAGTGGCATGAATCACTGGCGGCTGGAGAAGAGGTGTCCTGTTCAAGGACACAGGAAGCTGACGAATTTGATGTCTGTGTAGACAAGCCAAAATTAACTTCGGCCAGCAGCAGATTTAGAGGTCAGTTCATTTACAGAATTAATGTATCACGGTTCATTTTCTTTCTAACTTAATCAGAATGACTGTGAGATCACCTGTAACAAGATGGAGCAATGCGTAAACTGGAATGGCAAGTCTGTCTTTGATCATTCAGGAAGCCAGATTTTTCTGGTGGGCCATGCTTTCAAGTTCATGTTCATGTCAGCTGGACAACCTCCCCAGAAGCTGAACGATTTCTGATCATCATCATTACTTTAATGTGTAGACTGCTTACTTCTGTGTCTACTTCAAGGCAGATCAGGCCACAGGAGTTCTGTGCAGTTGATGTCAGCAATGGGTTAATAGAAGTTTTGCTTGCATAAAGGTGTTCACCAGGGATTAGTTTTAGATTTGAACAAATCTGAAGTAAAAGGGATTTATTCAGCAACAGAGTAAACAAAAAGTTGTTGTTTTTTAAAAGAAGAAGAAGAATTGGGGTTGGGAGCAGTAATTTAGAAGAAATGTCTCACTGTCATGTAGAAGAGCTGTAGAATATCTAGAAGAAATACCGTTGACATATATTTTGTGCCCACTAGAATGGAGCTGGAAATCGAGGGGGGGGGGGGAGGTATCTCAGTTGACTTGGACTCGGCTGTCATATTTATTTTAGGTAATTCTTCAGTCTTAATTGTGTTGGTTCCAGGAAGTAAATATAAGTGAGTCTAAAGGAGCAGCATTCTAGCTGCACAGAACCTAAGTGCTTGCACACCATATTTCTCTGTAGTTTCAGTGAATTATACACTTTGATCTTTCTTTTTGTAGTCACCATTGGAGAGCACTTGTATGACACATGATAAAATTAGCCACAAGTAGTGGATGCAAATCCATCTGCTTAAAGCCATCCTTGTACAAAGAGAAAATTGCGTCCTTTCTTGGGTCGTGTGAAAATGTTTTGTTTGTTAGTTGAGTGCTTAGTTCATTCTGATCACAGATTAACATGGATTGATGTTCATGTAGAGGTATTGTAGCATTTGCTTTTTTGAAAATTGTTTTTCTTTATGTATCTTCTCAGCTTGGAATCAAGTACTTTCCATGTTAGACTCTTGCAAACTATGACCTGTTGACTGACTCTGTGTGGTCAAAAATGTCCATGAGTAAGGCCGTCTCCCTTCTAGCATGCAACACACAGTTGCTTCCACTTCCTTCTACACCATGGTTGACTAAAGAATCCTCTGTTGACAAAGCATTACCAGAGTGGTTGGGCGGGTGGGAATGCTAGTTTGAAATGGTAAGTATATTATGCCAAACAGGAGGTGCAGTGCAAACTCACCATTTCTGGCGTCATGTACACTTATGCATAGTCTAAGAATAAGGAGAAGGGTAACTGCGTGAAAGGTCTGAGAGGTGAGAAATAGGACAGAGATGACCAAGTTAGCCAGTGAAAGTTACGTCCTTTGAACTGTCAACCTCCATGTTTGGATTGCTGGAAAGCTGCCGCCAAAGTGATAAGTACAGCAGAGGGATCGAGTGGTATTGGGGTGGGGGAAGCCTGATTTCATGTGCTAAAAAGCCCTCAGAAGAAATGTTGATCTGAACTAAATGGTATCCCCAAGGATGATTTTGAAATTTTAAGGGATGGTGCCTACTAGCTGCCATAGTGCAGTGGTTAGTGTTAAGGGCGTTCTTAACCGGGCGAACAATCAGTTTGCAAACTATGTTTCAGAAGACTCCAAACAAGTTTGCATCTGAACCGCACGAACACATGTTCGGGAAACCCTGTTTCGAGAGGTTCGCAAAGTGTGTTGCCGAACAGTTTTTAGGTTCTCAAGCCGTGTTCTGGGAACTTGGTGTTTCTCCAATTTGATTGGTCGAACTCTTTTGCGAATGAAGATTCATTTCTGTCTTTCCATTGCGACAAAATGGCTGACACCACGTCGATCACTTTGAGTAAACAAGACACAAGTCTGTTTATCGACTTATGGGAACAACATCCCTGTTTATGGGATTGTCGAGATCCCAAGTACAAAGATTTTCTCTTTCTCCGCTTCTGATCCTTCTCATATTCCTCTAATCGTCCAGCTATCAGAAGAATTGCAACAAAATCTTCGACATCGGTGTCGTAGGCAGCCATTTTTGTTTGGACCGGGAAGGTCATGTGCCAGGGCTGAGCTTTAACGTTCGCCAACTCGCCAATGGCCCCTAAAATTGGAGTCGGGCGAACTCAATTTACAGTACCATTCGCCCGGCTGGCGACCTAAAAATCACCGCCAGTGATTCTGTACCTGTACACAAACGACATGCCCTGTAAAAACAAACACGCGCCTGCCGACTGCCATCTGTCATCACTGCCGTGCTGGGGCTTTCCCGGCCGAGGTTCAGAGTCGCTCGAGACTTGCCATTTCCGCTCTTCCGCTTACTTGTTCAGTCGGTGGTCATGTGGCGCTTTTTAACCGGTGCCTCCAGCAAAAAAAAAAAAAAAAAAAAAAAAAAATTCAGAAGAAGAAAAAAAGAAGCAGAATAAGGAATATGAAGAAGAGAAGAGAGATCGAAAGTGGGTGCCAGGATGGAAGAGGACAGAAACAGGGGCCTGAGGAAGGCAGACCCAAGCTGCTTCACCTTTTTCAACATTGAGGATGATGATGATGATGATGATGATGATGATGATCTGGCCCTTGGCAGACTGTAGACTGAAGGTGCTTCAGGTACAAAACAGGGACAAATCTTGTCATGACGCTTTTTACTTCTACTAGCCAAATGCTTTTGGATATAAAAGATCTCTTTTTCTTTGTCAGTTATGATATACCTGGGTGGCAATATCAATGACAACGGAAAGTAAATTTGTTTTCCAAAATTAATGAGCAGAAACAGTGTTATTGTTGTTGTTGAAAATAAGCCTTGTGTATAAGCTGCAAATTTAAAATAGGACTGCATTTTTAATGAAAGGGTCTGGCAACCTGAAAAATTTTCTGGCAACCTCAACCTCCCAGGTTAGGAGCCCGGCTGGCTCCTTAGCCTGGCCTGCTAAATCTCAGCCCTGATGTGCATATCATTAAACAGAGGTTAGCTGATGACGTATGCATATCATTAAGTGGTGGTTTAGAACGAGAACTTTGATTGGAACGTTTCTGATCTAGTTCGCCGCCACTCTATTCGGACGCAACACAGTGTTCACCGAAACACTTCGCGAATCAAAGGTTCGGCTGGTTAAGAACGCGCTTTACAGACTGCCAGCTGGGAAGTTGTGATTTGAT
>CM031616.1:14397472-14474972 GCA_018398815.1 Conus ventricosus | reverse complement strand
GAGCTAGCACTATCAGTTTTTCATTTATTTGATTAACCAAAACTGTCATAGTGGAGAATTCTGCCATAGGAAATAAGCAACAAAACACAACTGGCTTTTCTCCTGTCTTGGCCACCGACATGAGACACAGTTTTCAGTGAAAAAATATTTTGTGGGAAAATATTTCAAAATGTAAGCGCTCAAAATCGGGAAAGGAAGAGCAAGAGGGGTGGTGATGCAGACTGACAAAAGAACAAATTGTGTTGCATCTCTAGAATGAAATAACCAAAGTTGTAGCCATTTCCATTTAACATCTTTGATGTTATAGATTTTGAAAAATAGAACTTTCCAAGGAACATCAACACATCTGTGACAATTTGGAATCGTCGTTCAGTCTGTCGCCACTTTGTATTCCATGGAACAGTTTTGATCACTTTGTGTATACTGTAAATGAGCTTAAGTGCACACAGTATATCAACAAAACAATTGTTAATGATATTGTTTTGTGTCATACTTTTTAATTTAGAAAGCAAGTCTATTAAACGTAACGAAATTGATCCAGAAGTCAAGATCAGTTATAAATACATCATATTTCTTTTCTGCTTTGGAAGTATTTCCATTTTTATCAGTTTAACATCTCTAATTTGTATATCGTTCACTAAATCATTTACGTGATAAAGAAATGCATCAGAAGCCAGTTCTTTATTATGTTTAGATTTCGCCCAGATATGAAGAGCTCTGTGTTTCAGTTGTATATATTTAGAAATAAGAGCTAATGCATAACATTCTGGGGTTTCAAGCGATGGACATATTCCTTTATAATATATCCATGTATGGTTTGTGTTTCTACATTTTTGTATCCAAAGAAGCGTTAAAAGCATGTGCTTTTGTTGCCATGTTTCACACTTTTAATGGAAGTAATCCTGGTAATTTTAGATCGTTTCCTTTTTCAGACAAACTGAAAACACATTTTTATACAAAAGTCTCATAGCTCAGTAAAAAGTTCTAAAGGCGTATTAATTTAGGTGAAATTAAGGATTTTAAAGTGCTTAATGAAGTCTTATATCTCATCTGTGTACCTGTTGCTAGAAAATGAGTTTCATCTTCACATATTTAAGTTGGTAGGACTTTCTCAATACTGTTTGAAATGCTTGATGATCCTATACGCCTGTTTTAGGAGAGATAGAGAGCGCCAGTTCTGAATATGAGGAATGCAAGCGATCAGTCCTTTCTGCTTTGTAGATGGTTCACCATCTTTTCCGACCTCTTTTAAAAATGTTACTACCAAAGGCTGTATCTGTTCCCAGAAAAAAGAATTGAAGAATTTTGTACGAAAATCCATTGGTCCAGGATTAAAATTTTTGTTTCCAGTTCTTTGTGTGTGTTGCAAGACTCGTTTCATCAGAGTAATTTCTTGTTTTCAATTTGGTTCTTTCTTGTTAGTTTAGAAACTGTTTTTATGAGGTTAGGAATGTCACATTTTTCAGCGTCTCTTTCCAACATGACGTTTGTATTTAAAGTTTAATTTTATGAATAATATTGATTTGGTTTTCAGTGACCCTAACTTCTGTAACTGTTAGTTTAGAGATTGATTCAGCTCTTCGTTCACTTCAGAGGGCAAATTAGGACCACCGATTTTTTTTTTTTCACCGCCTTCCTCAGAGGGTCAGGTATTAGGGGAGAGGGTAGAAACGCGTAAGGGTACATCCCTTCATTGACATCGCTGGAGTATCCACTGCAAAGATTGTGGAGTCTGGAACTAGGCACACACAGACTGGAAGCTGTTCCATCTTGTGGTGGACAGGTCGAGTGGGGGTACCTGACAAATGGCCCTGAAGACTAACTTGTTTGTCATCCACACCAATGGGTAGGACCTGACCCACCCGTCAGAGGTAGTCTGCAAGGAATGTGATTCACAAGCAGATCAGTCCTCTTAGATTGACAAACGAGGATAAGGCAAATTGCAAAGTTGTTCAGTGACCACGAGTGAGGCCCCTTGATTCTTCAGATACACCATGACTGTGGAATTTGTGCATATTGTCAGAGACCTGTGTTTTGGCATTTGAGACCGATGTTTAAGAGTAAGAGAAACCACCTTCATCTTTTAGTTTAGGACACTGGTGTGGTCTGTCGCTTCCTGAGATTCCCAATTTCCGGTGGTCTCCAGAAACTGAGGGTAGAGACAAATCTGGCTCGTTTGCGTCAGCTTAAATTGCATGCGACAGTGGGGGAAGCATCAGAGGAACCCCTGACTTATGCCACAAAGGGTCCAGTCAAGGCTGAAAGATGGTGACAGGAAGGACTGGGGACATGCTGAATATCCCTGTTTGCTGTCGTCTGCGCCCTTTGAAGAGGGCGGTGATGGAGACGACCTTGGGGAATTAACTCTGCAGCTGAAGAAGCTAGGCCAGTCATGGTCTGAAAGCTGCGAAGAGAAGCTGTAGAGGCCTGAAGCAGGGACATGGTATTAAGGGCTGACTTTCTCTTCCCTACGACCAGGAGGAGAACCAGGTTTATAAGTGCCCAAAAGCACATGCCCAGGCAAACAAAGTCCTGAGAAGTGATTTTGTCCGACTTCTTTAGGTTGACTAGAAACACCAGAGAAGACAGAGCGCTCTTGATTCTGTATTCTGTTTTCCTTTAGAACTATAAAAAAAAGAATTTTACCCCTAAAGAATAGAACTTACCTCCCAATTAGAACTGCAGCCTTGGATTTCCAAACTAGAGACGGTGCGAAGGGATGGATGGGAGGGGTGGGTGAAAAGGAAATCTTCTTGACCTTCTCATACTGCCGAAGAAAACTGAACAATGGGTGTGTGGTGTAGGTTTGCATGAATTCTCCTTTCTCTGCAACAGTCTGGCACCAGTTATGCCATAAGAGAACAAACTGTCAGAACAGAGAATGAACTTTCGGAGGTTAGAGAATGTTTTATCCAAGCTTTTAAAGAGATCCAAACATTATGGTACTTACATCATTTAATGCTCAGAATTCTCACAGTGTTTGTTGAGAACGTTGATGACCATGACAGAAGAGCCAGAGTTGTCCTTTATGGAAGGATTGACTTTATGGAACTAAGGACCAAAGTCTTCCAGGATTATTTTCCCTGTGTTTGCCATTATGTCAGTGTAAGTGATGAACACAAATTCCAGAGTGAGGTTTTTGGGTTATTTCCCTGTACCAACTCATTCAATTTTCTTATACCAGTTGTGCAGCTGGATATGTTCCTGATCACCAAACCACTATCGCCATAGTTGCGGATAGAGGAAATTCTGTACAATAGATCTCGTCATCCAGAGGAAATGGGAAGTGCTTGTATTCATAGTTGGCCCGGCAGTAGGAAGGCTAGAACTGAAACTTTATTGGAGAAGGTGGTAGAACTGTTAAAACACAATTTTTTAAAATTAACATGGTTATCCAAGCAAAGACCCAAACCAAAGATGACTATGCGATGAGGAACTTTAAAGAATCACATTTTGATTCTGGTGTCTAGTTATATCATTTTCAATTAAGTGGTTTCAGATGTGAACTGATTTGTGTCTGAAATGTAACTTTTGTTGTTCTTACAGTAATGACTTATGTTTCATTTCAGTGGTTGTGGATTGATCCTGGTCCGAGTCTGAACTGTCATTCAAACTTTTGTTTATCTTACAATAATGACAGCTATATTTTAATTTCAGTGGTTGTTGGTTAGCCTGGCTTGTGTCTGAAACTGTTATTCAAACTTTTGTTTTACTTACAGCAATGACTGGTTATTTTCATTTCAGTGGTTGTGGGTCAGCTCAGGTTTGTGTCTGTAAAAGCCCCTTTTTTCTCTGTTGGGATACCATCGTCTCCATTCCCATTTTCTCAGCACACATATACACCATTCCTCTCCCTGACCTCGTCAATAAACCATGCTCTGCCTTTTTTTTTCTCATTAGTTTTTTTATCAGTTTGTTGTCTTAGTGATAAGGAATCATTTGCTAGCAGTTCTGTACCCCCACTACATATTTGTTCAGGATAATGAAATTTAGGTGTGTGCTGGTATTTTTTTGCTTACGCTCAGTTCTGAGCAAGCAAAGTGTTGCAGTCAGTGTGTTCACGCAAAGATGAAAAAATGTTTTTCTCTCATTTGTGCATAAAATACAGCTTTCTTGACAATGTTGATGATTATATGCCATGATAGCAGTGTTTGTTCAGTTTTATTAACTTGTCTTTAAATGCACTGCAATTTGCATTCTGTAATTAGTTGTTCCTAAGTGTTTGTTGTTTTTACTATCCAATCAGTGGCCTTACACTTGAAATATGCTTGGATTGGCTATGCCAAAATTGAAGTGGTTAGGATAATGTTGCTTATAGCCCAGCCGACCGCAAAGGGCCACATCAGGCTGTAATTGAAGTGGTTAAAGGTATAGTACTGTTTGTGTAAATGTCAGGAACATTCTTTATTTGGTCAGCATTGATGTTTGCTTGCTTGCAAGTACTGGTTTGTTAATCTTAAAGTTAATAATCATCGCAAGTAGATGGGAAATAGGTGTCAAAGATTATCTTTAAATGGGTGCGGACCGCTACGTGTAGACATGTATGTTACTGATGTTCATTACTTAGTATTGTTTTTTATCTTTTGTGTGACTGGAAATAATGTTATTTCAGCTTTTAAAAAATCTTGTGTGCTGCTGTTGATTCAGCTGTTGTTGAAAACGGGTCAGGTGTGAACACACTGCGATTGTCTTGCCTTTTGAAATTCTCACATTCACTGTTGCTCCAACTCGGACACGCGTATCAGAGTTGAGTTGTTTGGCATACAATATATGAATAAAATGAATTTTTTGTTTTGTTTTGTCCACAGCAGTTCATGCTACGCAGACAGCACTCTACTTTCATCCTATCACATGAAGAATGGTGTGTGGTTTTAATATATGTTTACTCACAGAGTGAGATAATGTTACAGCAGCATAATGATTGAAAGGTCTCAAAGTGTGTGACACATTTAGAAGCATTGAAACATTTTCTGAGGCTGTGAATGCCAAATACTCCAACTGATGTACAGTACGAAGTACAGATTGTTGTTCCTGTACAGTCATCACTCGATGTGTTTAGAGGGAAAAAGTGGTTTGATCCTAACTGCTGTGTGATGTCATCACTATGGAGGTATATGTAGTGTTCTGAATCTGTGGGTTTGTTCGACACTGCAGGAGCCGTCTTGGTTGGCTAGGCTGTAAACGACAGACTCTTACTGCTCAAAACGTGACTGTGATGTGTGGAATACTTCACAAATTCTGTGATGATCATCCATTTGGAAATTTCAGTCGTGGATCGTCACAAACTCTGTGACGAACATCATGTTTGGAGATTTCAATTGGGGATTGTTTTGTGGCCATTTCAGGGTTTTACTTACGGTGCTTTCCATCCTGATGCCATTGGAGATGTAATTTTTCCTTTTCCAGATGTGTTCATTCACCTTGATCTCTCACAAAATGAAAGAAAGAAGGACTTTTCTTCAGGTGAATGTGTGTGCATTTTTAATGAGGTGTGACAGTCTTTTGTAATATGATATATGTATGTTAACTGCCTCACTTTCTGTTTTGTTTTTATGCAATTACAGAAGTTGGTGCACATCAACCATTGTGTGTATTTTCAGGAGTGTCTTGTTATGATTTTGTTTCAGACCTGTTTACCCTATGCTTTCACCTTATTTTGTACCGTGTTTGTGAAAATATGACGGTCTTCAGAAAAAAAAAAGAAGAAAGAAAACCTACCGTTGAAAAGAAAATTCTAAAGATGAAGTTCTTGAGCAGTAAAATCACTTGCAGAAAGTAACCACGGCAATGGCTGAAATCAGCTCTAGCTACCTTCTGCACATGAATCACGTTAAACTATGTCTAGTTCTTCGACAACATGCCTCATTGAAAACACTGTCGAGAGTAAACGTCAGTTTGTGCCAAAGTATGCTGATGAATAAGATTTGAAAATATTTGTATTTATAAGAACCTACTTTTACCATAGTTAATACAGGATCAGATGGTTACTACATGGAAGAAGCTCTGCAGTGTGATGGCAGGTGAAAAACTAATGCCCCCCTCTCTCCCACCCTCGCCCCACTTTTAGAGAAATTTGGAATTTTGAACACAGTTTTGTAGAAATACACATTTCTGTTGAAAAGTCAACTGGCGGCCATTCTTTGGTTAACAGGTCTGTGTTTTGTCCAACATTTTAGTATGTGGACGTTATCTTGAGGGGTTCGTTGTTATTTCCTTGGTTTTTTTAAAGTATGCTGACGTTTTGTGGTGTGATATGTTTTTTTATGTATGCATGTTGTTATTTCCTTGGTTTGTTTAATAAAGTACGCTGACGTTTGTGTGTGTGATACGTTTTTTTATGTATGCATGTTCTCTCTCTCTCTCTCTCTCTGTGTCTCTCTGTCTCTCATTAACTTGTTCAGTACCTTTCTTGGCAATTTGTATGTGTGTGCATGCGTGACTGTGTGTGGTGTGTGTGGCTCGTAGTGACATACTCTGTTGTGGAGAGATGATAACTAAGATCTTGTCGCAGAAAAATGCAAGTGCACCAGCTGCCGTGACGAAGTGGTTAGTGTACCCGGCTGGGAGGTCGTGGGTTCGAATCCCATCAGAGTCATGTGGGTTTTTCTGCCCCGACTGGCTCCTACCTATAGTTGAGTTTGCTGCCGACTCAGTTGGGAAGACTGGACCACACAGTCGAGTTTCGTCCACTTAATGGATGCGTTTCTGAAGTGTTGCTCAATTTCCTGACCAACACTGCAGGTGCCTGTGTCTCTCGGGCCTGGTTGACGCTGTGATATATTATGAAAGGAAGCGTAGAGAACAGCCCTGTCATGTTAGTCTCAGACGAAATGGAAATCTGTAGCATCATCTTAATCATCCTCATTCTCATCGATCAGCATAAAAAATTGTCTCAAATTCTGTGGCCTTCATGCCTGCTCTCATGGTGACCTCAATTTCGATGTCCTCTCTCACGTCTGTGGCCTTGGTTTGGTTCCGTCGGGGTCACCGGCATCGGCGTGTCCATGGGGGCTGTCGTGGACGGACATGGTGGCGCCCTTGGAGGGAGTAGCTCACTCACGCCGGCTCCGCTACTAAGCAATTATTGTCGTCAGTAGGTGGTGTTCCTGCATATGTAGATCAGAACAGGCGCCACTGAACACCACCGAAGTGACTCGGCAGCAGTGCGTGTCTCCTCTGGTGGGTTGACGACTTGACATTGGCTGCTCCCTGTGGATTGCCGGTGCCAGGGCTGCGGCGGGGCCAACCGGGCTGTGCTGTGGACGGGATCTCGGAATGAGCGGCATGGGTGCACTGCCTCTGAGCAGGGACCGTACAGCAAAGGGACTAACAAGAGCCTGATGGGCCGCGCGAAGTACTGCTCGCGAGCAGACGGCCGAACTTGGGCGTAAAGAACTTCCGGTGGCAGCTTCTAGCCAGTAAAACAATGTGTGGAACACGCGGTGTCGGACGGTGTAAATCTCGTTTTTCGCATGAACACTCCATATTTCTTGTACCAAAAACACATCGCAATCTAATATTGGGGGGTGCAAACTGTGCCATTGTTGGCTGTCCCGCCAGATAATCTAAACACAAAGGGCTTACATTTCACAAATTACCTGCGAAAGGTAAGAACGATGAGTGGAGAATGCAGCTGATCAACGTATCAACAGCAAGATAAATCGTTCAACCCGACAGGGCTACAATTTGCTCCCGTCATTTCAAGGATTCTTGCTTCAAAACTGTTAGTCTGAGCATAGACTCTATATCGTTCATGTTAATAGCAGTATTTCATCGAATAGGTTTCTGTAATGACAATTAAGTTCGGGCATCCAAAATTCAGTGATGTCCAAGGGTTGGTTGTTTTACAAGGGCCACTCATTGAAGTAAACAGTTTCCATTCTCTGTGTGTGTGTGTGTGTGTGTGTGTGTGAGAGATGAGGAGAGAGAGAGAGGAGGTTATGTTTATGTGTGTGTGTCAGTGCATGTTTATGTGTGTGCGTGGTAATTTCTGAAGTCACGGTAAAGGCAGAACACATCGTCTTTTTTGTTATACACACAAATAGTAATTGATGTACATGTACTCTTGAACTTGCATGATGTAGTCAACCCATACGTCACAGGTTTCATCAGTAGACTACAAAGCCTTTTAGACCTCTCTCTCTCTCTCTCTCTCTCTCTGTCTCTCTCTCTTCTCTCTCTCTCTCTCTCTCTTCTCTCCTCTAACACACACACTCATACACACACACACCACACACTATATATATTTATAATTAAGATATATATATATTATATATATATATTATATATATATATATATTATATATATATATCCTGATGACAGCGCAACACGCTTGAAACAAATTTGTAGTTTTAAGATTCCTCTTAACTTTAACTATATATATATATATATATATATATATATATACACACACACACACACAAACACAGAGGTTAAGGAGTCATTCTTATTTATTTGGTATCAGATGACCAAAGTCCCTTGCTTTGATATGCAAAAACAATAATTTTGTATTTACATCAGAAATATTCCGACTGTCTTGTCTCATCCGGAAGGCATTTGTCTGCTGCATTGAGCTGCACACTTCACTGACAAGTCTGGTGTAATCTGAAAAGGTTAAAAAAACATCATCAACGTTCTGATTGTGTGTGGGTTTTATGTTGTGTGTGTGTGTGAGAGAGAGAGAGAGCATCATAATGTGATGCATACCACTATGTAATTATTTTGAGTGTTGTCTTTGTTGATGTGCCACACTGTTGATGTATTAAAAGTCAGTAACATGTCATAACACATTTAGTTCTCTCTCTCTCTCTCTCTCTACCTCTCTCTCTCTCTCTCTCCAGTCTTTCACACACACATACACACACACACACACACACACACACACACACAGAGAGAGAGTGGAGAGAGTAGTTAGTTGTATTAACTTACCAACATTGGCTGTGGTTCGCTGCCCTTTTTGATGAATTCAGCGACTGGTATCGGTGTTCTGTTTCTCTGCCATTGCTACGCTGAGCAGTGTTCACTCAGTCGACTTCTGTTTCCTTACAAATGAACCAGCATCCCGCTATAATACCAAAACGAAGACTGAATCTACGAAAGTACTGTAAATTATAGCTATCCAGTCTTACTTCAAGCTACATGAAGGGAGACATGAAAGACTAAAGCTGCCGGGCACAACTACACACTGACTACGTATCTCCGAGCACAGGCATGGTTTGTTTACACGCTTGTACGCCGAGTAAACTGTGCCCCGTTATCAGTTGATTAGGGTATACTTGCACATGTCGTAGGTTTCGCACTCTACATTCCTCCACAACACAAAGTCATAACACATGTCCTATAGTAAACGCATAACAACCGCTGAATTATGGAAAAAGAATGCTTACCTCAACGATGTTTTGGCTGCCAAACTCCATGTTACCACCGACACCGGAAGTTCTGTACGCACTAGTTGGTGGGGCCCGCCCCTTTCAGTACTTCGTTAGTGACTCAGAGAAGGGGAAGCCGGCCAGCTGCGCATCCCTTTGCTGTACGGTCCCTGCTCTGAGGTGGCGCAGAGGTGGGACAGCAAAAAAAAAAAAAAAAATGCAAGTGCAAATTAAAGTCGATTTTTTTAATGAACCAGTCATAACTAATAGACCCTCACAGGTTTGATATTTACATACATTTTTGTGAAAAATTTTTCATATTTTTTTTTCCATTTTGTTTGTATTCCTCGAAGAAATTGTTTTATATATAGTATGGCGTTCCCTTTTCATTTTTACTCTGTGCAACCGCTTTTTTAAATTTTCACCCAGTATAGCAGTAAGCTGATTATTGAACAGGCAAAGGTTTGCTTGATTCTCTTCATGCACAATCTGGACGGCTATATTATCCCCATGGGTATGCAAATACACCTAGTGGAAAGACTGGCTGGTTTGGTCTTCAAGAACTCCGAAATAACCAACTACAGTGATATAATAGCCACTACTATTGATTCCAGGCTTGAGGGTCCTGGTAGCCACTACTATTGATTCCAGGCTTGAGGGTTCTGGTTCAATTCCCATCAGACCCATATATCGTGGGATTTTTTTTTTTTTTTTTTAGCCCATATTGGTGCTGACCAGAGTTATGAATGTTATGGGTCAGCTGGAACCATGCAGTTGATTTTCATCCACTGAGTGGATGCGTCCCCGAATGTTGCTCAGATTTCCTAACACTGCAGGTGTGAATTTCTTGGGTTAGTTGATACCATGATATAATATGAAAGTAGGCGTAGAGCTCTGTCCTGTCATGTAGTCTCGGACTAGAATGAAGCTCTATCATCTACATCATCCTCATCAATCTGTATGAAAACAGTTGGACTTCATGCCCTGGTCTCGTGGCAACCATAACTTTGATTTTCTCTCCTCGTCTGCGCCGTTGGTGAGTTTGTGTCAAAGTCGCAAAGAACAAGGGATAAAAATGACAGTAAAGCTTACTGTTTACCAAAAAGAGAATATAAGAATATGACAAGAAGCAAATCAAAACAGCATAATGATATGTTTTTTGGAAAACGTGTTTCTATGTTAAACAGTCAAAGAGAAGTTTGGAAAACTACATAAAATATCCATTAAACGTAAACAAGTTCATGATAATTAAATAGTGATGACTGGTTTAAGCATTTTAAAGACTTGCTCGAAATACATGTGACCACCCAAGCAAAGTTATGCTGAAAGTAATCCTGAATAGACTGAACCCACAAGCAGAAAAGATCATCGCTGAAGAACAGGCGGGGTTCAGGCCAGGACGAAGTACTATAGAGCAGATATTCAATCTAAGAATACTGTGTGAGAAGTACAACCAACACCAACAACATCTGTACCACGTATTCATAGACTTCAAGAAGGCCTTCGACCGAGTGTGGCACGAAGCATTATGGGCAACAATGAAACTCTTCAACATCAATGCCAACCTCATCAGAATTATTGAAAGCCTCTACAATAAAGCCACCAGTGCCGTTTTCTTCGGTAACAACATAGGCGAGTGGTTCCGAACTACCGTTGGAGTGCGACAGGGCTGTCTACTCTCCCCCACACTTTTCAATGTCTTCCTTGAGAGAATTATGACCGATGCCTAGAAGACCATGAAGGAACTGTAAATATTGGAGGGAGAACCATCACCAACCTCCGTTTTGCCGACGACATAGATGGACTAGCTGGAAACGAACAAGAGCTAGTGCACCTGATCAACAGACTCAACAACACCTCTGCTGATTATGGCATGGAAATAAGTGCGGAAAAGACAAAGGTCATGACTAACAACCCAATCGGCTTTACCCAAGACATAACCATCAACAGCAAAAAGCTTGAGCCAGTCAATACATTTAAGTACTTGGGGCAACAATCTCAGACGAAGGATCAAGACCTGAAATCATCTCAAGAGTCGCTCAGACCACAGCCACGCTATCTAAGCTAACGCCTCTTTGGAGAAACAAAAACATCTCCATCAGCTCAAAGATTAGACTGATGCGATCCTTAGTCATGGCGATATTCTTATATGCTTGTGAGTCATGGACGCTGAAATCAGACCCTTTAGAAAAAGATCCAAACAATGGAAATGAGGTGCTTCAGACGACTCCTTGGCATCTCATACAGAGATCACATCAGCAATGTGGAAGTTAAAAAGCGCATCGAGAATGAAATTGGTCCATATGTCGATCTCCTAACCTCAGTAAAAAGACGCAAATTGAAATGGTATGGACACATCACACGATCAACAGGCCTTGCCAAGACAATCATGCAGGGCACAGTACCAGGACAAAGGCGAAGAGGTCGACAAAGGAAAAGATGGAGGATAACATCACGGAGTGGACAGGCCTGCGGCTGAGAAATACATTGCGGAGGGCAGAGAACAGAGAGGAATGGAGAAGGATGGTTGTCACTGCTTCTGAGGTGCCCCCACGGACCGACGTCTAAGGGATCAAGTCAAGTCAAGTCACATGTGACCACAAACGTAGATGTTACAGGAACTGATTAAGAATGTGCTTATGAGGACGATGAGGGAATGAGAACTATGGATCGCCCATATCATTTTGAAAATGCGAAAATATGTGGAGGTCGAAAACTTTACTTTGTGTGTGTGTGTGTATGTAAAATTATTCAATGTGTTTTTTTAACAAGGGTATTTCACCACACAACTGGACAGATTCTATCATACTTCCTTTGTTTAGAAAAAGGTGATTGAATAATCTTAGCAATTACAGAGGCATATCTTTGTGTGACACCAGCCGTAAAATCTAAAGTGCAGTTATAAATAACACAATGGACAGAAGAATATAATCTGACAGGCCAATCTAAGCGGGAATTAAAAGAGGCTATCCTACAGTCGACCATATTTTTACTTTGTTAGCATTATGCAAACTAGCATTAATGCAAAAACAGTTTGCTTCAACCGTAAACTATACGTTGCATTAATTGATTTTGAAAAGGCCTTAGATTCTAAAGAAAGGAACATGTTATGGCCAATCCTTTTTAAAATGGGATTGAAAGCATATTGTACAAATGTATTCGTAGTATTTACATAAATGTAAAAGCTAAGAGTCAGATGTGGGCTAAACTGATGGAGTATACTAATTGTACTCGTGGAGGGAAACAAGGTGATGCTTGCAGCCCTAATCTTCTTTATTTATCAAGGAATTTGCATTATAAGTTATAAGAGAAGGGAGATGCAGGTGCTTACACATGATTGCTTTGAGCTGTTTATATGACTACTGGCTGATGTAGCTTTATTGGCTGAAACATTTATTGGCCTGCAAACAAAGATAAATAACTCTTTAAAAAGTTTGAATAATACATCCACCAAACATGAAAAAAAAATCACAAGACAAAGCACGACGCGTTTCGACCTCTTATGTCTTCTTCAGGCAAGATAACACTCGGGACAACGAAAACGAAGAATGAGTAATCACTTGTCTCATCAAACTCATTTAACTCCCGTCATGCACCGAATTTGCCGTTATAAGTGATTGCTCGTTCTTCATTTTCGTTGTCCTGAATGTTGTTTAGCGTGCCTGAAGAAGGCTTAAGAGGTTGAAACACGTCGTTTTGTCTTGTGATTCGTTTCTTCATGTTTAATGGATGCATTGTTTAAACTTTTAAAGATGTGTTCAGATTTCCGCCTGCAGTCGCCTTACTTTGCAACTGTTTGTATGGCGCAGCATCAGCACTACATCTGAGGATGAATATGAACAAAAGTAACGTTGTTGTATTTAGGAAATGGGGTTATCTGCCAGTGAGAAATGGAATTATAATGAATAATTAAGCATGTTGTTAATGCGTAAGGCTTCGTTTTATAGCAGCGTGCATAACCTTTCCAGTCGAGCCAAAATGCTTTGTTATGTATTTTGCAAAAAATTGTATAAGTTGAAAAATAATTCTCTGAACACAATACTAAAATTAGTTGACTCCCAGATCCAGCCAATAGTTCAGTTCAGTGCGGAAGTATGGGGAGTGGATAATAGAGCATTCTTTTTTTATTTGTTTTTTGGTTGCATGAAAACATTTTCCATTAATTTGTTACGATTTTTTAATCTGGGAGTAAGAAATAAAAAGTGAATACAAACAGAGCCTAGATTTCACCAGTCATAAGGATGTCAACAGTTTAATTACCAGGTCATTAACTGCAATTACATGTATTTGTTGATCACATTTGTCTCTGTGTTACTTCTTCCCGTGTGTCAAAGGAGACGTTGTGAGGTCGGCTTGGCAATAATACTTGAATACAAAATACTAACAATACCAGGTTTCCATGATATCCAGGCATGATGTCTGCAAAAGGTGGTGTGGCGAATATCTGTCCCATGGGCGAGAGAGGCCTATCACACATTACGCGAGAGACAATTCTCCGTGACTAAGGGACAAATGAATGACAACACGTTTGGAAGTGCGATAATCCTTGTTTTGTTTTTGGTTGGTCACTTAGGATTTGAACCTGGAACTTCTGACGGGGGTGGGCCTGGTGCTTCACCATGGGAGCCATTCATACAGACACAGCGCCCACACACGGGCAAACAGTCTAGTGATGCTGTCGTGTAGATCAACTGTCAATATGGCGACCGCAATGATAAGTGGACGTGGATTCGCAGTAGTGTCACAATGAGGAATATTGTCATCATGGCCACTACGATTATAAGTGGACGTCGTTTGGTCGTGTGTTTGGAATAATATCATTGTCAAGCATAGACATCTGGAATAAAAAATAGGAGGTCAAGAGGCCCCTGCAGCACAGCGGTTAGTGTTGCTGATCAAAAACTGGGGGTTCCTAAGTTCAAATCTCAGCAGAGCAACCATTATAGTTGGTGTCTATTCAGAGTTGAATATGCTGTGAGCTCAATGGGAAGACTGACCAGGGCGCCAGTCGACCAGGTCTCATTCATAGCATGAGTGGTATCTGATGTTTCCATATTTCTTTACCAATACTGCATGTGTCTGTATCTCTCCTGGTGGAGGAATGATGGGGCATGTCACGAAATAAGTATAGATAGCAGTTGTTGTTGTTGTTTTAGTCGGACCAAAATGGACTTCCGGCATTTTTTGTCACCATTATCACCCTCGATGGGTGGCCCTCGTGGTCAAGGCGCCAGACTCTTAATCCAAGGTCTGGGGTTCGATTCTCAAGCGAGACAGCTAGGCATGAAAGGATTGTCTCCTGGGAGATGACAACCGTGCAGACGCCAGTCCTCTCCTAGTACTTTGGATGAGATTTAAAACCGAGATCTCAGTTGTGTATTTGAACTTGGTTTATTCAATAACGTCTCCCAGGGCTGCTTGGCGAGTTTGACGGCAATCCAGGCAGTTATCTGCACCATTTCAATCCCTTTCCTTATTTCCTAATCTATCTGTGACCATTACTTCCACACAAGAAAGTCGACTCTGGATGGAGATCAATAAATGGCTCTGTTCAAAATACAGAACTCGATGGTTTTCAGAGCTGTCAGTAAACATTTGATATTTATAGTTTAATGTCGCCCTTTTCATACTGTCTCTCCGCGTCTCCTGGTTCCATGAACAAGACATTGAGTACAATAGAAACCATATAGTGTTTCAGGCTTGATCTGCGTCTCTGGACTCGGACTTGAACTGCACACATCACATTTCAGGTCTTAAAACTCACCTGTGACCCGATCAGCTGGCATTCATAGAAATAGCGCAATTCCGTTCATTTTGATCTCTCTGCTTAGAACCACCTAGCATGTATCTTAATGGGTGTGAATATTCTCAGAATAATCTAACCGTTTCTGTCTATAAACAGTCGAGTCTAAAAACAAAAACAGAACAATCCGATGGAAGCTAGTTGGCATGTAGCATATCGATAAATGACACTGACTTCATGATGAAGCATAAGCAAGAAAACATAATTTAGGTTCCGTCGCTATAGCGTAGTCAATGAGAATAGCTCCTGCTGTCACTTTCTCTGCAACATCCAGCCAGAGCGTCCTCCTTCTTCAAAGCTGGCAGCCGTAACCTGATTTCCAGTTATTCACAGAGTGACCTGTTGATCTTCAAGGCTTCTCACAGCAGGCACTGAGGTGAAGCTCATTACCACCATATCTGCGTGAACGCATGCACAAAACCTCTGGCAGGCACGTGAAACACCATTTCTCCTTTCACAAAAGAGATGGCTATTGTGTACTGGTGATATGGATGAAAGGAAAATAAAACACATGCTCATAGTGTTGTGTTTAGACATCATCCCCGAAGACAAAATGTGGCTACCTTTATGGTGGATAAACAAACAAAAAAACCACGGTTGCATATATGCAAACATCTCACCAGTGGTGAAGCTTGTAGTTCAAACCGAGGAATAAAGAAAGAATGTCACCCTCAACGGTTAGGTTGAAACGTTAAACACGTTGTAATGATTTATTTCACACCCTCCTCTAAAGATGAGTGATCCAAGTTTTGACTTTCATCTGCTCAATATCCCAAGGCCTGCCAGTGACGTCACTTCCATGTGTTCATTGTATTGCACATACAAAGATACTGCACCACACGACTGGGAATTGACACTGTTCTCTCTTGCTTTTTTCGTCCCTTAGGGATGTCGGGGCTCTGTCCAGATAGCTTCCCCACCTTCCAGAAGTTATGTTCTAGTAACTCTCGTTCCTGTCTCTCTCTTGGACACTGCTTTTTGTTTCTTTGCTGTCGTTTACCATTTTCCTGCCTTTGTGGACGGTTCTTCTGCCTTTGTTCTGGAAACTCTTTGACAGTCATTCCTGAGCACAATTTATGACATGCCAGGCTTTTTTTCTTTTTCTTTTGTTTTTTTGTTTGTTGGTATATTGTCATCTGACGACTAGGTAGTGGCAAATGTAAAGACTGTCTGGCATTTGCCGTGTCTACTTGCCCATATGGCTTTTTATGCATTTTTCAGTTCGCTGCGAGTGTGGAATAGCAGTGGACGCCAGGGGAGAGGTGGCAGCTCTCCTTTGAGGGACACTGATGTGAGAGATCAGAGTCGGGCGGCGCAAACAACCTTCCAGCCATGTGGGTGACGGCGGGTCTAGCCTGTGTCGCCGGGGGACGGTCCTGGAGATGTGGGGCGATCGGCGAAGAAGCGCTGCCTGACTGTGACTACCGTGGCCTGGAATACCGTGCTGTTTTAAGGGGTGACAGACATGGGGGCACTCCTTTTGGGGTTGGGCTGAAAAATTGCGCTCACGGCCGCAGTCAGCGAGTACCCGCCGAATATTAGGGACTCGTGCAGCGCTCTAGCGACCTTCGTCCTGCTCCCTCCTTGAGGCGACCTCACGCGGCACAGGACCATCGCCACCCGAGCATAAAGAAGGCCGCCCGGTGGTCCTGAAGACAGCCTGATGTTTGGGGGACAGCAGGCAACACACACCGACGCCTATCGTCGGTCGACCAACAACCTAAATTGAACCAACGTTCAAGAGCAACACGACCAAACTTGAACCAACATTCAAGAGGAACACAACCAAAATTGAACCAACGTTCAAGAGGAACACGAGCTCAGAGAGAGGAATGCGACGACCCCCACCGAAACCCACCCACTTCTGCCGGCGACAGCAGTTGCCACAATGACGCAGACCTACGTCTGCAGCAACCTTGTCCTTAAGGGCCTCAGGCTAATAGGACGTAAAACTCACCCTTAATCTAACTTACGCATTTTTTGTTGCATTTGATTTTTTTCTTCTTTTTTCCCCCCCTGGGACAGAGAAATTAAGCGGAATGGCTGGTGCTCTCAGCGTTGCCGTGAACTGCTTTTGTTGGTTGTTTCTTTTCAGAATGTAACTTTTTTCCCTACATGAGTTTGAAACTCCCCGAAAGGCCCTGTGTGACAGACTTCTTATCATACTAACTATTGCTTGCTAATAACACCTGACGGTTTGCCCACTGTGATTTCACCACCGTTCTGGTACATTTCCACTGCTTTTTCTATAGTGTTAACAGAGCAAAATTCGCTATCTCCGTCTTCGTCTCTTCCGTTAGGACTACTGTAGAATCCTTGTATAAGAGCTGCAAATGAACCAAACACCTTTAAAGTTCGACAACTGTCTTCGCACAGTCTCCATCATGCTTCGTGGCATTCCATCCACCCAACATCACCCTGCCCACCGCACGTTGTTTTGAAGACCTGGGGAAATTAGTTGCCACTTGGCAATTTTCAGGTCCCAATCCCAACGATTGACGATGGCGTGCACTCCAGTGGTTATTATCGCTTCCTGCTCTGTCAGCACAATGGGAACAGGGAGACGACGGTCTTGCGAGTAGTCGATCGACCGTCAGACATTGTCCAACGGCATTATCAGGGCAATACCAGAAACTAGCTTTACATTTGATGAGGATCTAATCTGTTGTACAGAGTTTCTGATCCACGCTGACATATGATTTCCAGTCACATTTTCTGTTGTCTGGCTTATCCTTCCAGGATTTTTCAAGCTGCGTTTCCGCTTTGGACGACTTGGGGTGCACAGCGTTCAGTTCTCAAGCATCTGCTATACCATACACGTTGACTTTCGTGGGAACAACACTTGATTAGGATAAAAGAGCATCGTTACTCTGGGAGTAAAACCTTGGCAGCTATCGTACTTTGTTTTGATACTGGCAAAGAATCATTCTTGGTGATAAGGTTGACATCGTTTCTGTTGAATAATAGAATTAAACTAGAATGGTTTTATGGAAACAAGTAAAGATAAGGATTTTAAATTAATGTCGCTTGCGGCACCTCGTCTCCTGATACACATCCAGACCAGAGACATTGTCATTGAACAAACAACTTCTCCGCAAAGGAAATTCCAAACTTGCCCATACAGGCTACCTCAGACTGACACTTGCACACAGCAACAAGAACAACAACCGAAGTAATGTACACGCCCATCAACCCCGAGTCAAACCCAGCAAGTCTCCTGAATACCAGCCCTGTCCCACAGCCAAAATCTCCAAGTACCAACCAGATGGCGTTACAAGTTTTGGTGCACAGAAACAATTAGGCCTACAGAGGCTGAACTTAATTCGTAAAGATTTCCTGTTGGACCTCTACCCCTTAAAGATACCATTTATTTTCTTCACATTGATTACGAAGTGAAGTTTGAACGCAAAGAAGCTGAATTAGACTTTAGAATATTTAAAATTCGTATTTGTTGCTTTTCCATCTGCCTCTTCAATTCAAACGTATTGTTGTCTATGTCTGCCTAAATGAGTTGTCCGATGCTGTTAACTAGCAACTGGGAGGAAGAAGCCTTGTGAACAGAAAGTAAACAGTAAATAATGAACAAGAAAAACTTTAGCTTTTATAGTAAAACGGTTAAATGGATAAAACTTTAAATTCACGGTAAAACGGTGAAAGGGACAAGGCTTCATGCTAATGTTATTTTTCCAGACTTTTTCCCCTCTTGGTATGCGTACTTGGTCAATGGATACCGATAGCGACACAAGTTTGACGTTGTTTGTCTTAAATAAATCTATCATGGGAAGAGTAAATGCTACATTTCTTGCGTTATTTATCATTTCCGTCTCCCCGACCTCTCCTTGAGACTTCTGTACATACGATGGTATTTCCTTTAGTCTACGGCATCGTGATCAAACGCTTCTTTGACTTTTCGATCTGACGTCAAATATACGTGTCAAACAAATACGTCACTACCTTGTCGTACAAAACCTCCTGATGGTCATCAGATCGGCCGCATAAGAAAGCTTGCCTAAGGTTTAAGGAGATCCGTGGTTCGATTCCCAGATGGCCAGGTGCCACACCCACCCACCCACAATCTCGACCCTACTCCTTTTACAACTGCACTATACTTATTCGTGAGAAATGTGCTATACCATTTTTCTGCATTTGTCACATATGAATAAGAAAATTCTATTACAACATTCTTTTATATTTTCTCAATATTTTGTTCAAACTAAACTCGTAATTCTTTTTTTTTCTTCTTCAAATAAATGTGGACAAATATTGTACATCAGGAGAGAAGCTTTTTAGGGCTTAACGTCATTTCCATCCAGTCTAAGATAGTAACATGCACTCAGCTGTAAAGAAAATTGATAGATGTAAACAGAATACGTGAGTTAGCAAAATATGAATACAAATGAGGGTGTTGACAATGGAGATGACACATTATATCTTCTGCACAGTAATCAAGGATATTACTAAATTTTTTATTTCATTTTTAATAAATCTGTGTGGCTATTTACACACAGCACTTCACGCAAGTTTATTATACTTATTATCATATGGTTCAAGACGGTTTCATCTGCTCATTTGTCTTGACGAAAACCTGTACGGAATGTCATTAGCATCTCCATGAAACACAAAACTGCGAGCACTGATCAGTTCCATCTGCCCGTAGGCTTCTGAGGCATGAACGCTCAGATCGATTTTTTTTAATAGAAAAAATTAAAGCCACAGGAATCAAGTGTTTCCGCTAAATGCTTAACGTATGATATACTGTAATTAAAGAATAAGTATGGTAACTCTTTCTCCCTTGATGAAATACACAGACGCCCATTTTCTATTCATTTAAGCGAGGGAGCAAGAGTTGCCCTACTTGTTCTTTAATTACTGTGTACTGTTCCCTGCTTTATTGAAGAGGTCCTAAGATACACTGGTCATAACACCTAGGAACAAGAACGTCAAAGCATCAAATAGCTCATTAGACTATGTTACGAACTGAATTCAGTAGGATACAGATAACGATGTTGGTATTGGCATATTACAAGATTCAAAGGCTGTGGTCAAACAGTCTTCCAGGGAACTGCTGAGTGAAGAAGACGGCGAGAAACACGGGGACAGGGAACAAAGCTAGGACAGAATTGCAGAGACTTAAAGCCTTGGCCTGTTGCCTAGCCAACAGAGCTGTAAACTGTTTGTCAGTGCTGCGCCCCAGGGACTCTCCACGGAGTAAAGGGCGAGAACCAAAATCCATGCACCACGGTGTAAAGCTGTCTGCATTGTTGTGTGTGTGTGTGTGTGTGTGTGTGTTGTGCGTGTGCGTGTGCGTGTGTGTGCTGTGTGTGTGTGTGTGTGTGTGTGTTGTGTGTGTGTGTGTGTGTGTACGTGCATGTGTCACTGTCAGCTCTACGCATCTCATGCTTATCATCCGACAACTGCGGCCCGGCGGAGGGGTAACCAATGAGTTTGCGTACTGAAATCATTTGGGAAACCAGGGTGAAAGTAGTCACTCGTCGTCTTAATGTTACGGGAGCGTATGCATTCAGCAGCCCCTAAAGAAAGTTGTTCAGTCCATCAGGAGTAGCTTCAGGCGAAGCAACCAGACGAGACTGAAGATCAGCCTCAAAGACAGGTAAATCCACCTCAGAAAGAGGTCTTGCCTGCAGGTAGCATTTACCTGGCGGAGGACGAGATAGCAGAATATCGGAGACTAGGCAGACGTGGTCGAATGGAAGAGTGTGGTCAGCAATGACCGACTTCAAAATGGCCCGGCCAGCTCTTCCACAATGCCTTCAGGAGAGGGTCCACGTGTATCAGTTGGCACGTGGACTGATTGGACCAGACCATAGAAATCCAGCAGATCGATAACTTTGGAGGTGGTGGCGTCACCAGGCCGGTCAGAGTGGATGTTGAAGTGACCAGCAATGATGTACGAGCCACTGAAGTTCATTAAAATATATATATATATAAAAGAAAACGTTGAGTCAGTCAGGCGGTTCTAAGAGTTGAGGGGAGGGCGACACAAACAGGACAGGCCAAATGTCTGGTGGGGGGAAGTAAGGAGCTATGCCAGTTCAAATGACCAGCGTCAGAAACGGAAAACAATCGAGATAAAATAAATAGTGACAGTACATAATGCACAGACAGAAGCGAAACGGAGCCACAGGATTCACGGAGATAGAAGAGGGTGGAATGGTCAGGCAGAGTGATGATTATAAGAGTTCCAAGGATTCCTGACAGAACGCTAATCGCTATGTATTTACCTCCTCTTCCCATCGTGCTTCGCACCCCACTCCAGTAACCCCCTCCTCCCCCCTCTTTCCACATCACTCCAGGTCGACACCACCACCTTTCCAGCCGTCTGCGCGAACTGGCAATGACGTCAACAAAAGGAAGGGCGATAACTGTAGGCCTACAGAACTGCACACCGCGCAACACCGGCGTCAGGAAACCACAGAGGCGCGTGAACCAGAGCGGGACAATGACGGTCATTTCCATGATTGCCGATGTACAGGCGTTGACTGCTCGCTGTTTGGTTTACGTAGGAAGTGCAAGGAAATTGGCTGAGGTTCCCACAAGTTTTGTCCGATGTGCTAGAAGTCGTGACATGAGCGAGCGCGGGGACCAAGCTGACAATAGTAATTGTGACTGCAGTTGTCAGGTATGGTGCACACAGTCCTGGGAATGTCTTTTTTTCCCCTAAGATTTGTTGATTACTGCTTTGTCACCCCCCCCCCCCCCCCCCCCCCCCATCCACACACACACAACAATGACATACTCACTGAAATTGCACACATGTGCTTGGGGCTGTATCAAAAATATACGTGCATATTATGTTATGTATACTGATTTTCACAAGTGATCAGGAAATTCTCCACCCACATATATCTTTCCCTTTTGCTTTAGACCAGCACTCGGCTCTATTCCCAGTCCTCGCCTTTTGGATCATGTGTGTTCTAATTTCCCACATCTTGAAGCTGTGCCACGTCCACTGCATCGCGAACTTTTCATTTTCTGTCTTTACATTGGACTGGGTTGATCCCACAACTTGGTCCTCAGAGTTCTCAAGCATTGGAAATAATCTTGCTTCTCCCACGTTGAATGTCTGGATGATGGATTTCGGGGCTTTGAATTTTGCTTAGCGACTGCAGAGTACAATGTCAGTGAGATCAGGTGGGACACTGAACCATTTGCTTGTGTCTCTTGATTTTGGCTTCCATTAATTCCCACTCTACTAGTGCTGATACTGTATATCAGCAGAGACCGGAGAAACTATGGGGTCACCACGGACTGTATGTACTTCACTGTATATTTCCCAGTAAGCCATGCCAGCCTACTACCTGCGGGCTTTCATATGCATTTGTTTGCTTTCATTTCTCCATTTTTGCACCTCTCAAGTAATCATCCCGCTGTCTTCCATGTCTGTTGACTGCTTCTTCTCTCTCTGTTGGTATGACTGGCTACAGTGAACGTCGCCGTTTGAGGTAATTTGAGGGGACAGTGGGTATTGTGAGATTTTCTGGACTGGTATTTATCATTGCTTCTTTCAAGATTGCAACACAAACGGTACTGGTGAAATTACACAGTTTATCACATTGCCATCTTCGAAACTCATCCAATCTGTTGATCCCATCCCATCTTTTGTGGAGAAAACTCAATGAAAATCCACGAAAAGACTCCGTCGGCATTTCTTGAATGTTCTTTTGGACACGATGTATCTTATGGACCAGTTGGATCACCCTTTTGTAGAACTGATCCATACACCTCTGCCAGATCAAATCGTACCACATCAAGGTCTCTTCTGTTGACTTAGGTCTTTGAATCGTCTGCCAGATAGTGGCGGGCTCCACACAGCCACACACTCCTGAGGTGCCTTAGTTCTGGACCGATACATCCAATCCCTCATTACCTGTGAGGCATTTTAGTCACCTTTCGCAGTCGTGACAGAGGATTTTCTCCTCAGAGTTCAGAGTGTCTTGCATTTCATGTGTGCATCGCTCTGAAGACTTGAGTATGTTTTCAGAGGAATGCTCGTTCAAAAGTTTCTCTCGTGCACTGTTTTCTGACAAAGTGGAAGGAGTCTGAAGAATAAATCTTAAGTTTTCTTTTATTTGCTCCCCCTTGCTGGTTCTGTCTTGCTGAGGGTACTGTTCCCATTTAGGTCTTCCCAGAGTTCCTCCAGCCATTTCTTCTCCAGATTTGTACAAACCTTTTTTTAAAAAAAAGATTGTTTATTACTTCTTAACGTGGGTGCCACTCTTCCGTCTGGGTGACGGAAATCCGTTTTTTCGGCAAGGTCCCAGACGGAAATTCCGTTTTTCAAGTTTCATCATTCAAAAAAAAAAAAAAAAAAAAGGTTTTCGGGGGAAGAACAGTTGAATCGGGGGTATTTTGACCGAAGCAGCACTGAAGCAGACGACCGGAAATGAGGAAGCGCTCTCTATCGGTGAAGACAACACAGGTCCAGCCATCTTTGTAAGCCTACGTCGCGCCATTGTGTTGGTAGAAAAAAGTTTTCCAGTTAGGCAACGTAAAGTTTTGTCATGCCGTTCTTACAAGAAGGGGATTCAAATCTCGCTACTGTTGGAAAGGGGTGAAGAACAAGTGGAGATGGGAATGGCTCCCTCCCCTCCCCCCTCCCCCCCCCCCCCCTGTTGCCGCTTACTCGTCTCCGTCCCCTTCCCGCCCCCCCCCCCCCCCCCCCCCGTCTCTCTCTCTCTTGATGCTTACTCCTCTCCTTTATCACCTACACCCCCCCCCCACCCCCCATCAGTTCTACCTACCTCTCACTGTTCTCCCATCCTTTTAGCTGTCATCAGTGTGGTCTGGCTGTTGTCTATTCCAAAGCTGCCTGCAAGCGTACTCCCCCTTAGGTATATGTAAAAAGAGGAGGGGGGGTGTGTGTGTGTGTGTGCTGTCTGTACAGCTCTCTCTCTCTCTCTCTCTCTCCTCTCTCTCTCTCTCTCTCTCTCTCTCTCTCTCTCCCCTCTCCCCCCTTCCCTCTCTCCCTCCCTCCCTCCCTTCCCTCTCTCTCTCTCTCCCCCCTCCCTCCTTTCCCTCTCTCTCTCTCTCTTTCTCAAAGAGCAAAGGACTTGGATGTCATCAGAAATCTCTCTCTCACTCTCTCGTTTTCACACACACACACACACACACACACACACACACACACACACACACACACACCACACACACACACACAAAGTCATTCAAAAGAATCTCATTTTCACACACACACACACACACACACACACACACACACACACACACACACACACACACACAGCCATTCAAAAGAATATATCTCATTTTCACACACACACACACACAGTCATTCAAAAGAATATCTAATTTTCACACACACACACACACACACACAGTCATTCAAAAGAATATATCTCATTTTCACACACACACACACACACACACACATACACACAGAGTCATTCAAAAGAAAATCTCTGATTTTCACACACACACACACACTTTGATTTTCCAATTTGATGCCAGAAGAGGCCATGAAATGCTCCTAAAATTTCATAAAATCGTCTTCGGACGGGGGGCTTCGCCCCCCGGACCCCCCAGCAGGGCACTGCCCCTGCACCCCGCCAGAGCCTGGGCGGCCCCTGGACCCCTGCCTCATTTTCAGTTTTTTCAGATTTTCAAAGTGTCACCCATGCTTCTAGATCTTATTGGTTTCTCACTGGCGTCTGGAGTTTTTTGTAGTATTTTTCTTTTTTCTTTCTGCGTACGCAGGCTCATACTCCTGTGGACACTCCCTGTATAGCCAGGCAGTGGAGTTTTGTGTGTATGACCCTTTTTTATCCCGCCATTAAGGCAGCCATACTCCATCTTCGGGGAAGGTGCATGCTATGTGTCACGTGTCATCCATACCAACGGCCAAACTGGCCTTCTCTTCCGAAAGTTGGTGATGGGATTTTACGTGTGTGCAAGATGTTATGCGTGCGTTCACACACGGAACCTCGGTTTATAGTCTCATTCGAAGGACTATATGGGGAATGGAGTCAGAACCAATGTTAACTCCGAGGGAAAAATCCCCCTATACCGAAATTCGAACCCGCAACCCCAGGATCACGAGTCCGGCGCTCTACCAACTGAGCTATCCGGCCCCCTTTTGTAGTATGATAAACATCGGCCGTTTACTCCATAGGTATCCATACACGTGTCTATGCACTGTCTGCAAATGTGCTGGTTTTTACTCCAAAGGTATCCATACACGTGTCTATGCACTGTCTGCAAATGTGCTGGTTTGTGTTATAGTGTGCTCTTCCCAATCAGCGCCTCCAGTTTGTAGACTATATTTCATCTAACATCTCCCATTCCACCTTTACACCTGCAGGGGCAAGCTGAGTTTCTGAAGTTTGGCATCAAGAGCTTGATCTATGGACTGAATCATCAACGTTGAGTGTCCTGGCCTTGGTTTTCCAACATGTTAAGTACTGGTGCCGTGCGCCACTGTTCATTCAACAGTCTTCATACACCCCTTGTCGTCCTGTGGATCTTCATGCCGAGGTCGTCGAAGCGTCTCCTCCCAGACTCATGTAAAAATGCATTTTGTTCTGGACTCTTACTCTATGCAGGATTTCCAGTCATGATTGATTTTGAGCCAGCAGGTTCATCATTCTGCCCCCCCCCCCCAC
Organism: Conus ventricosus; assembly: GCA_018398815.1. Lineage (NCBI taxonomy): Eukaryota > Metazoa > Mollusca > Gastropoda > Neogastropoda > Conidae > Conus > Conus ventricosus. Next base: position 14,449,163 of record CM031616.1, on the reverse strand, counting down.
CCACCCCTCCCCTTTGATGAATCCTGGGAGCATATTTTGTTTTTAAGAATAACAATGAGTTGAGGAAAAGCAAGGTGGGGAACCAGTTCACCGAGCCCATAAGTCTGGTTTTTCCAGGTGTCATCCGGGCTTTCCCGGATGTCTTTTGGACTGTTCCCGGAAGTTAGTGTCCAAGTCATACGTAATTCGGAGGAAAGCCTAGAGACAGCTGGAGGACAAAATGTTTTCAAAGAAGACTACTCCACTTCACTCCTCCTCCTCCTCCTCCTCCTCCTCCTACAAGTGTTTCAGCCCTTAAGTGCTTGCGTTCTAATCACGCCAGGTTGCATCCAGGCCATGACACTTGAATGCCTTTCTCCACTCAATTTTTGTTGTTGTTCTCGTTGTTGGTGTTGTTGTTCTCGTTGTTGGTGTTGTTGGAGTGATTCAGATTTGCACCTCGTGGTTGGTCGGGTGGCTCAAGACCAAGTCAGCCTGTGGGAGATATGTTAGATACGTTTTGAGGGATACTTGAAAGATGACTCCTTTTGTTGTCATTGGTCCGATTTCTTGCACTTATTTCTGTTCGGAAGGCATACATACACATTCAAATACCTAAACATACCACAACAAGCCAAAAATACAAATAAGCAGACCAAATACAGTGCGAAGCATCACTTATATTATTACACACAACAGACATGTGAATTTGAGACAACTTTCTGCAAACGGTACAGTTAACATAATTATTGAGGACGTCGCTACTTTTCGTGCACCAATCAGAGGACATCATCACTGTCGGCCATTTTCTCCCCCAAGCGACAGAGCCATAAGATACTCTAGAGAGATCTCTCGCCCATGCCTTGCCTCGCTCGCCGCGAGAAAGTACTATGGAACCTTTCCACTCGTAAAATCGCAAAATTTCAGGCCTTTAATCTGAATCAAACGCGTCCTGGGTTTCTCGTTAGTTTTAAATCTAGTCAATGCATAGAGTTTTGTTTGGATCTAACTGAGGACGTCAGGCTGTTCAGTCATCAAGGCCACATAGTTATTCCTTTCATCCTGGCTGTCAGTCAGGCTAGGGAGTGTTAGAGGTTGTCTCCCATTATGTGTTTGTGGTGGATATCCTTGGCCAATCCTTGAAGGAGCTTAGGGTCGTGAGTCAGCTGCTTGTGGAACCGCTCAGCGTTTATATCCTGGACATTCCAGTGTCCACGCCTCCCTGCGTCGGAGGTACATGGCTGTTGGCAAACTCATGGGTCAAAGTCTCAACTCACTCAAACAGGCACCTGTTTGAATACTCCATTTGCCACACACACTCACCAGACTCGCAAGAATGTATAGACTCTAAGCTCAGTGAAACACGTCTTATTTTGGAACGCACTCCCAGTTGTTATGGGGCGTTTTTCATCGGCCGATTGATGTTGGCCACTGAACCTGAAAAAGAAGAAGAACAAGGAGAAGAAGAAGAAACCGCGTGGTTGTCACCTATACTTTTCTAGCTTAGGTCGCTCAGCTTTGACAGTGACGGGTTACTCCGTGTTAGTGGAAGTCAGTATGTCCAGTGGTCTTCCCAGATGTCGGGTAGCCAATGCAGTTATCCAGGTGTCTGTCCAGTCGTCAGTCACTGTACTATGGATTGTAGCCTGGTCAGTACAGGGCACACATGGGATGCAGTGTTATCTATTGTTGAAAAGGGCACTTAAACTCTTAGAGCCATCTCCTAAAGCCCAACAGTCGGCTCAATGATACCAGTGCGCATGTGCAGTGTGTTCGTTACCTGTTTTCAGTGAGGTCGTGTCAGACTGTCAACTGAAGTGAAAAACTCCTATTGTCATCGTTTTCTTGGAGAAAAAAAATCACTGTTTTCCTAAAGAAAACGGCTGTAGCAGCTGTTTGAAGCTAACAGGCTCCTACAGGGAATAGCCCTTGGATACAGTCTTCCTCAAACCCAAGACACGTGATTCACGATCGATTCCCCAGATCTGTCATTTTGTCCACCACCTGAACAGCTTGGTCACCTTTGGTGGCGCAGGGATGATGACATCCCATATGAGCTGTGTCTCTTCAGATGGCAGGTCAGACTCTTTCCTCCTCTCTCGTCGTCACGGTCATTACTGAAGTGGAAAAGTGCGCACAGAACGCTGTTGCCTCAGCTCTAATGACACTCGTTCCAGTGTGGGGGAAATTGCATCTGCCGAGTCCGACCAGCGGGGGAGGTAAGCAAGAGAGGGTGGGCACAGACATGTATGTCAAGTTCTCGGTCATCACGTTTCTCTCCCCTACCTCCTGTCCTACCTCCCTTACATCTGTCTCGCCCCCAACCCCCATCCCCACCCCACCCACTCCACCTCTTTTCCTCCGTGGGAATGTTCTTGTCAGCTTTGATCTTGGCACGGGTAGGGACACAGCTGAAGTAAAACAAAGCAGAGTTACGTTTGTGTCTTTTTTTTTTCTACAGAAAATAGGTTTATAATGAAAATTAATGATTACTTTCAATTTTGATTTGAATTTAGGTCATGAGCTGAGGCCAAAGAAAGTACTTATGCGTGTATTTTTGCAGCTTGTGTGTGTGTGTGTGTGTGTGTGTGTGTGTGTGTGTGTGTGTGTGCGCGCGCGCGCGCGCGCGCGTACCCGCGCTTGCGCACGCGTGCTTGAGTGTGTGTGTGTGTGTGTGTGTGTGGGGGGGGGGGGTGTTGTCTGAGGCAGTCTCCTCAGCAGTGCCTGAGTGATGTGATTTTTGTTTGAAGCCCCCCTCTTCTGTCCAATAAAGAGATTGGTAATGTATCTATGATGACGATCTCTCTCTCTCTCTCTCTCTCTCTCTCTCTCTCTCTCTCTCTCCTCTCTCTCTCTCTCTCTCTCTCTCTCTCCCCTCTCTCTCTCTCTCTCTCTGGCTTCTTCCAGGAACATCTTTGGACAAAGATCGGCTCTGGCCAAGCAGTTTCTCTGCAATGCAACTAGAGAGAGATTTTACGATGATTGTAGGTAGAGGCTTTATCTCCTTTCCTGTAGATGCTCAAATGCAGAAATCCTTGTGGAGTTGCAGTATCTTGCCATTTGTCCCAGATGATCTAGAACTTCTAGGAGAAACATCTCCATTCTGATAAAGGTTCTTGGAATGCCATCGCTCCAAATGCCTTATCAGCTGCTTCAGCTTCTTTTTTTAAAATCTTAGTTCTTGAGAGTTGGTCTGCTGGTGATTCCTTCACCGATAGTTGTGGCAATTCTGCAACCGCCTCTTCTGATACTGTTGACTCTCTGTTCAGGACTGTGTTTCAAAGTGCACTGCCCAGCGTGCAGGTATGTCAGTGTTCTTTGTCTGCAGCGTAGGACCAGTCAGAAGAACAAACGCGAGTTGAACCATTCCACGGGCCCATATACAGTACGAAGGCCACCATGGCTCGTTTTCATATCATCGGCATCAGCCACAGCATGTAGATCGTCGGCTTTCTTTTCTCACCACTGGTTCTTTGTCCGTCCGAGTTCATGCTCCAGGTGCGTCTTGCTTGCTAGTGGTCTTGCAACTTCCAGTAGATCATGTCATTCGTGTGGTCTCGATGAATCTTGTGAAGCTTGCTGATTAGCTTGCTAATTTCCTCATGTTTATTGAACCAGTGCCTGTTTTCTTTTCCGTTGTAACAAACCCATGGCATTCACCGTTAAACAGGCTGTCTGGTTTGACTTCTATGTCTCTTCTGCGTGTTCCTCCACGGATTCACACGATGAGAAGATCTCGCGTGTCCTCTCTTGCAACACTTCCTTGCTGAAGCACACATACCAGCAGTGTTTACATTCTTCTGGGACGCACTCTAGCTGACGTTATCCCCACAGCTGGCTGAATGTTCATCTTGGTCTTTGGTGGGCAGTCATCAATTAGGCCTTCAGCTCCCCTTATACAGCGTGTGGTGTGCACATTACGAAACCTTCTTTTGGCGGACGATAATGAAGTACCACGTGTTCCATTGCTTTGAACGAGGATGCGTTCATGTGTTCTGGAACTTGTCTGCTGGCTGAAAGGTGATGGTTATGGACAATTCAAGCTGTGAACACAAGGTTAACACGTCACTCCATACGAACTGCAGCGCCCATTTCCATTTCTCTTACCATCTCATCTCTCATCCTTCCCAGTCTTTCATAATTCCCAGTTTTTCACCATTCCCAGTTTTTCACCATTCCCAGTTGGTTCACCATTCCCAGTCTCGTCCTGGAAAAGCCGATCCTTGGACTGCACGTAGGCCTATGTGCGGACGAAGTGATGAAATGAATTCGTGTCGCTCGGTCACCGATTTTCAGGCTCCGTCTATTGTGCAGTGGAAGACCAAGTCATCACGAGCGCCAAATTAAAGAGAAGAGAGAGAGAGAGAGAGGGGGAGAGAGAGAGAAGGGGAGAGAGAGAGAGAGATGTGATGTGACAGACGTAAAAGAGAGGAGAAGGGAAGATAGAGGAGGGACAAAGGTATAAAGAAGAGAGAGGGGGGGGGGGGAACAATGGTACAAGGAAGAGAGAGAAGTGAGGGGACGATGCAGACAGACGGATAGACAAAGAGACAGAGAGAAGGAGAGAGGAGATGGGAAAGACGAGAAAGATATACGCAGACAAAATGGGCGAGGAAGGAGAGGAAGGGGGGGGGGGGGAGGGGGGGGGGGGGGGAGAGAGAGAATTACCGCTCACGTCGTAACAGGACAAAGTTTGCACCTCCGATCATTACCGACAGAGCCGGGGGGTGATACGTGCATAGTGGCAGATCATATCGTACGACTTTGATGAATAGTGCTGACCGGCTTCCCACATTTCCTTCCTGGTGTTTCCGACGCCGTTTAGCTTCCTGGAACAAGGAAGCAAACTATTTTTAAAAAGAAAAAAAAGAAAAAAAAAAAGGGGTGGGGGGTGGGAAGGAAGGAAAGAAAAGAAAACCCCGGAATATATACAAAAATATACAAAAAGTCACGAATTGAATGCACCCACAAGTCTCAGATCACGTAAACTAAATAAACAAGGCTGCTTAACAGAACAGTGCTAGTCGATAGACGAAACTTTACAGAAAAAAAGTTGGCAGCATGATCAAAAAGTTGGTAAATAAAGAACGACGCTCTGACTGGACTTTGAACTGTTTGATTGAACATGGAGGTTGATAAAACGTTTAGTGCAGTGCACCCCCCCCCCCCCCTCTCTCTCGCTCTCTTCTCTCTTCTTCTAGTGTGTGTGTGTGGTGTGTGTGTGTGTGTGTGTGTGTGTTGTGTGTGTTTGTGTTATGTTGTGTGTGTAAAGAGAGAGAAGAGGGGGAGCGAGAGGGAGTTGTGTGTGTATGTTTGCGCGCGCGCGCGCGCGCTCGTGGTATGAACAGTTCGTGTTTCATTCGACTGATGGTTTGGATGAGCGAATGGTTTTTGCCATGTTAGTCTTAATGTTTTCCTATCTGTCTGTCTTTATCTCTGTTTCTTGTCTATCTGTCTGGTGTCTGTCTGTCTGTTTTCTGTCTCTCTGTCTCTGTCTGTCTGTCTGTTTCTGTCTCTCTGTCTCTCGGTCTCTGTCTGTCTGTCTCTGTCTCTGTCTGTCATGTCTGTCTCTCTCTCTTTATCCTCTCTCTCGTCTCTCTTCTCTTTCTCTCTCTCTCTCTTCGCTCTCTCTTCTCTCTCTCTACTGCCTGTCTGTTAGAATACCTCACTATCTGTGTAGCTACCAGATTACATAATTATGTAGATATATTACAAATTTAATGGTTTTAGTGTTCGTTCATCGTCAAATGTAGACTTGTCCCATAGGTCAATAGTGTGTATACCTGTTTATTGTTCTCTGTGTGGGTGTGGGTGTGTGTGTGTGTGTGTGTGTGTGTGTGTGTGTGTGCCTTTATGTGTGTGCGTTGCATGTAGCATGTTATTTCAATTATGTGGTTTTTGTGTGTGCGCGTCGGTGTGCGTGCGTGACGCGCGCGGTATGTGCGTGAAGAGGGAGAGAGAGAGACGGACAAACAGGCAGACAGTCAGAGATAGAAGAGACATAGACAGGCAACATACAAAGACAGAGACAAATACAGAAATATAGCAAACGAACAGATAGACAGATGGACAGAACAGAAAGGCAGGCAGAAGACAGGACAGAGAGAGAGAGAGAAGAGAGAGAGAGAGAGAGAGAGAGAGAGAGAGAGAGAGAGAGAGAGATGATTTTGTATACATAGGTTTCCAACATGGGAAAGAGTAGAGACACAAGGACAGATCGGGAGGATGGAAAGACACAGAGGAGAGAAGAGAGAGAGAGAGGAGAGAGAGAGAGAGAGAGAGAGAGAGATTCCCAGTAATATTTTTGTATGCGTAGATCTCATACTTGAGACAGACAGACAGACAGACAGATACAGACAAAGAGTGACGAAAATGAGTTGCATATGACCGTATTTACTGTGATACTTTCGAATGCCTACATTTCAGACACTCACTGCTAATTGCCCTCAGCATGACAGGCCAAAGTACCGCAACCCGGTCATTGACACGGCTGCAAACGGAAATGACACACGCCCAGAACGTTCTACGCCAACTTCGAGGACAGGGAACAAGAGGGATCGTGGTACATATCATGGGCAAACATTTCCCCTGTATTGACCGATTTCCACGGTACCCTTTACAAGCACAATGTATCTCAATAAATACTATTATCTTGTATTAAGTTTTTATAAATTTGGGTTGAAATTAGATTGGTATAAGCTACTGCAGGATGTTACAGTAAGTAAATATCCAACTGATGCGCAAAATAATCAAACATCAAAAATGATCTTCAAAATCGGAGAGGAAATACAAATGTCGCAAACAATGTTGGCTTTCTTTCTGTGTTGTTAAGGATCAACGTCTTGCTGAACTATGAGTTTTTCTCCGAGAAGATTTCGTCTGTGAAGACTTGACTTGACGTGGACTGGATCCCTTAAGACGGCGGTCCGTGGGGGCACCACTGAAGCCGTGACACCATCCTTCTCCATTTCCTCTCTGTGCTCTGCCCTCCGTAATGTATTTCTCAGCCGAGGCCTGTCCACTCCCGTGATGTATCTCCCCATCTTTTCCTTTGTCGACCTCTTTGCCTTTGTCCTGGAAACTGTGCCCTGCATGTTTGGTCTTGGCACGGCCGGTTGATCGTAGATGTGTCCTTACCATTTCATTTTGCGTCGTTTTACTGAGGTTAGGAGATCGCCATATGGACAATTTCATTCTCGATGCGATTTTTAAACTTCCACAGTGCTGATGTGATCTCTTGTATGAGATTGCCCAAGGAGTCTGTGTAGACTATGCAATCAATCAAGTTTCAGTCTGTTGTTCATCATGATATTTTGTCACCTTTAATTTTTGTGTTCACATGTTCTATTCCACACAATATTTTTTTGTGTTGGGGTGATAACGATAAACAGTAAACTAGTGGGGTATGTTTGCCGCCATAAGGAAACCTAACTCATGAGTAACTTTTATTCATGACTGGCACAGCCTTTTAAAACTTGAATAAAGTCAGACAATTGCCCATAGCCGTATAGTTTAAAAAGGCTGTGCCAGTCTTGAATAAAAGTTACTCTGTGTTAGGTTTCCTTATGGGTGCAAAACATATCCCTACCAGGGTTTCGGGGTTGCGGGGATGGTCCCTAACTCGGGCAGTCCGAGTTTGCTTTGATTTAAATTGAGGTTATTTGTATTTGTTCTGTCCGTCTGGGTGTTTGTGTTTTGGATCTCCCTGGCATCTTTGGGTGGATCCTACAGGCGTAGGCTCAAAGACTGTCCCCTACATTGGTTTTTTTTTTTAGTATAGCTGTAATGTCTTTTGTTTTACAGCAACTTGTTTTCCTCCCCACACTTTGTTTGGTTGCATTTATTCTCGTCGCTGGCTGCGCTGGGGGGGCTATTGGATTCTTTTTGTGCAAACACATGGTGGTGAGGTACACCACAGTATTTTGGACTGTGGTGTGTCTCTATTTGACGCGAGAGCGCAGACACTAACCAGCCGGGGCTCCTATGAGTCCCGATCCAGCGGGCGAAGGCCTCGGAGCAGGCTTTTCAAATTCTTTTATCTGCGTTCGAAAGGGATTGCGATGGTTCCCTGTGCAGCTAGAAGAAGAGTGTTCAGTGCGGTAACAGTGGGGGGGGCCGGGGGGGATGTTGTAATTGTTGTGGTATAGGGCATTTGCCCAAAGTTTCTCCATCTTCAAAATCCCTCCCCTCAAGTCCAAAATCTTTGCCAGACAGTTCAGTTGTTGGCCTGTGCTTGTTTTTCACCACAATTAGATTGTTCGTCTATGTATTTGTCGGACTCTTATTCAAGTTTAAAGGCTGTGCCAGTCTTGAATAAAGTTACTCTGTGTTAAGGTTTCCTTATTGGGAGCAAATATACATACCCCACTTGTTTATGTTTATCGTTTACTGTTCCCTACCTCATTTCATTTCCGATTTGGGTGATAAGTTTGATGTTCTTGATGACGCAGTCAGGCCAAATCATTATCGATGGAGGATGAAAACTTGGTAATAATTTCGATGAGGTTTATTCATAAGTACATTACTTCTTATCACACTCACACACACAACACAACGATAGGAGTGTTTCTTACTGTAACAATTGGTCTGTCACGAGCAGAGTTGTGTGACCGAAGCATTCCATGGCAGAACGTTGTGTACAGATCACGTTCTGTAAAGGGAGTGCTTGTGCCTACCGTTGGAACATCTCTTGCGTCGGCGACTAATCGATTCTGTGACGTCATTTCGGGTGAGGGACCCTCTTGTGTTACACATCTTGGCGATCTGTGATGAAACGTTTGTGGCATAAGTTCTGGTGATGGGGATGGTCTGTGACCTGATATTCTGTGTACGATGTAAGAAAAGATTCTTTGGCGTTAATACTGTGAAAGTGTTGGTTAGTAGTGTTGACATCTGGTATGCATCGTGGACGGACACGACACTATGCCATCATGTGCTGTGAGGGGGGGAAGTGCCATGCTGACGCGTTCATCAGATGACAATCGTTCATGACGTCACTCTCGCTGATGGAGCGCTCTAAGGTTTGACATCTGGGGGCATTGTGACGAAATAAGATACAACTGTAACGTCTAAGACAATACTGAAGCTCATGCAAATTTTCTTTCTCTTTCTCTCTCTTCTTCTCTCTCTCTCCTCTCTCTTCTTCTCCTTTTCCTTTCACAGCAAGCAGTATAATGAAATGACATGAAGCTATACCCAGAATCCAATTAGGGGAGTAATGACCGGGAAGCAACTGATAGTTCTAGATCAGTAATGAACTCATGTTTAACCAGAATAATAAATATGCCCAATTCCTGTTGCCAGCTGTGGTGGAGGAAGAGAGCAGGAGAAGGACGAGCAACTGAAGAGTGGAAGAAAGAAAACATGCAAGGATGTGCGAGGAGGAAAAGGAGGGGAATAGGAAGACGAAGAAGAAAAGAAGAAGAAGAAGAAACACACACACACACACACTCACAACACACACACACACACACACCACAAACACACAATCACACACCACACTCATAACATCTCTCTCTCTCTTCACACACACACGCACGCAACGCACGCCCACTACATACGTACACACACACAAACACCGCTCTCTCTCTCTCTCTCTATCTCTCTCTCTCTCACACACACCACACACACACACCCACACACACACACACACACCACAACACACACACTCACGCACACACACACACGTAAGTACTCACACATACACAAACATACCAACACATCACCACACACACACACACACCACACAACACACACACACACGCACACCTCTCACACAACACACACACTCACACACACACACACCACACCACACACACACCACACCACACAGAAGCGCGCGTGCTCGCGTGCCTACTCCTTTTATGCCAGCAGGTCAGCATGCGGGGGGAAGGGAAGCGGGGGGACGAGAGATTGGAAGAGAAAGCTGGTCTGGTGATGTTAGGGTCGGATTCCTACAATCCTCTCTTCTACAAATACAAGAGCAGTCTCCATCTTCACCAAGGTTCTGCAGCGGTGTGGGGAACGACACTGAGATCACCTTTCTCTTTCTTACCCGTATCAGCACAATGGTCACTGTGCGTGATTACGATTTCCCGTGAGGATAGGGTCTTGATCTGCGCCCCGCGGGACCCCCACCCCCACCCCACCCCACCACACCATCCCCCCACCCCACCCCCACCCCCCACCCCCGACCCCCTTGCCCTACTCTCGCACACTCTCATTTACTTCTTTCACTCGCTCGCACGTACACCACATTCTCTCTCTCTCTTTCTTTCTCTCTCTCTCTCTCTTTCTTTCTCTCTCTCTCTTCATCTCTCTCTTCTTCTCTCTCTCTCTCATCTTTCTCTCTTCTCCCCTCTCTCTCTCTCTCTCTCTTACACACACACACACACACACACACACACCACACAACACTCACTCACACACACACAAAGAGTGGTCGTCTACTTAAATTCTTTGTTTCTTCAACAGACAAATTTTTTTTTTACCATCTGATAGTTTATGATTGCCCCCCCCCCCCCCCCCCCCCCCCCCCCACCCCCGCCTTAAAAGGCTCTTTGTGGCTGTCTGAGCTTGAATATTTGAATTTGAAATCCTTTCAGGCAGACGTGAAGGCATAGAATGTCGGAAGTTGTAATTGGGGGTCTAATGATCTGTTTTCACGGCTCGGGGATTGACGAGATGCTTGTTCTCTTTTGTTTGACACGTCTTTTTATACCGCCTTAGTCAGCGTCAAAAACAATGTAAATCCGTTTTCGCGTGAACATTTTCTGCTTTTTTTTTTTTAGTCACTATAATTATTAATACTTATGATTTGCCTTTGAAGAATGATAATTGTGTTTTTCATACGACGAAGTAAGACAGGACTTTTTGAGCGACTCGTTATCATAAGTTTTGAATCGTGGGACGGGCGGCCATTTTTGCTGGTGCTTGGAGAGGCGGAGTGGCGGTCAAGTCCTACTGGATGATTTCATGGCTGTATGCCAACAACACCCACTTCCGGTCTATCGGGTCCTTGCTCCTTACAGGAATAAGATCCCGGGATCTACCGGCCGAGGTCACGGTTCAGCTGATGACACGCCATCCCCTACCCCCACTCCCACCCCCCCTCCATTCCTCTCCCCATCCGTTCTTAAACGCTGTGACGAAACATGGTTTCTGCTCCAGTGAGGAAATGGATGGAAAAGTTCACCATCATTTCATTTTGACAGTTTCCTTGCTGTGTTTTGTTGGGGAAATCAAAGTGGCCTTATTTACCATAATTTCAATTGTGGGTGGAAAAACAGGGCATGGTGAGTCCGTGCACCGTCAAGGATGCGAGAGATCTCGGGTTCGTGACTCGAGGTCTCGTTGAACGGTGGTTTTTGTGTGTTGTTTTGTTTTTTTTTCTCCCTCCGTGGTTCTACCCCAAATCTTATGGTTGGCGATTAAGGGCTTAGTCTTTCGAACGAATTTAGAGTCCAGTTCATACAGAATGTACTGCCTATTGAAGTGTATCATAGTTATATTGCAATCTACTCTTGGGATTCGAACAGCGGTTTAAGCTAAGGCTGTAGTCGACTGTTTTAACTGTCTCTTCTTGCCGTACTCTGTTTTTATGCGGTTGTTGCTGAATAGTTGTTGCATGTATGTGTGTGTTTGTGTGTAGCAGTAAGTAGTAGTGGTGGTAGTGGTGTTGTAGGTGTAGTAGTAGTAGTAGTAGTGTAGTGTAGTAGTACATTCATTTTAACGTCTTTTAACAAAATTATGCGATATTATACGAACGTGTGTGATGTTGTGTTCTGTTATTCTTATATAAAGTGCAGAGTCTATGAGTATCAATAGTAGTAGTTGTAGTAGTGTAGTAGTAGTAGTAGTAGTAGTAGTTGTTGTGTTGTTGTTGTTGTTGCTTTGTGGTAGTGGTTGTAGCATTAGAGCACTCATCTTTGATCATTGGAATAGATAGATGTAGGCTTATATACAACATTCATAAATTGATAGATAGACAGACAGATAAATAGACAGACAGATAGTTATGAATGACTGAAGGTCTGGATTGTGGAGTGCAGGCAATGGTAGCTTTCACTAGAATATTGCGCTATACAATTGTCATGAGTTACTATTCTTTATCATTTGTTATCATCGTCATGTCATCATATCACATCACGTCATTTCTATAGAGAGAAAGAAGACAAACAGATAAATAGAGAGGCAGAAAGACAGACAGACCAGAAGGAGAGAGAGTGGGCGGTCGATTAGATAGATAGACAGAGACAGACAGACAGACAGACCGATAGAAGATAGATAGGATTGATAGATTGATAGATCGATAGAGAGATAGTATATGATAGATAGATAGATAGATAGAGGATAGATAGATAGACAGATAGATATGATAGATAGACAGACAGACAGACAGATTGGACGGACGGACGGACCCACAATGTGAGCAGTCATGAGTAAGCCCCTGGCCCGAACTTCGGACAGAGTTTGCGTTGTATCGGTCCCGTATGTCGGCAATGAAGATACAGGATTTCCGTTCGTTGACCAAGACTTGATCGTGTTGGACTCTTTGGTCAGGACAGGTTAACTGTGTTGCCTCCAGAAAAAGCGAGGGGCTGCTGACCATGCTTGGAGTTGGTGATCCTCAGGACTTTTACATGAGTGTGATTTTCTGTCTCTGTGTCTGTCAGTCTCTCTCTCTCTCTTCTCTCTCTCTCTCTCTCTCTCTCTCTCTCTCTCTCTCTCTCTCTCTCTCTCTCTCTCTCTCTCTCTCTGTCTCTCTCTCTCTCTCTCTGTCTCGTCTCCCTCTCTCTCTCTCTTTCTGTGTGCACACATCCACACACACACATAATCACACACACTCCAATACACACACGCGTGCGCGCGCACACACACTATGTGTGTGTATGTGTGTGTGTGTGTTGTGCTATGCGTGCGTCTTTGTGTGCGTGTTTGCATGTGTGTGCGTTCGTGCGTGTGTGTGTGTGTGTGTGTGTGTGTGTGTGTGTGTGTGGTGTGTGTGTGTGTGTGTGTGTGTGTGTGTGTGTGCTGTGTGTGTGTGTGTGTGTGTGTGTGTGTGTGTGTGTGTGTGTGTGTGTGTGTGGTGTGTGATTTACTTGAACTGACTGCCATGTATGAAGACAAATCGTCTTTCTTTATTTCACTTGACCATTCTGCAGCATTTGACACTATCAATCATGCTATCCACGTTTTCCGTCTAGAAAACATCCATGGTACGTTCTATAGTTCCTCACTGATCCTGGTCGTATTAAGATTATCAAAAGCAGCGTGTTTCTTTCTCTCTCTCTCTCTCTCTCTCCTCTCTCTCTCTCTCTCTCTCTTCTCTTCTCTCTCTCTCTTTTGTCGTCCAGTTCAAACTTTGTTTTTTCGATGTTCCAGAAAAGGTTTGGTTCTTGGGCCTGTTTCATTGTTAACTCGCTGCCTCTCTATTTGAACATGTTGAGACCAGTGTACAAACTTTTAAAGGGGGTTAGTGCTCTGTATGACTGAACAAATAATTTTACTGTAATAGTTCTGTAGCGGTCTGCAAAGACTGCTGGAAATCCATAGAAATGTGAACAAGTGGGTTTATGTCATGTTGTCTGTGTAAGCGACCTACAAAGACTCCTGGAATCCACTGAAAGGTCAAACACTTAAGTACATATTGAAATAATGTACCCTACTACCAACATTATTCTAAAGGGTAATCAACTAGCATATGAATCAAGAAAAAGACATGATTACTAACTGACTTTAAAAATTAGAATTTGAAAAGCAAAACAAAGTGCATTGGGACAAAATTTGGGGGACCTTTAAAGACCCCCCAAAAAGACCCGGTGTGAATTGAACGGGGAACATCGGATACCATTTGCATGTTCTAACTACCCCCCAAAAGGGGATTCTGGATGTCGTGGGAGTTTTTCTGGTAATTACTGCGTATTCAATAAAGGGAGGTCGCAAGTGCAGCATTGCCTAGGTTTTTGTCTGTCGCCCTTTTCAAAAAAACGGGAAAGTTTTGAATAATAAATTGAACTTCGGATGTACTATTAAACTATCAAACTGAACTTCCCGGTTTAAAATGTTTAAACCCTTTTTTAAAATCAACGTTGCCTAACACCACACCCACACACACACACACACACACCCACAACACACAACACACACACAACACACACTTTTTTTTTTCGTGTATTAATTTTGGTCACCACTTTTTACCTCAAACACCATGCAAAACCGTTTGCAAATGAATCTATCACAGTTTATCAAATTTTATCACTTCCCACACTACTCTATTTTAAGAAGTGGTAGATGCCCAAAAACATGCTGAAATCGGGGACCAGACGACCCCTGGGTCTGTGTGTAGAACGTTCTTTCCCTATAACATCATTTGGGTTCCCGTGACATCTTTTCTGACAGTGCAAGAAAAATAGGTTTAATAAGATTCCACCGTCAAGAACAAATGTCACGAAAATCGTCAGATTTTTGTTTTTTTTTTTTTAGTTTAAAAAAGATTTTTTCACGTGATAATTCTTTCGGCAACGGCCCAATTCAACATTTCGTTTAGGTAAACCAAAACTCTTCCCTTTGGCTGCCCCCCCCCCCCCCATTTACCCCCCCACCCCCCCCCTTTTCCCAAAAAATAGGGGGGAGACAATATTCCTTTTTTTGGCTTTTCCCCGTCCCTTTTCAGGACCCCTTCGATAAGGGGCACAACCCCTCCCCGGCACACGTCATCGCGCACCGCCAGAGAACTGTTCAATTGACTGGGTCGCCCTCTTTGGTAAACACGTATACCAGCTTTCTCTACTTCGCTCTTCAGCGAGGGCGGCCTACAGCCTGCACGTATCCTTAGCCCGCGCGCAAAGCACCGTGTGTCTCTGCTTCGAACTTGACAATTTGACAATATCACCTGTGCAGTGTGGCGAATAAACCATCAGCTTGTAAACAGACAATAGGCAGACAGTGAATCAGATGAACAGGAAGTAGTTAATGCCTTTAATATGATCAATGGAATTCCACCGAACAAAAGGCAGAAATATTTCTCTTCCAGCTGCAGCAATACCCCCACGCACTACAGAGTTCAGAACATATTGAGAGAGAGAGAGAGAGAGAAGAGAGAGAGAGAGAGAGAGAGAGAGAGAGAGAGAGAGAGAGAGAGAGAGAGAGAGAAGAGATGCAATTATCAAATGACGTCTGTTACTGAGGCTATGGGAGTGGCGACTGTGACGCTCGTGTCAGGTATATCACTTTGTCAAACCTATCTTTTTAAGGATGTATGAGTATGCGCAAAATGCAATATATTCTACAAAGAAGATGGCTGTACCTATTTTGCACGGCTGTAAAATCTAGGACACAGAAAACCTAATGTTCACCGAGTCAATGTTCACCGCTCTAATGATCAGGCTAAAACACCCCTCCAGGGAACTGTTGAGAAAGGGAGACGGAGGGGAAGACTGAAAAAATAAATCGATGGACTGAGAACATAGCAGAACAGACAGGAAAACCATCTGCAAAGATCCAAGCCAACGCACACACTGACGGAGCAGATTGGGGAAGGGGGTGGGGGATGGCGAACTGTTCTTCAGTGCGGAGCCCCGATGACTTCACGAAGTTCAGGGAGGAGGGGGAGGAGGAGGAAAAGAAGAAGACGCCGCCGCCCCGACGACGACGATGACGAAGAAGAAGGAGGAGGAGTGGAGGAGGAGGACGACGACGACGAGGAGTAGGAGGAAGAGAAGAAGGAGAAGAAGAAGAAGAAGAAGAAGAATGGCCACCAGCTAACCTGGTACAGTGGTTACCTTCAGGGGTTGCAGGATGGAAAGTCGTGGGTTCAACTTCTATCAAAGGCATTTACTTGTGGGGATTTTTCTTCTACCATGAGTCGTGTGTTATGAACTCTAGTGTCGTTTGGTTTTATCTTTCAACTGGTTCAGACAGCTTTATGCATGGAACATGAGACAATTATCCGTCACACAGCAAATCAGCACATACACTACAACAAAAAA
Organism: Conus ventricosus; assembly: GCA_018398815.1. NCBI lineage: Eukaryota > Metazoa > Mollusca > Gastropoda > Neogastropoda > Conidae > Conus > Conus ventricosus. Next base: position 14,433,195 of record CM031616.1, on the reverse strand, counting down.
CTCAATGCGCCCTTATCAGAAGCCGTAAGCTCGTCTGGAACGTGCACCAACATTTTCATCATGACCCCTCTGTTCAAGTCCATCCTACAACGCACAACGGAGAGTGCACATCCCGGGTGCCCACACACACACCACACACACAAAACACACACACACCCACACAGAGGAATTCAGGCTGGGCAGCGAGAAGGACCTGGACTGTTTTCAATGCCTCAACCTTCTGTGTAGGGCTGGGGGCAGGGCGTGGGTCGCCCCTGCTGCCTGATGTCCGTCATGGTGCTACAGCGGCCTGATGCTATAGGAAATGATGATGGGTTGTCACGAGTTTGTCGCGAGGCCTACGACGTTCGACCCACCAGGGTGGCGGAATTACTTATTTGTTTATTGTCGTTGCTGTTTCGTGTATCCGTCCCTTAGTGTGGCTTGTGGTGGGGTTGCACCTTGTAGTTCAGCTCACTTGGGTTTGCTTTCTCTCTTTTCTCTCTCTCTAATTCCACCCCCCGTGCTATTATCCTGCAAGTTCACGGTGGCCGGTACCTTTCTCTCGAACTTTCTGTCCTGGGCCTCTCGCCTTCCTTTTTTAACCTGTCGCACGTGCTTCGTTTCTTTTAGTTTGAAGTATGCACTCTGTGACGCAGTATGGCATTTTTGGCCGCCATTGCTGAGGGAGGTTAGCTCTTCACTCAGCGGAAGATTCTCTGGGGGCGCCTGCTCCAGTCCTGGTTCTTTACCTTATCGTCGAGAGTACAGTCAGTACTTTCAATTCCTGCAGTCGGCCTGTGGGAGAGGGACATCATTTCTTCTTTTTCCTATCTTCGCCCTGTCCTCTCGACTGGACAGAGGGTAGAGAGAGCCCTTTTGGGACCCGCCTCTTGGGGGTCACCCACGGGTAGCTGGTAAGCATCAGTTTCGTGGGCTGTTTGTTTTTGGTTTGTTGTTTGTTAGCCGGCTTAGTCTTCGCTTTTGCGCAATTTTCTTTTTTTTCGAAATGTAAGAGAAATATTGTGGGGAGACCTTTTCTCTGGTTAATTCCATCTTAAACCTGGCCATTCTAAATTTTTCCAAAATTCTTCTCCTGTTTATGTATCTGGTGATGCGGTAGTCGGTGGGGAAGGGAGAGAACCTGGTGATTCAGGGTTGGAACTTGCTTGGTCTCGCTCGTCCGCCCCTGTCACATCTCCGACTTTTTTTTTCCTTCGGCCACCGTTTTGTTTGTGTGTGCAAGGAGAGCGAGTTTTATGTTCACGAGCGTGCGTACGCATGATTTGTCGTTCGGATGCGTGGGTTTGGAAATTTGTGTTATTTTGAAATGTGTTATAAAATGTGAAAAGTTGTGCCATTGAATTATTATTTTTCAAATGTGGTGGCAGTTATTAAGCGATGGTCGCTGTGTTTAAATTTTTTTCCAAGGAAGGGAAAAAGTTAAGCGTGAGTGAGAGAAGAGTGAAGAAAATTCATATTTGTTTTATAACATGTTGATTTAATGCATCTTTACCTGCATCGTGTGAGAAGACTTGATTCGATGGATTTTCTGTGTGCGTTGAATACACTTCCCCTCGCCCATCATGCGAGTGGCTAAGATTTGACAGCAATGGTCAGACGGTACTGACGGCAGGGTTCCAGTACCCTTCTTCCTTCCCCCTTTCCCTTTTTCTTTTCCCCCCTCTTCGACTCTCCTCCCAGCTACGTCCTCCCCCCTCCCGGGGCCTCACCTGGGGCACGATCTGGATGGTGCCACGTAACTGGGCGAGGCCACGTTCTGGTTGAAAACCACGGACGGGAAAGGTGCCACACGCTGATCGAGGCCACGCCTTTGGTCGGGACCGAGGGCTGGTAGAGACGCCCGCCGTCTTGACTGGCCGCCTGGACCCCCCTCAGGGCCTCCCGTAACAGCTACGTCCCCCCCCCCCCCCCGGGAACACGCTCTTTTACTGCCCGCTTTGGGAAGTCGAGGGTGTCGGCTTTGAGCGACTCCCTGCAGAACAACAACCCCGGCTCGGAGCACCTAGTGCGACAGGGGTGCCCCAGCAGACTCGACAGGGCGGGGTGTGCAACGCACTCCATGGTGTTTAGAAGGGTCAATGCTGAAATATTTCCTTATAAATGTGTATTTGTCATAATGTGCTGGATGCTGTAAGTGTGATCAGGTGCTCGTATGGCGAAATACTTATTTATAATCGTGCATGTTTGGGTGCGGGAGTGCTATGATTGTGATGTGCACGTTGTGTGCGTTGGAGTGCTTGAACCGGATTGTGCATGTTGTGTGCGATTGGAGTGCTTGATCGTTAGGGATGGCAGGTTGTTTCGTTGAGTGCTTTATGGTGATCTGCATGTTCGGTGTTGGAATTTTATTTGCCTGGTGTGAATAAAGGGGTGTTTGTATCGTAATCTTTATTGAGTGTCTCTTTGCGGAGCGTGTGGGTTCAGTCACATCCCTTCACGCCCACCTAGACCGATCCTGTCAGGGCGAACCTCCAGGGTCGTCGTGACAATTGTGGGCTCGTCCGGGATGTGAAGGGCTCTGGCTGTCTCTCTCTCGTTACGCAGAGACCTGTTTAGTTTTGTACTGTTTGTATAGGTTAGTCAGTTTGTCCGTGTTTGTTCGTGGGTGGTTGGCTGGTGCCTCTAGCGGAAGGGAGTCTTGTGGCCTGAGGGAACATCCGGAGTGACTCGGGATCGAGGTGGACCAAAGGGAGGTCACTCGCGTCCAACCTCCTTCCGCTATTTCCGGTACCTCACGCAGGTAACGCCGTAAGTCCTTTTGCCCTTCTTTGCCGCTCTGTCTTCCATTCCTGGTTTTTATTTTAGCCAGTTCTTTTTTTTTTTTTTCTCTACCGGTTGTAGAGTACAGGGGTTGTATCGGACGCTAGTGTTTTTTTTTCCTCCCTCCGGATTCCCGTCTGCTATTTTTTTGTTTTTTTTTTTCTTCGGACATCCCCGACCGTTCCTCTCGTTGAGAAGAGGCGTGCGGATGTTTTGCTGCGGTCTAACCTCTCCTCAGCACAGACTGACCAACTGCACGACTTGTGCCAGGAATTCCAGGACTACTTACAGATCGGCCCCTGCATCAGTACCCGTGGGCAATGTACACTGGCATTGACCACCGAGAACACCAGTTTAGGTCAAAGCAGAACCCTCTGCCTCACTCTCAGGCGTCTGCAACCAGCAGAGGTGCAGGCCATGTTGAGTTGGGGTCATAGAACGTGCGATTCATCCGTACTCATCCCCCATCCTTCTGGTAAGAAAAGATGCAAAAATGAGGTTCTGCGTCGATTTTCGTCGACTGAATCAGGTCGTCACCGTTTCGATCTGAACCTAAGCCGGATTCCGACCAAATCTTCGCTCGAGCTGAGTCCCAAAGTACTTCGTCCAATTCGATCTATCTCGCGAAGGGATACTGGCAGATTCCATAGCGCAGAGAGGACAAAACCCAAAACGGCATTCTCGTCGCCTGAAGGGCAGTTCCATTGGGAAACGTGATGCCCTTTTGGGACTCAAAAACCTGCTGGGAGCAATTTCAGTCGCGTCATGCGACAGTTGCTTCCCTCCCCTCGATACGCCAGATTTGAAACATTTCATGGACGACCTGCTACTCAGCTCAGTGGATTTGAGCTTCGCCACGGTTCGCTCCCTCCGTCGTCTGTTCCTTCCGTCTGCCGAGGTTCAGATGTCGCTCGTCCTTCCAAATGTCAGCTTGGTCGAAGGACAGATTCCTTTCTGGGGCATCATTTTGCGGCGGGGTTTGATTGCTCCTGAGGAGACAAGGTGACCAAAGTTGCAAGTGGTGCCAAACCACCTGGACCAAAAGGAATTGCGGTCCCAATTCCTGGGAACTTGCGGGATAACTACCGCAAGTTCATCCAGTGATTCGCAAAGGTTGCCTTGCCCCTACAGCTGAGACCTGACCAAAGGGAAACAACAGCCAGAACGTCTATTTGGGATGAAGTTGCCAACGGCTTTTGACCCTTGAAACCCCCGCTCACTACTTACTCGCACCAGTCCTGGCTCTCCCCGATCCTAGTCTCCCTTTTTGTCCTCGACTGATGCTTCGTGCGGTGGGGATTGGGGCGGTGTTTGCTTCAAGATCAGGAAGGGACCCAACCGCTTTGCTATGCGAGCAAAAAACTCCACTGGGACGCCCGAGACTAGGAAACCACACGAATGAACAAGAGTGATTTAGAGCAGTCGTGTGGGGCATCCGAAGTTTTAAACATCCTACTTGTTCTGCCGTGAGTTTGTGCTGAGAGGAACATCATCCTCTCCGTACCTGGAACCGGATCGTTCCGGCCAGTCCATATCGTCTGACTCATGGGTTGGGAAGTGACTCAGAGTCATCTTCACTTTCCGTCATATCAAGGGTGCCTGAAAATACGATGCTGACTATCTTAGCCGAGCTCCGATCAGCACGCAAGTGGAAAGTTCATCAGAAGGGACACCTCCCTCAACCAGGGGTTAAGTCCCCTTTGGTCTTTGTATCAGGTGTAGTGACATTTTCACTTTCAGTGAGGTTAACGGTAGTGAATCACCAATTTTCGGATTGTACTTTTCATGGTTAAGGTTTGCATATTGTTTGGTAAATGTAGTATGATGTAGTTCCTCCCCGAGTGAGTCTAATCCGTGGAATGTTTGTATTGGATTCATCGTACTCTGTCGATTCACAAGATTGGTATTCGTCCCATGATGTAAGTTCACATGCGACAAGTTCAAAGAGCACTGAATCTCAAGAAACAGATGCTTTTAGAAGGGGTTTTGTCCGAGTTTTGTCGCGAGGCCTACGACGTTCGAACCACCTAGGGTGGCGGAATTACTTATTGTTTATTGTCGTTGCTGTTGTCGTGTATCCGTCCCTTAGTGTGGCTTGTGGTGCGGTTGCAACCCCCCTTGTAGTGCACTCAACATCGTTTGCTTTCTCTCTCTCTCTCTCTCATGACCACCCCCCCCTGTGCTCATTTTTATCCTGCAAGTTAAACGTGGGCCGGTACGCTTCCTCTCGAACTTTCGTCTATCGGCCTCTCGCCTGGTCTTTGTTACCTGTCGCACGGGCTTCGTTTCTTTAGTTTTAATATGCCTCACTCTGTGACGCAGTATGCCATTTTTGGCCGCCATTGCTTGAGGGAGGTTAGCATCTTCACTCGAGCGAAAGGATGTCGCTGGGCGCCTGCTCCAGTCTCTGGTTCTTGTACCTTATCGTCGAGAGTACAGTCAGTACTATTTCAATTCCGCAGTCGGCCTGTAGAGACGGGACATCATTTCTTCTGTTTTTCCGCATCTTCGCCTTCTGTCCCCTCGACTGGACAGAGGTAGAGAGATCCTTTGACCCGCCTCTTCGGGTCACCCACGTGTAGCTGGTAACAACAGTGTGCGTGGGCTGTTTGTTTTGGGTTTGTTTGTTGTTAGCCGCTTAGTCGTTCGGCTTTGCGCAATTTTCTTTGTTGTTTTTCGAAATGGTAAGAGAAATATTGTGTGAGACCTTTGCTCCTGTTAATTCCATCCTTTATCCTGGCCATTCTAAATTATTTTTCCAAATTCTTTCCTCCTGTTTATGTATCTGGTGGATGCGGTAGTTCGGTGGGGAAGGGAGAGAACCTGGTGAATCAGGGTTGAACTTGCATGGGTCTCGCTCGTCCGCCCCTGTCACATTCTTCCCGACTTTTTTTTTTCTTCGCCCGCCCTGGTTGTGAGTGCAAGTCGTTCACAGAGCGAGTTTTATGTGCACGAGCGTGCGTACCATGTTTGTCGTTCGATCGTGGTTGGAAATTTGTGTTATTTTGATGGGTTTATAAAATTGACAGTTGTGCCATTGAATTATTATGATGCAAATGTGTGGCCGTTTATTAAGCGATGGTCGCTGTGTTGATTTATTTCCTTAAGAAGGAAAACGTTAAGCGTGAGTGAGATAAAGTGAAGATAATTCATATTGTTTTATAACATGTTGATTTAAATGCAGTCATTTACCTGCATCGTGTGAGAAACTGATTCGATGGATTTTCTTTGTGCTTGAATACACTTCACCTCGCCCATCATGCGAAGTGGCTAAGATTTGACAGCAAATGTAGACGGTACTGACGGCAGGGTTCCAGTACCCTTCTTCCTTCCTCCTTCCCTTTTCCCCATCTTTCCCTCCCTTCGACTCTCCTCCAGCTACAGACGTCCTCCCCCCCTCCCGGGGGCCTTCACCGTGGAGCACGATCTGGATGTGCCACGTACTGGTCGAGCCACGATCCTGGTTAGACCACGACGGGATGTGCCTATCAGCTGATGCGAGGCCACCCCTTGGTCGGGACCGAGGCTGGTAGAGACGCCCCCCGTCTTGACTGGCCGGCCTGGACACCCGTCCTAGACCTCCAGTTACCAGCTACGTCCCCCCCCCCCCCCGGGACAAACGCTCTTCACTGGCCCGCTGAAGTCGAGGGTGTCGGCTTGACGACTCCCTGCGAGAACCAACCCGGCCGGAGCACCTATTGCGACAGGGTCTTCACCAGCAGACTTGACAGGGGCAGGGGTGTGGACGCACTCCATGGTGTGAGAAAGGATCGATGCTGGAAATATGTCCTTATAATTGTGTATATGTCATATGTGCTGGAATGCTGTAATTGTGATTGTGTACGTCATATGGTGAAAATATTTATTTATAATCGTGCATGTTGTGGGTGTGGAGTGCTTGATTGTGATTGTGCATGTTGTGTACGTTGGAGTGCTTGATTGTGTTTGTGCATGTTGTGAATGTTGGAATGCTTATTTGCTGGTGTGAATAAATGGGGTGTTGTATCGTAATCTTTATTGTGTGGTCTCTTGCGGGGCGTGTGAGGTCAGTCACTCCCTTCACTCCCACCTAGACCGATTCCTGTCAGGGCAGACCTCCAGGGGTCGGACTTGACACTGGGTTTCTAAGATCAGTGTTCTTCTTGATGTATGGCCTCATAAAGGGCTCTTGGTCAAAAGCAATGATTCTATGAACAGCTGTCAGCTTTAATCCATGCTTTAAGTAAAACTGTAGGAGTCTGTAATGACACACATATTTAGTCTTGTTCTAAGATTGGGAACAAGTTTATGCGGTTCAATAGGACTCATCTTTAATCTTTCTGCGGCTAAGGATAATCGTTGTGGAGATCGTGTAGTTCTTTAGGATATTCTAAATCTACTTCCAAGATTAGTCCTGCTGGATTATCAGGCAGAAGCTGTGACAGCATACCTAACACAGTGTTAACATCGTGAGGCCCTTTTATCATTTTAAAGTTTCTCAGTGGGAGCGGTTGACTCATGGCCCATCCATAAAGATTGTTGGCGTCTAGTACATTAGATAGTTGGATGGGTTAGTTTGGTCATAATCGTCTAAATATTTGTTGTTGGCTTTACAGTTAAGGATGTGAGGCCATGCTAATACCTCCCCTCAACCATCTTCAATCATCTGGAGTGTAGGTAGATCAGATATTAAGTCAATCTGGATGTTTGTAGACTTTAAGAAGGCATCCCAAGAAAGGCCAGGCGCAGAGATGTAATGGACGAGTCTAAGTTGTAATGTTTCATGCATGTAGATCTGTAATTCTGAAAGACGTCTGCCAATAAAACCGTCACCCATCAAAAAAATGATCGTGATAATCGCCAATCGTTTTACAGTTTTTTATTCTGCCGGGCTTTCTGAGCAATTCATAGTCAGATCAGTTTGTCTTTCCCTCTAAAAAAAAAGAAAGCCCTTTGGGGGGGAAGGGGTTTTTCCTTCACAAACTACCCAACGAGTTCATGTATTATAAGGAAAAACCCCTTTACCACAAAAGATGGATCAAAGTATTGTTAGTGTTTGGAAAAATTTTTGTAGAGATCCTGCAAAATTATTAAACTACCCATAAATTTTGGGCAGAGTCTAAAAGGGTTTTTTTAAAAGAGCAAGGTAAAAGTCAGTATTTTCTGAAGACGTGCAATACAGGTAACCCTCTTATATTCAAAAAAAGTACTGCTTGCATGATAATTTTTTTTTTTTTTTTAGGAAATCGTACCCTCGGGTTATGAAGAAGATGGCGTTTCCGGCTAGGGTAACCCTTTAAAGTTTGAAGATTAAATTTTTGGTGCGGCCCCTTAACTTTCCGTAATGTGATGTGGCTCTTACTGGTCCCTAAAAATTCTTTATTGCCCAAACCCAAAGTGTGTAAAAATGCGTCATCGTTTTTGGGTTCTTAGGGTCATAACATGTTAAAGATTTAGTTGGTTGGTAATGATTGGAAGTTGTTTCTCTGTCTAAAAATCTATGCCGCAGGGGACCTCGTAAATTTCCCCTGGTGTTGTGTTTTTGGTCTTTAAACAAACAACAAAAAACGAAAAGAACAGATTTGATGGGGGGTTATAAGGTTTTTTTTGTTCTTGCTTTTGTGGGCCGTAGTACTGTGGAAAGATTTGTTTTTCAAATCAGCATAAACCAGAGGGGACTACTGCTTTTGTGTATTTTTTAAAAACTAATTTTGACCTGGCTTAGGTGGGGGAAAGTTTGGTTTCACGTTTTTAAAAAATTTTTTACAATGAGTTCTATGACGGGGGCTGCTTTTTTAAAGTTGGGATTCTGACCAAACACCTTCTCAAAAATCTTTTTAGCATATTTTTTGATGAAAAACCCCCTAAGTCTGCTATTGTTCTGATTAATAAATAATGCTCTTTGTACTATCTAAAAAAACAGTACAAAGTCTACAGTTTGTAAAGTGTTTCGCCTAAAGTAGGGGCTTGGGAAAAAAAAAAACCCTTGGGGCACTAGATCGCTTCTACAGACCATGTTTAACGTTTACATGAGGGTTTGTTTTTGCTCTTAACGAGATATACTTTTTATATCACTGGGAAAAGGGGATGTTATTAAAGTTCAGCTCTTGCTTATATTTTTCATAATTTAAAAATTGTTTGCATGATTTTTAACAGAAAATAAAAAGCGCTAAAACAACCACATAAAACACATTTGTCAGAATTTTTTATGTTTAAAAATGCTCGTTTTAAAATCTAACCCTTTTTGGGAGAGGAAGGTAAGAATTTCCAACTATGGATAGAACTTTTTTTTTCTTTTAAATTTTTTTCAAGGTGTCCCTTCAGACCACCAGAACCCCTTAACTTTGCCTCCCCCCTTGCATGGTTTTAAAATGTGTAAGCTGTATCCCCCAGTTGAGTTAAAGTCGGTAGCTATTTCTTCTTTCTGTTTGTTGACACCCCGAATTTCCATGTACTATCGTCAGGGGTTATATAAAACAATCAAACGGTCCGACTTTTTTTGGCGGGTCCATCTGAAGAAAAACTCTGGGGGTTTTTTAAAAAGATTTTTACGTTTTTTTCTTTGGGGGTTAAATTTTATTTATTTTTTTTTTTTTTTTTTTTTTTTTTTTTTTTTTGTTTGTTTTCCCCTTGTTTTTTTTCTTTTTTCCCTTTTTTTTTTTTTTTTTTTTAAAAAAGTTTTTTTTTCCCCTTTTTTTTTTTTAAATTTTTTTTTTTTTTGTTTTTTTTCACTGTTTTCCCTTTGATTGCTTTTATCGTTTTTAAATTTTTTTTTGTTTCACTAAAATTTTAAATCTTTTTAAAATTTTTTTAAATTGTTTTTATAATCTTTTTTTTTTTCCCCCCCAAAAACCCAAAAAAAATTAAAAAAATGTTTTTTTAAATATTTTCTTGTTTTTTAATAGTTTAAAACAATTCTTTAAACAATTCCTAGCGGTACAGCCCTTTTTTTTAAAACTAAAAAAAAAAAATTTTTTAAAAAAATATTTTAAATTCAGCTATTTTTCAAAAATTCCCTTTTATAATCTTTTAAAACCGAACTCTTTTAAACCCAATCTTCCCCTTCCCAAAAAAAATCCAGATCAACATTTTTAGCATAAAAAATAAAATGGAAATAACTTTTAATTGGTTTTTGGGGGCCCAAAATAATATTTTTCCGGGTTGGAAAAACATTTCCATTTATACCCCAAAAAATCAGTTAATTAATTTTTCCCAACCAGTTTAAAAATTTCCTATGACTTCCCTCTCCCAAAAAAAAAACCCCAACCCCTCAAATATTTTTAAAAATTTTTTAAACTCCTTTTAAATACTTCCCCTTCATTTTTTTAAACAAATAAAAAAAATTAATTAAACGTTTTTCTTGTAAATTCCTTTTTCATAGTTTTTTTAATCGTAAAACCTAATCTTCATTAAAGTAAATAGTTACTTTCTTCAGGGCTGTGAGAAAAAGTCAGATCAACATCTTCATGAGCCATATAATCAAGTAAAATAGTCAACACTTTTTTTGCCAGTGGGGGCCAAGAAACTGGTATTTCACTAATGGCCGGCTTCAATCTTTCTCGTATTTTTATGTGATTAAAAAGATCAGTAATTGATTCTTCAAACCTACTCTTTAACTCTTCTCTATCAGCCTTCCAATCCAACTCGTAAAGTATATTAGTAAGCTCTCTAATAACTACTTCGGGCTTCATTTTTAAACCCAAAATAAAATCAATAAATTAAAAAAATTATTTAATCAGTTTCTCTTGTAAATTCAACTGTTATTCATAGTCTTTTCTAAATCGTTAAAACCTGATCTTCACTAAAGCGAATAGCTACTCCTTCAGGGCTAGTAGAAACAGTCAGATTAACGTCTTCAGGAGCTATATTATCTAGTAAAACAGCAAACAACTTTACAACTGGTTGGGGCCAATTATCTGGTATTTTGCTGATGGCTTCCAATACATCTTCTCGAATGTCTATACGATTAAAAAGATCAGTAATTAATTCTTCAAACCTGTTCTTTAAACTGATCTTTATTGGCTTCTCTCTCCCAATCCAACTCGTAAAGTATATTAATAAGCTCTGTGGCTAATTCGGCCTTCATTTTTTAAACCAGAATAAAATCATAAATTAAAAAATTAATTAATCAGTTTCTATTGTTTTGTGCAAAAATCTGAAAAAAGTTTATGTGTGTGCGTGGGGGTGGGGTGGGGGGCGGTTGCAGGGGCGTGCGTGCATGGGGTGGGGTGGGGGGGGGGTGTGTGCGTGGGATGGGGGTGTGTGGGGTTGGGTTGGGATGGGGTGGGTGTGTGCATGCATGGAGGTGTGGGGTTGGGGGTGGGGGTGTGCAGGAGTTACCTCCCTTAGTATTTATTTTTCGGCCCTGTTGAGGGCCTTTCTAGGTCGCTGTTCACGCGGAACAATGGCACAGTTCTGAGTATTTTTAGTTCTGTGGAGGGTCTTTCTAGGTCGCTGTTCAGCGCGGAACAATGACCTAGTTCTGGCATATTTTTAGCCTTAGGCGGGGGCCCTGCTTGCTGCTAGCAGTCCGCTCCATAGAGAGCTGCTGGATCAATAACCGTCGCTGTCTCTCGGTCTCCGTTTGTCTGGCCTCATCGGCTAGCCTTTAGTCAGATTGCCAGTACTCACGAAAACCAACGTTGCTTTGCATATATTTTAAAATGAGCCTTCTTTTCTCATAAAAGCTGTGGATCTTTAAATATTAAAAAACAAAATGATAATTCCATCAGTTTTTTACACATCGTGGGTTCCATCAGAATTTCGTTTTTCAAATAATTCTCCAAGTTCACTTACTGTTCACTTACATCATCCAGTTCACTCACTGTCATTTCACGTTTTCGTTGCTTCGTTTCTAAAAGATTTACAGCTCTATTTTGACCGGGCCGGTTTCGAGCAAGGCTTGCCACGTTCCAATTTTTCAAGATATGAAATCATTTCCCGATAATAGTTTTTGCGTTTCAATATTATTCTTTTTTGATCATCCGAATAAAGCAAATGCTCAGTTTGGCTTTCTTGAGAATTGGCGTCCATTATGGTTTCTTGGGTTTCTTGCGAAAACAATTCAGCCTCCAGACATAATCAGCCATGTTTCAGTGTAGTGAGAGCGATATAAATCACGTCTTTCCCTCCAACATTACCTGAGAATGATGAAACCCCGTAGAATGATGTCATACCTCCCTGGCGATTGGTTAGCATGCACACGTGATGGTTCGGCCATTAATAATTAACTACAGACCTTTGGTGCATTGCGACAGCCTGATGACGTGTCAGTTAAAGCGATTCCATCCTCGCTCTAGAGAGGAGACAGCGACACCGCGCGAGCAGCATGTCCCATAATAAATCGATCCCGAAACGTGATTAGTATGTGAAAATGGGTGTTTTGTGCGGAAATCACTGGGGGGCTTAAAACGAACTATTTACATTCTCTATGGTTTTCTGTAGTACGCCGCCCCCCCTGCTGATTGTGAGTAAGAAAGTTTTGAAAGAGAAAAGGGAAAGGGGGAGAGACGGTGACATTTTTCCGAAAAGGAGGGTAAACGTTTTTTGCTTTTTCGGAGGGGGGGGGGGAAGGGGAGGGGAGGGGGGAAGGGGGGGGGGCGGGGGTCAGTTGCGCAGCGTTTTGTAAACTTTTCATGTGACCCCCTTTTCCCCCCTAAAGGGGAAAGGGGGGGGGGGGGGGGGGGGTTGGAGGGGGGATTTGGGCCCCGATTTAAAATTACACGGCAATTTGTGAGACGGGAAGGGAAAAAGAAAAAAAGTTGGGGGGGGGGGGGGGGGGGCGGCGAAGAGGGGGGGGGGGTTGGCGTGTGTGTTTGTCAGGGGGGGGGTTTGGGGGAGATGGGGGGGGAGTTATCGGGTTGATTGTCACATGGGCCCCCAAAAAAGGGAAAGGTTCTCTTTTGAGGGGAAACTCCTACTTGACGACCCCCACCGTCCAGGTCCTTTTAAAATTCTTTTGGCACTAGCTGGGGGTTCACAAAGACACTGATGGACCCTCAGAATGTTTTTACTTGGTTTTGGGTTTGGGCCCTGTGGTGAGTTGCCCGGAGGGCCTGGAGAAGAGCCCGCCCTAAATGGGTGCCCGGGTTTTTTGGCAGGGGGGGGCAGGCATTTGACTATTGTTTGATATGTCGCTGTTATGCGGGGCAATAGTAATGACTTGTCACCCAGGGCATGGTATTCCCCCTACCCCCATATGCCTTTTGGGAGTAGAGAGAAAGCCCCCCTTTCCCAGTACTTGGGTTTGGTGTTTGGGCCCGGGACCAAAGTTGAGAGTGGTCTTAATTAAAAAAAGGGTTATAAAAGCCGTTCCCCCTGAAAATTCCCAAAGCAGGGTGGGTGTTGGTTTAGTGCTGCTTCCGAAGCACTTAGCTAATGTTGGGTCAGCTTGCTGAGCTTTTTCATCCCCCTTTTGAGGGGGGCTTGAATGGTTTGGACCCCTTTGGCCTGAATTTGTGGTTTACAATTGCGGGCTGGATGGATTTCCTGAGGATAACAAAAACTCCCCCCGGGTTTAAATTTCGTGGATTGGTTTGCCCATGACTGCTCCCCTTATATTTTTTTTGACATAGTATGTTGACGGGAAGGGGTTATACAGGAAAGTTGTGGGGGGCAGGGGTAGGTCACCCTTGAAAAGGGCCCAAGTTTTTTTGTGATACCCATTTGGGTAAACAAGTGATGCTCTTATACTGCATGTATGACAATCCTGTGTCGTAAAAAACCCTGTGGGGGGTTTTGTTTTGGGACTAACACCTGCTCACTGATGGGGGGTGTATTTGATGTGGGTACCATGGTGGGGGGTCACCCCCTTCAGGGGTAAGTAAGATAAGATAATGTTGTTTTATAGCCCACCCCGCCCCGAAAAGGGCCACATCAGGGTGACCTTCAGGGGTAGACAGTCCCTGGTAAGGGGCAATTGTTTGAGTCATGGCCCAAAGAACTTTCAACAGTCTGCTGTGTTTTTGGAGAAGTCATTTTGCAGGTGAGCAGTTTTGCTTCTGTGCACTTTTTTGGGCCCCCCTTGGGGTGAATATACTAACTTTGTGTTTTAAACCAGTTTGGGGGTTTATCACTTTGTGGGGGGGTTTCCCACTTGGTGGGGGGTTTTTGGTTTTGAGATTGCTGTGACGGTGGGGGGATTTAAACCCCCCTTTTTTGTTTGTCCGCTTCTTTTGGTAAGTTTGTTTCATCAGGGGGGCCCCGGTGTCCCTGTCAGTAGCTTGCCCCAGGTCGTTTATTTGTGGAAGCACCTTGCTCTGCTGTAAAAGTTTGTGGGTTTCAGGGCCAGGGTGTCATGAAGCTCCCTCACAGAGGTGAGTCAGTGAGACCATCGAAAGTCTGTTTTGGGTTTTGGAGATAGGTACAAACTTTTGGCAGATGGCTTTTGGTTTCCCCCCGGCTATGCCGCGAGCTTTAAAAATTTCTTTCGGTATGTTTTCAGCTGTCAGATAATAATGGGTGAGTAGTGCTTGTTTTAGAGCATCATAATCGGGGACTTTTTTTTAGTGGAAACCCCTTTTTATAAATGTCAAAAGCAGTCCCTGAGCCCTTGTGCGAGTTTGATGTTAAAACTTTTCTGGGTCTGGGCCAAATTCATTAGCAAATTTTTAAAAACCGGCCCAAAAGTAGACCCAATTTTTTTCCGTTTTTCTCTTTTGAATGGACCCAAAGAAAATGGCATGGCCGGAATTTGGAGGAAGGCGAAAATTTTGGGCAGGGTGTCTGAAAAAATATCAGTCTCAGTGTTTTTTTCAATTTTTTTGAGAGTTTGTTCTTGTTCTTTGGCCTTTTATTGGCCCCGGCTGCTTCATGTTTCTCTTATTTTTTTTTGTTTCTTCAGCTTCTGGGTTTTGTCTCGCTCCTCGCTTCTCTTTGTTTCTTCATGCTCTGCCTTTTTAAGTTTGCCCTAATTTCTCCCACTTTCCCCGGCAGTTTGGGATTTTTTCCCCGCTCTTCGGTGGCTTTTACAGTTTCCTTTTAAAAATTTTATAATCACAAAGGTGAGTAAATTTTGGACCAGAGGGGTTTGGGGTTTCTCCACTTTTGTTTTCCTGTCAAAGTTTAACTGATTCAGCCATGAAAATTAAAACTGTTATAAATTTCTAAATAGTAAAATATTCACTAAGTCCCAAAAAAAGGAAAATTAATCTCACAATGTACTATCAAAAAAAATTGTTTAAATAGCAAACCACCAAATAAAATGTATCCTTTTCATTAAAAAAAAATTTTAACCAAAACAAACATTTTTCCCCCCTTAGACTAAAATTTTTGCTCACCCTTTTTGGTCAAAATTTCTGTTTTTTGGGCCCAAATTTTTGGTTTGACCCCCAAAGGGGAAAAAAAATTTTGAGTAAATTTTTTTAAAAAACATTCCCAGCGACCCCCCATTCAGGGGACAAGAGTTGGATGTGGGTCGGTTTTTGGGTCCCCCTGGGAGAAGGACTTAGAATTTTTTCTGAAATAGAGTTTTTGGTTAAAAATTTCCCCCTTCCCCCTCTCAAATTTACTATTTGTTTGGAAGGAGCAATTTCCCCAGTATTTAGTCATTAAATTAAAATTTTTTTTCTTTTTGGGGGGAAGTTGAAATATTTCAATAGTGGCTCAGGGATAAATTTTTTTGGCTTGTATTTTTAAAATTTATTTGAAAGCTCCAAGTTTAAGATAAGATAATGTTGTTTTATAGCCCAGCGCCGCAATTGTGCTCCAAGAGAAAAGGGGTTAGAGAAAATTTTCAAACTTTAATACTGTTTGGCCCCAAAAAAGAGCTGATACAAGTTAAGGCATTTTCACAAATATATTTATTTTTTACACACGGATAAATTTTTTTTTAAAAGCTATTTCCCCAAAAAGGAAAAGATCGTTTGTTAAAGCTGGTTTGGTTTTCACTGTTTATCTTTCGTGGGGGAAAAGTTCTGGGGGGAGTTGATTTCGGGTCCGCTTGGAAAAATTCAAAAAACTTATCTGATGTCGGAGAGAATATTTTGATTTGTTCATGTTGCGGGTTTGACTGATCTATTGTGTAGCCCCCTGTTGTGGGCTGTGGTGAGGGGTAAAAAAAAAGTTTGTCCGGGGTGGGAATACGATCCCAGTTCTAAAAACCAAATAGAACCTGATCTGTAGAAAAAGTAGCTGAGTTTTTCTGGCTTTTTGAGACCCACACACTTGCCCCCATCTTTCAGAGAATGTGTGAGATCGCACCCAGCAAAGGATTAGACTTGGTAAATGTTTCTGCCAAAATTATCAATTAATTTTAAATTTAAAGGGTTTTAAAAATAAGTTTTTAAACTTTTGTTTAGTGTTGAGTGGAGTTTAAAAAAGGGGTAGGAGACACTTCAATTTTTCCTTAGGAATTAAATTACAAAACCCTTGGGGAATACACAAACCAAGTGACATAGGTTTATAGATTTAGAGTCAACTTTTAAAAGTACCCCCAAACAGTCACTAGTATTATAAATCAATTTAAAGGGTTTCACCTGTACAGGCATACTTTTTTCCGGACCCAAAATTTATATTCAGTTATCATTTTAAACAGATGGGAATTAAACAATGGTTTGATTTCAGTTTGTGCTTTAAAGAATGGGGGTAGATTTTTCCCCCCGGAATTTTAAAGAAAATGGTAACAGCTTTTAGGGGTGGTGGCAAACAAACTTTTACAGCGAATCTCATTCTCATTTTTGATGATGTCACTAATGATTAGCAAAAGTTATGCTGTTAAATCCCCAGGGCATACATTCAATCAATAAATGGGATTCAAAAATCAAAGAAATTTTTAACTTTAAATTTCTGGGGCCCATCATTAAAACTTAGACGGGGATTTTAAATAAAGTGACATAACCATGATCTTTTCGGGTTTCCCCCTGGTGTTTGGGGGGCTCCGTCTTTTTTTGATTTCAGGGTTTTTGAGGAATGAGTAAATGGGAAGGGACGGCCCTTTCCCCTTTTCGGGAAATCGGGATCGGGGATGTTTCATCGCAGGCCCAAATCAACGGAAAAAGCACAAGGGAAAACAGGGAGGCGAAAAGATATTTTTAAAAGCCCCCGTTGTCTTAACGTTTCCTTTCAGGTTCAGGGTCTGAATGGTAGCTGCAGCAGGTGTTGTGGGTTTTTTAAAAAACTGGTTGAAATTTTTTGGCTATCAAGATGCATAGGGGGCAGGCGATGTTGTCTGCCAGTCGTAAAGTAAATGACGGGCTGAGCCTGCTCTAATGATGCCCTCCCCCAGGGGTTTTCCAGTCCATCACTGTACAAAGAAGGAAGGGTTCGTACTGTTCTGTGTTATGACGGTTTGCGGGAAAGCGCAAGTGTTTCTGACCACACGGTGTTCGATGTGTTGGAGAATTAAAAGCCCTTTCACGGGGGGGGGGGGGGGGGGGGGGGGGGGGGGGGGCGTGTCCGTCTCCCCGGCCCCCCCACTCACGGGGTCGGGAATTTTTTTTTTTTTTTTGGGGGGGATGGCAGGATGGATCGCCCCTGCTGTTTGTACACCCGACTAGTGGGGCCTTTGTCTGGGGAAGACCCCCCCAGTGGGGGGAGTTTTAAAATCCCGCAGTTTGGCCCCTTTCCCAAAACCCCTGGTTTTGGGGCCCTGAAACCCTTTGTGATGAAGCGTTTTCCTGTTTTCCCCCCCTCCCAAAAACTTTTCGATGTTGTTGGTATTTAAGGGTCCCACACTGTTGCTGCTATTTAGTCTGGATCTCACTAGTGCGAAAGGGTACGCCAGGCGCCTGCAACCCTTTTGGGGCGGGTTTTTTGGGTTCTGGCGTGGGAACCCCGCGGGTTGACCCAGCTTTTCAAAGGGGAAAATTTTGGCAATATTTGCCCCCATTTTGGGTCTTTCTGGATGGGGCACCCCTGGGTACGGATTTTGTTTAATCGTTTCGGGAAGACTTCATTGAGGTATCATGTAGGTGACTTGCCCCGGGAGGAAGGATTAACTTTTTCTGTGTGTTAAATTTTGCTTTCCCCCATCTTTTGGGCCCCCCAGTCCCCCCCAAGGTTTTCCCCAGGCCCTTTTTGCAGGGTGATGTGGTCCTGAAGGGTTTGATTTTGGGGGTTAAGTAGCAGTCTTAGGTAAAGAGTGTATTTTTGACTTCACTGTTCCGGTGGGTATTGATGTGGCACAGGAAGGTAATGGGCCCCATCACCGTTCCTGAGGGAAAACCAATTTCGACAGGTACCTCGCTGATGCTTCTCTCCCCAGGCCCACTCGCATCCCCCTTTCTGCCCGGAAAAGTTGGTGTGAGCCATTCTTAAAATAGGTCCTATATCCAAAAAGGGTTGGGAGTTTTTTGGAGAAAACTTTTTGTGAGGTCCATGTCAAAGGTTTTACGAAAAGCCCCCAGTATCACCATATCGGTTTGTTTCCCCGGGGTAGGATAAAAGAAAACGGGCATATGGTAATCAGCGCGTCCAATGAGAAAGCGGATCTGAAAGCTGGGTTCCTGTCTGCCGGGTTTTGTTGTGCCTCTCCTTTTAATTATGGTTTCAAATGGTGCGACAGATGATGTGTTCAAGGAGTTTACGGCCACTGAAGTTGGAAAATCGGGCCCTGTAGTTCTCTGTTTGTTTCGGGTCCCCCTTTTTGAAAACTGCTGAGTGTTTCCCCCCCCACCCCAAGCCTTGGTAACGGGCCCCCTTTGTGTATGGACCGCCTGGGGAGCAGACCCCAAGGCGGGAAAAGGGGTTTTGGCTTTCTGGTAGGTCTTGAGGACCCCTTTTGGTTTTCCGGGTCTGGTTGCATGCTTTTGTGGTTTTTTTATTTGTTTAAAACTGTCAAGCCGGGTTTCCCTGTTCCATTTGGCCTGTGTGCTATCAAGACAAAAAAAGGGAAAGGGGGAAGTTTTGGGTTTCTTCCCCACCTCTTCAGGGGAGAAAATTTTAAAACAGTTGGAAAAACGGTTTGGGGAAAAAAAGGGTTTTGTCCCAGACGTCTAGAGTTGGGCCCAAAAACAATAAAACACCTGTAAGGGGGAGGAGTTTGTGCTGCTTAGCTTGCATGGATTGAGAACAAATCACTTCCCAGTGTGGGGAATTTGTGGGCTGAGTTTTTCTTAGCCCACTGTTGACATGTTTTTTGAGGAAACAGTAAAATGTTTGTTCTACCCTTTTTACTGCCCTCACAAGTTGGGCGGGAAAAAGTTTAAAAAACATACATTTTACTGTTCTCTGATAATCCACCACTTTCTTTTCAAAAAAAAAAAAATAACGTTTTTTTTTAAAACCCAAACATACTGTGTAGGTTTTTCCGTTTTAAATTAAATTTCCCTCCCCCTTTTAGTTTTTTATTTTTTGGCTTAACCCTTTGGTTTTTCCCTGTAAATTTTCAATAACATCATTTTCGCAAAAAACATTCATAAAAGGGGGCTCTGTCTTTCATGTGAAATAAAACTAAAATTTTTAAACTGTTCTCTAAAGTTTTTTAAAAATGGTTTTTTTTTGGGACAAAAAACCCACCACTTATCCCGCATTTTCCCCACTAAAAGCTTTTTTTTGTTTAAAGTTTTTCTTTTTAAAAAAACTAGGGCTCTTTCTGCCGAACAGTAAATCTTTAAAATAAATAGTGTCTGGGTTCTTCAAACATTTTTATAAAACTGTTCTAAAAACTCCTCGTTTAAATTTCCGGGATCAACCCAAAAATATGTTTTTAAACTGTCCATATAAACCTTCTATCATGTTTTGCTTTGTTCCATTTAAGTGTTGACAAAAAAATCACCAAAATGTCAAAATTATAGCGGATAAAATGTTTGGGAATAAAATCTAGGAAAATATTGTTTTTCCAAAAAACCGTCTGCCCCCCAAATAATGGAAAAATGAGGGTTTTGTCATTTAAAATTTAAAATGCACCATGGTTTTATAAAAGGGAAATTTTAAACTAAAACCCGGTTTTTTTGGGTTTTTAAAACTCTCTGTCAAAAAATTTTTCAGTATAATAAAACCCTTTTGAGGGCCCAAATTTTGTGGGAAGATTAAACCAAATTTAGTTCTGTAAAATTGGGTTTTTTTTAAGTCAACATGTTTTGGTTTCTTTTTGGGGTTTTGGTCTTAAAAATCCTCACCAATTTTGAAGAACGACGACGGGGAATTTTTAAAACGTTTAAGCTAAGTTTTGCCAGCTAAAATTAAATTTCCCTTTTTTAAGGAAGTCACTAAAAGCCACAAACCCCATCCCCTTCCCCCATCTTTTTTAAAAACAGAAATTTAAAATTTTATTGTGAACGTGGCTCCAAATTTTCCCGCGCGGAAAGAATGTAATTTTTTTAGAAACTTCCTTTAAAACCGTTTTTTTTTCCCGTGGGGATGTATGTTTTTTTTCCCTACCCGGGGTTTTTTCCCCTTTCCCGAATATTGTCCTTGGGTAAAATTATATGTAAAAGGGGCCCGGTTTTAGTGCTTTTTTTGAAAAATTTTTTTCGGCTTTAAAAAAATAAATGGGGCTTTTGGGAATTTTAAATTTTTTTTTCCCCTTCTAAATAAGGTTTTAAATGCCTTTTTTCTGTTCAGGGTTTTTTTAAAAAATTTTTTATTCATTTCTGGGTGCATTTTTTTGCTTCTACATTGCGCTATTGCTCTAAGGGTTTTGGAAACTTTTTGTTGTTCCCCAAACCCCTTTGGTTTTTAATGCCATCTTTTGTGTACCCAAAAACCCTACAAAAACGCCCCATCTCACCGTTTTTTTCAAAGTCCCCAACGTCTGCAAAGGGCTTTTAAATTTTAAAATTTTTACAAACCCCACAGGCGCTAATTTTAACCCCCGGATTCTTTTGGGGGACGCGACATTTTTTTGGGACAGCTTATTATTTTATTTCCAAAACAATGTGCGGGTTTTCACATTTCCGGCTTTTCCCGTTTTGTCGCAATTTTTATATTAAAAAAGATCCGGGCCCTCCCACAAAAATAATTTTTTTTAAACTGTAATTTGGGGAAAAGTTTAAATTTTTAATGCAATATGCAGCTTTTCCCCGATGGGGGAAAAGCTTTTAAAACAGTTGAGGGGCCCTTTCCCTCATATAAAATTTTCATCATGCTCAGCTATCCAAATGAACATAGAGGGAAAGAAAGTAATGCAAGGGTCGAGCGGATTTTTCCCCCCCATAAAAAAGTTTTGTTTGGGTTAAAACTAAAACTATGAATGGGCGATTTTGTTGCAAAGCCTAACTTTTTGTAGCTCTTTATCAAAATAGTAACCCACTTCTTCTTTTTCGGGTTTAAAGGGCAACTTTTTTTTCAGATTTGGGGTTTTTAAGTTTGAGGTAATGTCAAAGTTAATCATTGCTTCTTTTAGTGAGAAAACCCCTAATAACCCTCGGTTTTGGTTAAATGGCTAAATTTTGTCCTTATTAAATTTAAATTTTTTAATTTTTTTCTCCTTTTGGGTTCGGTTATATTAAACCCTAGGGCTTTGTAAAAAATTTCATGAAGTGCAAAACCCTTTGGGCCCCCCCCCAAATTTTTATCAATAGCCTTTTTTCTAAAAACGGAAGGACGGTCCCTTGGGGTTGTTATTGTTACAAACATTTTTTAAACGAAATAAAAGAGGCTTTAAAAATTTTAATGAAAAATATTCTGTTTTGGGGAACTCCCCCCTTTTAAAAAAATAACAACTGATACTCTCGACCTTTTTTGACTCGGGTTGGGCCTTTCAAGTAAGGTTAGTTTCCCTTTAAGGGGCTATCTTAAACCCTCCTATTAAAAAAAGATCGCATCCCCAAAAAATTGGTTTAGTCAAACCGATGCAGTTTTATCGAACCAGTTTTTAAATTTGCTGTGTTTTGTGCATCAACTGGGTGTGGAGTGTCGTTTGCTGGTCACTAAATCATCCTGGGTCCTTGGTTTTGGTCAGTGTACAGATTTTTATTTCTATTTCGCCTTCAGACGTATTTTGACTGAATGCAAGCACCCTTTCCAAATGACCCAAACCCTTTTTTTTTATTTTAGCAAAGAATAGCCTGAAGGCTTTTGAAAGGATCTGTAAAGAATTTTAATATTAAAAGGGAAGAAGAAATTTTTGACAAAAAATTGGATCTTTAAACATGGGGCTAGGGGACCCCCCTTTTTTTGGGGGGGTGCACAGAAAGTTTTAAATATGCTTGGAAACCTCCCTTTCACATCTTTTTCTACAGAATGGGGTGTTTTTCCCCGGGTCCATTTGGAAGAGAAAAAAACCCATGGCAAAAATTTTTTTTAGAACTTCTAAGGGCCTAACTGGCGGGAAAAGACGGGAAAAAACGACTTATTGTATTAGTTTGGTGTTTTTCTAGGGTCGCCCCAAGCACAAAGGGAAGATCGAGCCCTAACTGATCCTTCTTTTGGCTTTGATGCAAAAAACAGTACTTTGGGAAATTTTGAGGAGCCATTTAATTTTACCGTTTTTTGCCTTCAAAAATTAAAGGTACCAAATTTTTTTTCAAAATTTGCAAAATCGGAAAAATGACTTTGCTGTTGGGGCCCGGGTTTTAAAATGCTACCTTTGCCTCCCGACTCCCGGTAGGGTTTCAAAAATAAACTACAATAACGAAAAACCCCTTTTGGGAAGGGAAAAGAACCCGGGAAAGGGCGGGGAAAAAAAAAAGAAATAAAAATTTGAGCCAGTAAAATTGCAAACAGTAAAAAAAACAAGATGGGCCCCCAAAATAAAATCAAACCAATCCCTGTGGCCCCAAAACCCCAAAGGGTTTTTAAGAAAACGAAAAAAATAATGGCCCTGAATAGGGAAAGGACGCACCCTTTTTTTTGGATTAATGGCCTAGGATTACTTGGTCTTTATCTTACTAAAAAATTAAACCCCCTATTAAGAGAAAAATAATGTCCCAAAAATTTCTCGCCATTTAAAGGGCCCAAATTTTTTCCTGCAGTAGGGCAAAACAGCAACAACCCCCCCCTAAAAAACCTGGTAAAGGGTTCCCCGGTTTTTTTACGGCTAAAATTTTTTTTAAAAAACCCCCAAGATTTATCAAGCTGTTTTTTTTCCCTTTAATTTTTCGGGGGGCGATGGAGGGGGGATGGCGGGGGAGGCACGGGCTTTTTCCCCCGCCGCCTGTAAAAGCCATCACCGTTTTACTTATTGCAAAAAACCAAGGCCGTTTAATAACGCCTTTATAAAGGGACCCCCTTGCTCTCTAAAAAAGTGTTTTTATTCTTTCTGTAGTGGGTTTTGGGGTTTTTTATAAAAATTTTTTTGGGTAGTTTTTTATTCTGGTCCTTTAGTTCGTAAATTTATTCGGCAATTAGACACCGCTTTTAGTATTTCCCATCTTTTTCTTCAAGATTTTTTTAGTTTTTGGTTATTTCTTTTTTTAACATCACCGGGGTAAGTTTGGGATCATCAGCCCCAACAAGTTTTTTTTTTTTCTCTTTTTATTTGCTCATCTACTTATCCAAATTTTGCTAAGTTTTTTTTTAATTCGCCCCTGATGGTTCTCAAAGTTGGGTTAGGGGGCCCCAAAGTTTCCCGTGGGTTTGCGGGGAATCATTAATTGTTTTTAATGCTGTTCTTCTGGAAAAAATGGTTTCTGCTTCATTAATTCACCGCTGTTGGACTTAAATTTTTTTTGTTCCTTTTTTGTATTTGGCTATCTGTTGGGAAATTCTTGTACGGGGTTTTGAAATTTAGCAACTGCCCCCCCTATCTAAAATTTTGGTTTTTTTAATGCCAAGGGATTTTTTTCGCTCATAGGGGGGTCTTTGTAATTGTACCTTGGCATAAAACTTTGATGGGTCTGTTTAGATTTTAAGCTGAAAGGTTTTTCCTTGGTCGTTTTTCAATACCCCAAAAGGCCATCTTTTTTACTTTAAAATCATTAGGGGGCTATAAATTTTGGGGGGTTTAGGCCATTTTTTTGTAAAAAATTTTTCCAATCGTACTTTCTGTTTTAAATTTACGCCGCAATGAGGGGCCCCCTGGCGATGTGTTTCAAAAGGGGCCCTTTCACTCAAAAGTTGTCTCCAGAAAAACAAAAACATAAAAATCTTTTCACCTTTTAATGCCTGCCCTGTTTTTTTAATAATAAACCCTTTTTTTTTGGTTTTATAAAAAAAGTCACAAAAAATTTTGGCTCGATTCTTGACCCGCATAGAAGATTGGAAAAAGCCCTTTTGGGTTTAAGGGAAAAAAAGCGGAATATTACTGTTCCAAAAAAATCCGTTCTACTATTGATGCGGGTCAAATTTTACTGTCAAATTTTCCCGACCTAGGAGCGGGGTGAAGTGATTGGGCCAGGCTCTGCGCGTCTTTCTTTCAAAATTTGAACTCAATTTAAAAAACAGACCCCAACAGGACAGTTGTTTTAAAAAATTTGGGGGGGAATCGTTAAAAAAATTTCTTTAAAACTTGAGGGGCAAGAAATTTTTCTTTACATAATGCCGACATATTTTTAAATTTCTGATTATTGGGTAACCCGGGGCCCAAAAAGGGGTGATCTTGCGTTTTTAAGGAAACGAAAATGGGAAGGAAAACAAATAAACCCCTAGAAAAGGCGCTGAAGTTTCTAAAGACCCGGCCCAAAAAATTTTTTAGCCGTAAGTTATGGTATGGGGAAAACGTTTTTTCTTTCCCCCAGATTTTGAGTTGTTAAAAGCGCCTTTCCCATATTTCAAGGAGATTTTAAAAAAAAAAAGATTGTCATATGAACCCAACTTTTAATGACTACAAAAAAATGTTATTATATCTACAGACACCGAAGCAAAATACAGAATTTTTGACATCTCGTTGAGTTTGACTCGTTAGGGGAACCGTAATTAGGGGAGGTGATCGAGCAAAAAATATTCCCGTCAAAAATTTTGCAATATATTACAAAGGTGATTTTTCATTCTAAAAATCCTAAAAGCAGGGCCCGACACCCATATGGAATTTTTGTTTTTTGTGCCGCAAACAAGATCGCTTTAAAAGGTTTTTTTATTGGCCCGTGTGAAAAAAGAAAAAACCCCTTTAAAAGACAAATGAAAATTTTTTTAATTCCCCCCCCCAAAAAAAAAAGTTTCAATGTACAATTGGAAAAAGGGGAGGCCTAACCCAAAAATCGCTGCGGGCTTTAAAATTATCAGCATTTTGATGAAATAAGGGAAAAATGTTTGGGGGTGGGAGGGGGTAGAAAAACCAACAGTTGACCTTTTGTCTAAAGATTACTTTTTCCCCGTGTTTTGGAAATTGATCCTTTTTAAACAGCGAAAAACGGTTTATGGATTGACCCCCAAAGGGGGGCGGAGGTAATCAGTTTATGGAAGCGGGGGAAAAAAGGGTGTTAAAGGGCGGAATAAAAATTTAATTTTATAAAAAAAAAAGAGGGAAAAAACCACTTAACGTGGGATTTGTTTTTAATATATGATGGCAGCTGAATATTTAAAATAAAAAGATTAAAAGTATACCAAAACTAAATTATTTTTTTTTTTTAAAAAGGGAGGGCTGTTAAGGTTTATCCCAAAAACGCCTTTCCCGCGCCCCGAGTCACAAAAAGAAGGGAAGTTTGGGAAAAACCCCAACTTTAAAAAACCCCTTTTGATTAACCCAAAATTACCAAAAGGCCCAAAAAAAACTAGAGCAAAACCTTTTTAAAATAAAAGCAAAACCCAAAAGAAGGTATTTTGTGCTTTTTAAAGCTGTTACAAAATGTTAATTTCTGGGGATCGACTATAAGTGCTCTTTCAGCAGGAAAAAGTTAGGCCCCTTTTGCAAAAAGGCGTAGGGGCACCCCCAGCTTTAACCCCAGGGGGTTTGTCTTTTTGCTCTTGGCCTGTGTTCATTAGCTGGGAAGTTTCTTTCTGGGAAAAAATTAAAAAAATAAAAACCAAAAGCACACAGCTATGGTTCAACTAATAAAAACTAAAATTGCTCGTTCAAAAATGACCAAAAAATAAAACACTAGTTGAATCAAACTTTACGGGTGAAGAATTTGTCGTTTACAGGCCGATTTTTTTGGGCTATAAAAGGGCAAAAGTTTTTATCTTCAAAAAAAGGGGAAGGGCAATTTTTTTTTCAACAGCCAGGGCACCCGGGAGATAAAAAAGGAATGTTTTAAAAAAAATAAAGCGACTTTAAAAAACTGTTCTAAACAGCTCACATTTAAAAACAACAAAGGGCGTTTTTTACTTTTGTTTAAAGAGTTTCCAAACACAAAAAAACCGTTGATATTTATTCTGATTAAATTTTTTTTTAAAAATTTAAAAAAAAAAAGTTTTTAATTAGAAAAAACAAATTTAAAATGGCTTAAAAAATTTTTGAAAGGGCCGGAAAGAATTGTTTGAAGGAAGCTTAAGGAAAAGCGTTTGTCCAAAAAACTTTAAATTTTATTAATTTAGAAAAACATTGATCCTGCAACCCTAAGGCAAATGGTGTTTTTTTTTTTTCCTATTTCTCAATTTTCCCGGTAAATAACAATAGGAAACCCCCAGTTAAAGTAATGTTAGCTGGGTTTTTAAGGACTTTTTAAAAACAAATAAAAAAAAAAAAAATCTAGAGTCTGGGGGCTCAACTAAACAAAAAGGTTTTTTCTTTCTCATAATGACTTAAACCCGGTTGGGGGGCCAACTGCTTACACAGTTTGTTTTGGCCGCCCCGGAAAAAAGCCAAAAAGGAAGGGGTTGGTTGGGTCAGAGGGGGGAAGTCTTAGAGTTTAGAAATTTAAAAAAAGGTAAGTAGGGGCCCATTGTTTGGGAAATCTTACTTTCCCCTGCCCCGGATTTGTCGCAAAAAAGAGCAGTTCTAAAAATAAGAATTCGGCGCCAAATGGGTTTTTTGTGGTGGTTTTGCAAGGCCCTTTTTATGTCCCCCAAAAACGCAGGAAAGTATTTTAAATAGGAAACCCTTTCCTCAAAGATTTTTTAACTTTTTGTGGGGAAATCCCTTTCCCCGTTTGTGTAGGGCCAAAAATTTAAACAGTTTGAAAAAACAAAACAAAAATAATGTTAATGTTACAATTTGGGCTGAGAAAAAAAAATTTTTGGTTTCCTATTAGAGTTTTTAAAGACAGGGCCCCAAAAATAGGTGATTCAGACAAAAGCCATGTTGACGTACTCCTAATGTTTTCACCACCCGGGGTACCCCCCATTACACATTGTAGCACCCAAAGGTAGGGTTTTTAGGAATTTCTTCAAAAATTGTTTTTAAACAAGAATTTGTAGAAAATGTTTTTAAAAAGGAAAATTTCCCTCCTTTCCCGCCGTGCTTGAACATAAAAAACATTGTAAAAGTTCTGGAGACTGTAATACAGAAAATAAATTTCGCCCCCCCCTGGATCTAAAGTTAGTTTTTTTGAAAATGGGGGAAAGGGGTGCAAACGAAATCCAATGTTGGGTTTCCCCAGACCCTTTGAGTCGCTTATTGTTCCCCATGAAGGGGGCCCCGGGGCAAGAGACTTCCCAAAAAATGTCTTTTAAAGAGTAAACCTCAGTTTTGTTCATTTGCTTTTGTTATTGTCAGGGTTTGGGGTGGCGTTCTTCAGAGGGCCAGAATTAATAGAGGGCCTTAAAAGCTGCAGAATACTTCTTTGAAAAGCATGCCGCAAGTGCGTAAGCCTGTTCTAATAAACTAAAAATTTTTCTGAATTATAAAAAACGCCCGAAAGGGCCCCAAAAACAGTATAAATCAGCACACATTGTTTGGGTTTGCGGTTTTTGAGCTAACGCCCTAAGAGTGTAAAACCCACAGTAAAAGACCCCTTTATTTACATTTGCGGGAAAATTCAGGGAGCAGCGCCCCCAGTAAAGGGAATTTCCTAAAATTTTATCCCAAAAAAAAGGAAGCTTCCCTCTTTTTTTTTAAAATTGCGAGGTTTCGACTTATCTTTTTAATGAAAGAGTAGACGAGCCTTCAGGATAACAGCCTTGCCCGTCATCCCGAAAAAATCATGTGGGTTTTACTTTAAAAAACATGTCTTTTTTACGACTCTTTTGAACACTTGAAGGGATTTTTAGAGTCACTAGCTATGTCCTTAAAAATCCTGCCCAAAAACGGAAGAATATTTTGACCCCAAATCTTGGGTTGAAAAGGGTTTACCCCTTTTGAGTCATGAACCCAAAATTTTTTTGGGGAAAGGGTTTGGGTGAAAAATTTCCCCTTCCGCCAAAGGGGCGTTTTTTCTAGTTCAGAGGAAAGGAATCAAATTTATTTCTGATTACCAGCATGCTCAAGATGCGTGGCAGAAGTTAGATTGTAAAACGATGGGAGACTATCATGACTCATACTTGATGCTGATACATGTTTGTTGGCGGACGTCTTTGAAAATTATAGAAGACCTGCATGAAACATTATAGCCTGGATCCCGCGCATTACATTTCTGCGCCCGGGATGAGTTGGGACGCTTTCTTAAAAGATACTGGATACAAATTGATTTATTGACAGATTTACCAATGATTCAGATGATTGAAAACGGATTGCGGGGAGAATTAGTATGGCGTCGCATCATTACTGTAAAGCAAACAACAAATACTTGGACGATTATGATCCAAGTAAAAGGTCTAACTATCTCATGTATTTAGATGCAAACAATCTGTATGGATGGGCAATGGCACAATCACTTCCACTACGCAACTTTAAAATGTACACTAGCAGTATTAAAAACATTCAAGAATTTGTAGAACAACTGCATGCTCTTACAGCTGATCGTAAAAGAGGTCTTATTCTAGAAGTTGACTTAGAATATCCTCATGAACTCCATGACCGCATTAATGACTGCCCATAGCTGCAGAAAGTCTAAAGATGGCAAAAAACAGATCCGCCTAAACTTGTGCCTAATCTTCGCGGCAAAAAAATTATGTCTGTCATTAACAGACTTCTACAATTTTATTTAAGACATGGTTTGAAGCTAACAGCAGTTCATCGTGTAATTGCTTTTGATCAAGAACAGTTCATGAAACCATACATCATGAAGAACACTGATCTTAGAACTAAATCCGCAGATGCTTCAGAAAAGACTTTTTTCAAGCTGATGAACAACAGCTGTTTCGGAAAGACTATGGAAAATCCGCACAAGCGCAAAGATGTTAGATTGGTCACCAGAGAGAACGAAGCAATTAAGCTGACTTCAAACCTAATTTCAGGATTTTAGAAGATTTCATGATCAGCTTTTTGGTATAATGTTGAAAAAATAGAAAGTCAAATTGGATAAGCCCGTTTTTATTGGGTTTACTGTTTTAGAATTATCAAGCTTTTGATGTTAGAATTTCTTTACGACTACTTTAGCCCTCGTATCCCGAGTCCAGAGTACTTTACACAGATACAGACAGTTTTGTTATAGATATCCCTACTGAAGACATCTATAAAGACATGGAATTAGAAGTAGCTAAAGGGCATGCGGGATGGTATGATACATCTGATACCCTAAAGATTCGCCTTTGCATTCATCCGTTAATAAGAAGGTTTTAGGAAAGATGAAGGATGAATTATCTGGGGGGGGGATTAAGGATTTTTATTGGTTTAAGGTCGAAAATGTACAGTATTTCGAGCCAGGAGAAAACCATTAAGAAAGCAAAGGGAATATCTCGCAGTGTTGTGCAGTCAAACATATCACATGACAACTACAAAGAAGCATTGTTTGACAATAAGACTTTTCAACATGACAACGTAAAACTACGATCTAATCTACATGAGATCAGCACAACTGTTGTAACAAAGAAGTCATTAGATAGAACAAACACAAAACGAGTATTTGTTAATCCAGAGTTTCATATGCAATTGGGCACTGGAGAACAGCATAATTATATTTCTTCTTCACTGAGGGGTTTATATTTTTCATCAACTTTTATTATAAGATCAATCATATCTTCATCTAATTCAGCTAAATCTTTTTTCATGTTTGCTTGATGTGTTCGAATTTTTTTATAATTTCAAGATATTCTTTTCCCCATATCTGATAATCAAAATTTGAGTTTTTGGGTTGTAGGTGATCTGGATGTTTTAGCATGTATTGGTGAATCCTTGCAAATGTTTCCCTAATAGTAGAACATCGTATCAAATGATTCCCGTATTATTTTCAAGGTCTCTTCCTTTATCATTCTTGCTTCGTCCTGAGCCTCCATTTTAGTCTCAAATATATTTTTGTAATTAAAAATTAATTAAGCAATGGAGGTTTAAGACCAAAAATGTACAGTATTTCGGGCCAGGAGAAAACTTTTTCCTCAAGTTTCATTAAAAAGCTCAATCATATCATTATCCAATTCAGCCAAATTGTTTTTTCATGTTTGCTTGATTTGTTCGAATTTTTTTTATTATTTCAAGATATTCTTTTCCCCATATCTGATAATCAAAATTTGGGATTTTGGGTTGTAGGTGGTCTGGATGGTTTAGCATGTGTTGATGAATCCTCATAAATGTTTCCTTAATAGTAGAACTCGTATCATATGATTCACGTTATTAATTCCAAGGTCTCTTCCTTTATCATTCTTGTTTCATTCTGTGCTTCCATTTTAGACTAAAAATATATTTCTGTAAATTAATTAAACAACTGGAACTGTGTCTGGTGGGATTATCTGCAGTTCTTCCTTCACAAAAGATCTTTGAGGAGCTGGTTGTTTTGTTGCGTCAGTTTCTCGTAAATAAATACACGGGCGGATTCATTTTTACAATTCTTTTTATTCATATGGATCAACACTCAAATGGATCGGTTGCCCTGATGCGAGTGTCCCCTTCTGCTTCCCCGGTAAAAAAAGGTACCTTACTTTCAAGCCAATGGTAAAAAGTTTGCCGGATGAACTGGCGTCTACTTCAACAACATCTATTGTTTGTTTTTTGATTGCTTGTACTGGTTTTAGCCCTGTTAATTTAAATTCTTCATTATTCATTGCGCGCAAAACTGAGGGCAGTCTTCTGACCCATTCTGTGTTGCGAGAATTGTCAATCAGCTCTCTGTGATACTGGTAGGAAAAAAGTCTTTCAGATAACTGTTTGTTAAAGTTTTCAACTAAAGCCTGTGATCTGTGAACTCCTGGGATGCCTCTTTTAATGGTCACTCTATGTTTTAACAATAATTGATTCACTTGGCCTTTAAATTCTTTTCCATCATCGACTTGAATCATGCGAGGATAAGTTAGCGGGCCCCGTTGATATATTAGTTGTATGGCAACAGCAACAGCAGAAGCACTCTTTTGTGTTAACGGTTCTGCATCTTTATATCTTGAAGCTATGACAATGACTGTGAGCGCGTACTTAAATCTTTTTCGTCTAATCGTATCATGGGGTAAATATAGAAGGTCCATTTGATGGGTGTCGTTCGGTATTGTATTCACAAATTGCGGTCTCTGTATTCGTCTAGGCGCAGGTAAATAAATTTGCCAAATCGCTTGTTTAGATAGCCATTCTTTTGCTGTTTGTTCACTGACTCCCGCTGCTTGGCTTAGCTTTTTAATTGCCGTGATTCCCTTCCAATATCCTTTTGGCGAATAATAGATTTTGTTCATTTTTATTCAGCCAATATTTGCGCAACAAAATACACGACGGTCATGCCAAAGACAATAAACATGATTTCTTGCATCTTTTGTTTTTCTGATGGCTGATAAAAGTCACTGAATTTTGGTGGGGGCAATGTCTCGATTGGTTTGCCTGTTACAAGATAATATTCTTTTATTGCTTGATCAACGCCTTTAAATGTGTAAGCTGCATGTCCCTGTTTTTTCAGTTTGTTATTAATAAAATCTAACTGCTCAATTCTCTGCTTTTCATAGTTATCTTGTGCAGCTGCTAGTTGCTCCATAGCTTTGTTATGTCTTTTTCTCTCGCCGTCATCCCGCAGTTTATAAATGCGTAATTACTTCCGCTAAAAGCAAGCGCATTAACCACAGCGCCGCCTAACATCATTACGAATGAAGCCATTTTTATAAATGTATTTTTTAATTTTACATATTGATACTGTCAGGAATTATTCCTTGCTTAACTAGAAAATCTTTCGTAGCAAACGAAGCTGCAATGATAGCAATTAGCTTTGCTGAGTCTTCAAAGTCTAGTTTTGCCAAGATCTGCCGTTTCTTCTTCTTCTTCTTCTTCGTTCGCTCAGACAGGAACCCCAGATGCACTGATGAAGGCTGCCGTCCGGCGGAGGTCCTCCAGAGATCCGTAGAGTTTCTCCCTCATCGGTTGGTCAGCAGGCCAGGTCTCTGCTCTCAGGTCATGGTGAGTTGGACAGTCTTGTAGGAAGTGTTCCACTGTCATTGGGCTGTACCGCAGGGCACACTGCAGATTCGCCAATGCGGAACCTTGTGAACATGTGATGGTGTAGCCTGGTTGGCCCGTCCTCAGCCTCACAATGTTCACTTGGTCTGGTCTGGGTAGGAGGTGGTAGGGATCTGTCTGGTTATATTCTGGATGTAGCTGAAGCCATCTTTTCCTCTGCTTCTCCCTTGATGATCGTCTTGGCCTCTTCATAGGAGATTTCCTGTCCTCTTGTGGCTGCTGTCCTCCTTCCTTCGCCAGTCGGTCTGCTTCCTCATTGCCTGCTATGTTGCAGTGTGAGGGTATCCACTGGATGACAGTTAGTTCAGTGGCCTGTTGCAGTCTAGCAAGGGCAGAGACAAGGGGTTGAGGTCCTTGTTCTTTGGGTTCTGTACAGCCTGAAGTACTGACAGTGCATCAGAGAAGATGACGATTTTTGGATGTATGGCCTCTCTATTTGCGCACAGTGTCTCCGCTGCTGTCTGCAATGCGTCTGCCTCAGCTTTGTAGTTCGTGGAGAATTTGCCAGTGGGGATGGCTTGTCGGACGTGAGTTCCATCCTTCAAGGTTAGGAATATTCCTCCATCTCCATTTCTGGTAGCCTCCTCTGCTGAGCCGTCTGTGTATGCGTACGTCCACAGCTCCTTGGGGTAAGCCTGTTCTATATGGTCTAGAGCTAGTGCTTTCTTCTCTGTTTCTGATTGTGTGCCCTTTGAGAGAATGCCTGGGATTGTCTCTCTGACTTCCGGAAACTGGTCCCTTCTCCAAGCGGTACAGAGGTGTGAGTTGGGATCTGCTTGTTCCCTTGCTGTAGCAGTTCAGGGTCCTGCCTCTCGAGTCTACGAGTGTTGTGCACACAAACTGCTGCGCTTCAGTCTGCACTTGGTTGGCTCTGACATTCTTTGTTCATGGGGTGATTCTTCATCCTCTTGAATTTGGCAGCTTGGGTGAGGATTATGGCATCTCTCCTGCTTTCAAGGCTTTGAAGACATGTCAGAGTTTCCATGGCTTGGATCGGGTTGATTTGAGAGCGCCGGTATGATCCTGGACGCCTGGTTCTGGACCTTGGCAACTTTGTCTAGGTTGGTCTTGGCTGCTGTCCCCCAGGCAGCTGTACCATATTTTAGGACAGGTCTAACTCGTCCGAGGTACTAGTTTCTTCTGGATGTTGTGGTCGGCTCCCCAGGAAGTTCCTGATAACTTCTTCATCAATGCCAAACGTAGCCTGGCTCTTTCTGTGCACTTGTTGATCTGTGTCTCCAAGTCATCCTGGGGTCAAATGTGACTCCTAAGTAAGTGGGTGACTTATCCTGTGGGAGGACGTGACCATTCACCTGGAGGCGTGCACTCTGTTCTTTTGTAGCCAGGCTGAAGATGGTGTATGTGGTTTTTCTGGCATTGATGGTTACGAGCACTTTTTTGTCCATGTCTTGATCTTCCTCAGGCTTCCTGGATCCTTACAGTGGCTGTTGTTATGTACTGCTCAGAGCACCAGATTGGCAAGATCGTCTGCGTAGATTGCACCATGGATCCATGCAGGGATGTCATCAAGGATGTCGTTCATGAAGATGATGAAAAGCGTAGGGGAGAGAACTCCACCGTGGAACGCCTTCCTTCATGATCTTCTGTCTGCTTTGGTGCCTTCTGTTCTGTACCCGGGCTTTTCTGTTGGTCAGGTAGTGGCTGATCCATTTGAACATGAGACCTGAGATACCGTACTTGTGCATCTTCAGCTTCAGCCCATTCTTCCACACTTTATCAAAGGCCTTTTCAGGTCGATCCAGACTGTAATGGTATGCTTCTTGTCTTGTAGTGTGTCACGAGTTTGTCACGAGGCCTACGACGTTCGACCCACCTAGGGTGGCGGAATTACTTATTTATTTATTGTCGTTGCTGTTGTCGTGTATCCGTCCCTTAGTGTGGCTTGTGGTGCGGTTGCACCTTGGTGTGGTTCAGCTCAACTTCGGTTTGCTTTCTCTCTCTCTCTCTCTCTAATTCCACCGCCCGTGCTATTCATCCTGCAGGTTCACGGGTGGTCGGTACCTTTCTCTCGAACTTTCTGTCTATCGCCTCTCGCCTGTCTTTTTACCTGTCGCACGTGCTTCGTTTCTTTTAGTTTGAAGTATGCTCACTCTGTGACGCAGCATGGCATGTTGGCTGCCATTGCTGAGGGAGGTTAGCTCTTCACTCGAGCGGAAGATGTCTCTGGGAGCGCCTGCTCCAGTCTTGGTTCTTTACCGTATCATCGAGAGTACAGTCAGTACTTTCAATTCCTGCAGTCGCCTGTGGGAGAGGGACATCACTTCTTCTGTTTCCGCATCTTCGCCTCTGTCCTCTCGACTGGACAGAGGGTTGAGAGAGTCATTTGACCCGCCTCTTCGGGGTCACCCACGGGTAGCTGGTAAGCATCAGTTTCGTGGTCTGTTTGTTTTGGTTTGTTGTTGTTAGCCGGCTTAGTCTTCTCTTTTGCGCAATTTTCTTTTGTTTTCGAAATTGTAAGAGAAATATTGTGTGAGACCTTTTCTCTGGTTAATTCAATCTTTAACCTGGCCATTCTAAATTATTTCCAAAATTCTTTCTCCTGTTTATGCATCTGGTGATGCGGTAGTCGGTGGGAATGGGAGAGAACCTGGTGATTCAGGGTTGGAACTTGCTTGGTCTCGCTCGTCCGCCCTGTCACATTCGCCGGACTCTTATCTTTCGGCCACCGTCTGTTTGTGTGTGCAAGGAGAACGAGTTTTATGTTCGCGAGCGTGCGTACGCATGATTTGTCGTTTGGATGCGTGGTTGGAGATTTGTGTTGTTTTGGAATGTGGTTATAAAATGTGACAATTGCGCATTGAATTGTTGTTTGCA
The DNA here is from genome assembly GCA_018398815.1 of Conus ventricosus. Classification (NCBI taxonomy): domain Eukaryota; kingdom Metazoa; phylum Mollusca; class Gastropoda; order Neogastropoda; family Conidae; genus Conus; species Conus ventricosus. The sequence continues at coordinate 14,398,463 of CM031616.1, read as the reverse complement.
AATGTGGTGACAGTTATTAAGCGATGGTCGCTGTGTTGGTTTATTTCCTAAGAAGGGAAAAATGTTAAACGTGAGTGAGAGAAGGGTGAAGATAATTCATATTTGTTTTATAATCTGTTGATTTAATGCAGTCTTTTACCTGCATCGTATGAGAAGACTTGATTCGATGGTTTACTGTGTGCGTTGAATAGACTTCCCCTCGCCCATCATGCGAGTGGCTGTTAAGATTTGACAGCATGGGTCAGACTGTACTGACGGCGGGGTTCCAGTACCCTTCTTCCTTCCTCCTTCCTCTTCTTTCCCTCCTTTTCGACTCTCCTGCCAGCTACGTCCTCCCCCCCCCCCCCCGGGGCTTCACCTGGAGCACGGACTGGATGGTACCACGTGCTGGTTGAGGCCACGTTCTGGCTGAGACTACGGACTGGATGGTGCCACGTGCTGGTCGAGGCCACGTTCTGGCTGAAACCACGGACCGGATGGTGCCACGCGCTGGTCGAGGCCACGCCTTGGTCGGGACCGTGGACTGGTAGAGGAGCCCGCCGTCTTGACTGGCCGGCCCGGACCCCGCCAGGACCTCCAGTAACAGCGCCACGTTCCCCCCCCCCCCCCCCCCCCCCCCCCCCCCGGGACACGCTCTTCACTGCCCGCTTGGGAGTCGAGGGTGTCGGCTTTGAGCGACTCCCTGCGAGAACCAACCCGGCTCGGAGCACCTAGTGCGACAGGGTGCTCCCAGCAGACTTGACAGGGGCAGGGGTGTGGACGCACTCCATGGGGTGAGGAAGGATCGATGCTGGAAATATTTCTTTATAATTGTGTATATGTCATATGTGCTGGAATGCTGTAATTGTGATTGTGTACGTCGTATGGCGAAATATTTTTATAATCGTGCATGTTGTGGGTGTGGGAGTGCTTGATTGTGATTGTGCATGTTGTGTACGTTTGGAGTGCTTGATTGTGTTTGTGCATGTTGTGAATGTTGAATGCTTATTTT
>CM031616.1:14392325-14396472 GCA_018398815.1 Conus ventricosus | reverse complement strand
CATCTCGGCACCGCCAGAGAACTGTTCAATTGACTGGGTTTCCCCTCTTTGGTAAACACGTATACCCCCTTTCTCTACTTCGCTCTTCAGCGAGGGCGGCCTACAGCCTGCACGTATCCTTAGCCCGCGCGCAAAGCACCGTGTGTCTCTGCTTCGAACTTGACAATTTGACAATATCGCCTGTGCAGTGTGGCGAATAGACCATCAGCTTGTAAACAGACAATAGACAGACAGTGAATCAGATTGAACAGGAAGTAGTTAATGCCTTTAATATGATCAATGGAATTCCACCGAACAAAAGGCAGAAATATTTCTCTTCCAGCTGCAGCAATGCCCCCACGCACTACAGAGAGTTCAGAACATATTAAGAGAGAGAGAGAGAGAGAGGAGAGAGAGAGAGAGAGAGAGATGCAATTATCAAATGACGTCTGTTACTGAGGCGGTGGGAGTGGCGACTGTGACGCTCCTGTCAGGTATATCACTTTGTCAAACCTATTTTTTTAAAGGATGTATGAGTATGCGCAAAATGCAATATATTCTACAAAGAAGATGACTGTACCTATTTTGCACGGCTGTAAAATCTTAGGACACAGAAAACCTAATGTTCACCGTGTCAATGTTCACCGCTCTAATGATCAGGCTAAAACGCCCCTCCAGGGAACTGTTGAGAAAGGGAGACGGAGGGGAAGACTGAAAAATAAAATCGATGGACTGAGAACATAGCAGAACAGACAGGAAAACCATCTGCAAGTCAACGCACACACTGACGGAGCAGATTGGGGAAGGGGGTGGGGGGATGGCGAACTGTTCTTCAGTGCGGAGCCCCGATGACTTCACGAAGTTCAGGGAGGAGGGGGGAGGAGGAGGAAAAGAGAAGAAGACGCCGCCGCGCCGACGACGACGATGACGAAGAAGAAGGAGGAGATGGAGGAGGAGGACGACGACGACGAGGAGTAGGAGGAAGAGAAGAAGGAGAAGAAGAAGAAGAAGAATGGCCACCAGCTAACCTGGTACAGTGGTTACCTTCAGGGGTTGCAGGATGGAAAGTCGTGGGTTCAACTTCTATCAAAGGCATTTACTTGTGGGGATTTTTCTTCTACCCTGAGTCGTGTGTTATGAACTCTAGTGTCGTTTGGTTTTATCTTTCAATGGTTCAGACAGCTTATGCATGGAACATGAGACAATTATCCGTCACACAGCAAATCAGCAACATACACTACAAACAGAAATCTCAATGCGCCCTTATCAGAAGCCGTAAGCTCGTCTGGTACGTGCAGCCAACATGTCATCATGACCCCTCTGTTCAAGTCCATCCTACAACGCAAACGGAGAGTGCACTTCCCTGGTGCACACACACACACACACACACACACCACACACAGAGAGGAATTCATGGCTGGGCAGCGAGAAGGACTGGACTGATTTCAATGCCTCAACCTTCTGTGTATGGCTGAGGGCAGGGCGTCGGTCGTCCCTGGCTGCCTGAGTGTCCGTCATGGTGCTACAGCGGCCTGATGCTATAGGAAATGATGATGGTTATAGTGATGATGATGATGATGATGATGATGATGATGACGACGACGATGAGGACAACGATGACGACGACGACGACAACGACAATGACGACAATAACGACAATGAGAATGAGGAATAATTTGATGATGACAACGATGATAATGGCGGTGATAAAGACGACGATGATGATGTTATTGTGATGATAAGAAGGCAACGACGATGAAGACGATGAATAATTTGATGATGATAATGGTGGTGATAAAGACGACGTTGATGGTGTTATTGTGATAATAAAAAAAGGCATACTATGCTGATGGTGCAGTATGATCATGATATTATTGGTCAACGCTAATGAATGACCGGGTCAGAAGATGAAAGCTGAATGTAGTTAAAGTGATGAAAGGTTAAGTATTAAACGCTCTCTTCTTCCCACCCACTCCCCACTGCACCCCCATGCCACCTTCCTACATTTCAATACCCTCCATCCCTTCCCCCCTCCACCCTCGCCCGGCTTCCCCACTCCCCCTTCCCTCTCCATTAGCCACTCTGTCTTTTCTTTAATTTTTTTTTGAAAACAAACCTTTGCCGAGTCGTTATCATGGAGGAAGAATATTGTTTACTTGCTGTGGTTTTCCTCCACTATGATAGATAAACTGACAGGCAAACAGGCAAACAGACAGACAGACACAGATTTGATAGATAGATAGATAGATAGATAGATAGATAGATAGATAGATAGATAGATAGATAGATAGATTGATTGATTGATTGATCGATGAATAGATCCATCGAGAGAGAGGTGAGTTGAGAGAGAGAGAGAGAGAGAGAGAGGAGAGAGAGAGAGAGAGAGAGAGAGAGAGAGAGAGGAGAGAGAGAGAGAGAGAGAGAAATGGATGGACAGATCGACAGATAGATAGACGTACTATACAGAGTGAGAAAGAGACAAACAGACAGACTGGCAGACAGACAGACAGATGTTAAAGACTTGGGGCTGTTCTTTTTTTCCACTGACCTGGATATCGATATTCCGAATGGTTGCTGATGGATTATCAAGTCATCGAGTTATCGCGCTGAAAGGAGTCACGTGATCTGGCCGTCTGCATGCATTGGCTGGCTGACGAAATAGCTGCCAAGGTTCACGGAAAAACAAAGTGTTGCATGTGTCGTGTGCTATTGATCGTATGTCTTCCGGTTCATGGTGACGCCACAAAAAGAGATCAATGGTGTCAGAATATGATCTGTAACTTAGCGTAATTGGGACACTCGCTAATCCATCAGCCTCGGGACAACCTGCTGAAATAATGGAGGTGCATCATTTTCTCGAAAGGGTTTTCATTAGAGATATGAATTATGTTCACTTCTATGCTTTCGTGTCTGTTGAGTAATAGATGATGTAGATCACACACACACACACACGCACGCACGCACGCACGCACCGCACGCACACACACACACACACACACACACACACACACACACACACCCCAGAACATGCGCAGAACAACAAAATATAAATTATCTGCACCTTCAGTCTTGTGGTATTGTCGCATCAAGTTAACCTGATGAATGTTTTCATATGCCCATTGTTCGTTATCTTTTCAAGGATATCGACATTCCGAACCTGTTGTTGGTATTCAGATCAATAGGTCGCAAAAGAAACCACGTGAACTGGCTGATTAGCTGACCGGCAAAACAGGTTTTCAGATTTCTTTTTCTCGCTTTGAACAAAACAGTGTGGGCAGAAACACGAAGCCGTCTCAAAATTTGAAAGAATCTGTGTGCATGTGTATGAGTATGCGCGCGCGCATGTGTGTGTGTGTGTGTGTGTGTGTGTGTGTGTGTTGTGTGTGTGTGTGTGTGTGTGTGTGTGTGTGTGTGTTTACAATTGTGCGTGAGTGTGTGCGTGCATGTGTATATATTTGTGTGTGTGTGTGTGTGTGTGTGTGTGTGTGTGTGTGTGTGTGTGTGTGTGTGTGTGTGTGTGTAGGCGCGCGCGCGCGCGCGCGCGTGTGTGTTTTTTGTGCGTGTGTGCGTTTGTCTGTGCATGTGCGCGCCCGCGATTGTGCATGGGAGCGTATGTGCATGTGTGTGTGTACGTACGTGTGTGCGTGCGTGTGTTTACGTGAACATGCGTGTGTGTGCGTGTGTGCACGCGCGCGCGCGCGCGCGCGCGGTGTGTGGTGTGTGCTGTCAGTACAACACTATGTTAATCTGACAGTAAATGGTTTCAGTCAGTCAGTCAGTCAGTGTGTGTGTGTGTGTGTGTGTGTGTGTGTGTGTGTGTGTGTGTGTGGTGTGTGTGTGTGTGTGTGAGGTTGTGCTTATTTTTGCTTTCGTTTCGACAGCATCTCCTTATCTTGTTGTGTATGTTGGTTGCGTAACTGTGAGTCTAACTGTACGACCACTAGTGCATTGCCACAGGCCAGTAACGAATTGACGGGATCTGTCCTCATAAAAGGAAATGAATGACTACAAACGATAATTTATATCTCTGTGTATTAACGTCTGTACATCAAGTGAGGAATATCTGAGAGAAAGAAGAGAAAGAAAGAGAGAGAGAGAGAGAGAGAGAGGGGAGAGAGAGAGAGAGAGAGAGAGAGAGAGACATACAGGACAGACAGACAGACAGACA
>CM031616.1:14384825-14387325 GCA_018398815.1 Conus ventricosus | reverse complement strand
GTCAAGCAATACAATGCAATGTCATGCAATACAATGCAATGTCACGCAATGCAATCCAATGCAATATCAAGCAATCCAACGCAATGTCAAGCAATACAATGCAATGTCATGCAATACAATGCAATGTCGTGCAATGCAATGCGATGTCAAGCAATACACTGCAATGTCATGCAATACAATGCAATGTCATGCAATACAATGCAATGTCGTGCAATGCAATGCGATGTCAAGCAATACACTGCAATGTCATGCAATACAACGCAATGTCAAGCAATACAATGCAATGTCAAGCAATTCAATGCAATGTCAAGCAATACAATGCAATGTCAAGCAATACAACGCAATGTCATGAAATACAACGCAATGTCAAGCAATACAACTGCAATGTCAAGCAATACAACGCAATGTCAAGCAATACAATGCAATGTCAAGCAATACAACGCTGTGACGGTCTCCGACGCTCCCCCTCGTTATTAAAATATGATTTTTATATTCAGGGATGCAGGGGCTTATAGACTGAAGTATTTACGCTTCCACAACCAAAATGCACTCTCGCATAGGCACACGCACTCTGTCACTCACATCGGGCCCGCACAAAGGTGACGGGAAACCAATAACATTTCATAGAAAATAATCAACTTTATTTAACTTGACTCCGAGCCCCCACCCGTCACTACACAACACAACTATCTGTATCATACAACAATGTAAACATCATACAGACAATCTCATAAATCGCATCCCCTTTCCTTCAATAACTCTTCATTAACCAAGAAAGACAATATTTCACAATTCTGTTTGCACACTTATAAACTTAAGAACAAATAAAACGTCCGCAACTTGCCAGCACTCCTCGGTTGACCGTCAGTTTCTCTCATCCCACTGTGCGACTACGAGCTGAAGCTGTCACACTGTTGTGTCCTCCCGATTGGCCAAATCCCAGTTGGGGGACACTGGCAACGTAGCTTGAGTCGCACCCTCACACCGAGTCTCCCGGACTCCACCGTACTTCGCCCTCTCCACGGAAAGGGCTCCTGTCGGCCTCTCCCACAGGTCTTCTCTGGCTGCAAACACACCACGTTGTCTGGCAGCTCTCTGTCTAGGCTCCAACAGGCTGACACGTCTTGCTGTCGACCGTCCCCACACGGGAGACAATTCTTCTCGTCGTCGGCTCCGAGGCTACAGCAACCTCCACTGTCTTACGTCCCCACCCAGGAGACAACGAGGCGACAGCTAACCTCTGCTTCACGCTGTATTTTCTTGAGCCTCAGCAAGACGGGCGAGTTCACTTTCCTTAAGTGAGTCACACACTTCCTGGTTTTCCAAGCACCTTATATTCGTTCTCAAGAAAGAGAGAACCCGAGTTAACTGGCTCAACCAATGGAATCACTGGCACACACACATCACACGATTTGTACCAATAAATCCCCAAGTTATTTTTATTCCACCAATGGAATCACTAGTCACTTACACATACACACACACCACAGCTGCTAGCGCCAACAAGACTTGGGTACCAGTGGTTAATGCATAACCTCCTATTCAAACTCATGTTCGATTCCCCAAGCTACCCAGGGTACTAACAGCCTGGACTTCTCTACCAGCCATGACTGATGCTTCAAGTATTACTACCTCTATAGATAACAAGGTGTGAATCACTCAATAGGCCGAAGCCTTCCATTCATTCCTCAGAACAGGGACGACTGGATGGTCGCTGTACTCTGCCTGCAGGCTGACGGTCACCTACCCTGACGGTCACCTGACACGATCGCCTTCCCTTCAGGCCCACTGGAGAAACCCAGTGAATAGCAGCCAGTGGTCGGACTGGACACTCCTCTACCCAGGACCGGCAGGTCGGCAACTCCTTGTCACTATCCCTTGGACATGCGAAACCTTCCCAGTAACTCTCCCTCCTTCAGTATGCGACTCGGGGTATTCCCCTCTGGTGATGCCTGAATTCGCACACTTGAAGAACCCAAGGACTTGCTCTCAACAACAGCAAAACTACCCTTAATTTGCCTAAATGCTCGAGAACATTCGGCCGACTCTGACACCCCGTACCTAAGAATGTTGTTCAATCAACATTTTCTCCATGACGAATGTTCTCCAATTGGATAAAACAAACTCAGTTGCATGGGTCGATATAACAGTACTACCTCTATGCTTTAAAACATCACTTCCATCAACATCTCTAACATGGATAATGTGCCCAATTAAAACCAATAAACCAATTAGATAATCCATAGATCACTCTTTGCTCAGTCATAAACAACTGTGCACAACATTTAACTCTAAACTGGCCCACATATAATCAAGAACTCTCTCCATGGCGTTAGCTATCAACATGTCCATACATATTAATTAATCATTCCATTCACTTCTAATTAGCACAACCATGATTAACACAAGATCCAAATTCAGGTGTGTGGGGGGGGGGGTGGCCAGCCATTAACATCAAAATCAATTTAGGTGTGGCACAGCACAACAGATTCCAAAAATT
>CM031616.1:14358356-14375593 GCA_018398815.1 Conus ventricosus | reverse complement strand
ACACACCACACACACACACACACACACACACACACACACACACACACACACACACACACACACACGCACACGCACGCACGCACGCACGCACGCACACACACATACACACACCACACTCATATATATATTGACCAATGGAGTAATGGGTAAAAACAAGTGCCTCCGTCATTATGCTAATGGGTTGGTAAAGAAAATGGGGGGGGGGGGGGGGGTGTAAAGTGAAAGAAAAAGGATGCTGTGTGGGTAAAAGAAAGAAAATGAGAATGAAAAATCAGGGGAAAATATCATGAATATAAAATCTCTCTCTCTCTCTCTCTCTCTCTCTCCCCTTCTCTCTCTCTCTCTCTCTTCTCTCTCTCTCTCTCTTATTCTACTATATATATTAATATTATATATATATATATTATAATATATATATATATATATTATACATGTGTGTGTGTGTGTGTGTGTGTGTGTGTGTGTGTGTGTGTGTGTGTGTGGGTGTGTGTGTGTGTGTGTGTGTGTGTGTGTGTGTGTGTGTATGCCGAAACTATAGAATCTCCGAGATTCGAATCTCTGATAGTACGCTGGTTGTTTGTACATTTTGTTTAGATGTTCACTGGCTAACAATTTCGATGACATATGTTACAGTCATTACCTCATATAATGTACAGCTATATGGTCCTTTCTTCCACAGTCACTTTCTCTCAATGTGTCAGTCCACACAACGGGTTTTTGTGCTAAGAAGTAAAAGTCATACCTAGTAACTGGTGAAGTTCAAATGCGACATTGATGTAATCGGCTAGTTTACATGTGGAGGATACAGTTCACATTTACATTGGGTAGAAAAATATGGAACTAGTTTTTTTTCTTGATTCTAATCATCAGTATTCTCGTATTGCAAGAAAAAAAAAACTTTTATACACACACGAGCTGATTACTGTTATTTGTCGGATCTAAAATGATGATGCAATTCAAGAGAAGGTCTTTCGTTGCATCAAATACAGGTCTTTTCAATCTGCCTTGTTCGAGTTTCTTTCATTATACTGACTGCCGGTAATTCTTTTGCTCACGAGCGGTCTCCAAGTTGTGACAGCATACCCAATACAAACCATGGCTCTGCCTGTACGCGCAATGCCTTGCAATCGACCGTCATCATTGTTGATTGTTGTTGCCCTGACAGTCATTGTCAATGTACATCGCGGCCGCGTTGGAAATTTTTCTCCCAGAATTCACCGCAATTTCAATTGAATTCAAAAACAAAACGAGCGTCCGCTATGTAAATAGAATATACAGTATGCAAAGGGAGACTATACACCATACAAAGAGGGACTGTACAGCATGCAAAGGGAGACTATACAACATGCAAAGGGAGACTGTAGAGCATGCAAAGGGAGACTGTAAGCATGCAAAGGGAGACTTAAGCATGCAAAGGGAGACTATACACCATGCAAAGGGAGACTATACAGCATGCAAAGGGAGACTGTACAGCATGCAAAGGGAGACTATACAGCATGCAAAGGGAGACTGTACAGCATGCAAAGGGAGACTATAACATGCAAAGAGGGACTGTACAGCATGCAAAGGGAGACTATGCACCATGCAAAGGAGGACTGTACAGCATGCAAAGAGAGACTGTACAGCATGCAAAGGGAGACTGTAGAGCATGCAAAGGGAGCTATACACCATGCAAAGGGAGACTGTACAGCATGCAAAGGGGGACTATACAGCATGCAAAGAGGGACTGATACAGCATGCAAAGGAGACTGTACAGCATGCAATGGGAGACTATACAGCATGCAAAGGGAGACTGTAAAGCATGCAAAGGGAGACAACACACATGCAAAGGGAGGACTGTAAGCAGCCAAAGAGAGACTGTAAATCATGCAAAGGGAGACTGTAAGCATGCAAAGAGGACTTACAGCATGCAAAAAGAGACTGTACAGCATGCAAAGAGAGACTATATAGCATGCAAAGGGAAACTATACAGCATGCAAAGGGGGACTATACAGCATACAAAGAGAGACTGTACAGCATGCAAAGAGAGACTATACAGCATACAAAGGGAGACTATACAGCATGCAAACGGAGACTGTAGAGCATGCAAAGGGAGACAATACACCATACAGGAGATGTAGAGCATGCAAAAGAGACTGTAGAGCATGCAAAGGGTGAATGTACAACAACAAAGGGAAATGTACAGCATGCAAAGGAGACTGTACAGCATGCAAAGGGAGACCATAGAGCATGCAAAGAGAGATCATACAGTATACAAAGAGAGACTTACAGCATGCAAAGGAAGACCATACAGCATGCAAAGGGAGACCATAGAGGATGCAAAGGGAGACTATACAGCATGCAAAGGGAGACAATACAGCAGGCAAAGGGAGACTATACAGCAGGCAAAGGGAGATAACACGATATGCAAAGGGAGACTATACAGCAGGCAAAGGGAGACCATACAGCATGCAAAGGGAGACCATAGAGCATGCAAAGGGAGACTATACAGCATGCAAAGGGAGACCATAGAGCATGCAAAGGGAGACTATACAGCATGCAAATGGAGACTATACAGCAGGCAAACTTGCAGCTGAACTATCTTCAGACGACCGCTATGCGGCCCAAATGACTACTTATATCTAAAGTAAAAACACATGTCCCAATATGTCCTGTTTGCACAGGCTGGAGGACGTTAAACAGAACCATACAGCAGGCAAAGGGAGACTATACGGCATGCAAAGGGAGACTATACAGTAGGCAAAGGGAGACTATACAGCATGCAAAGGGAGACTATACAGTAGGCAAAGGGAGACTATACAGCATGCAAAGGGAGACTATCGAGCAAACAAAGGGAGGCTGTACAGCATGCAAAGGGAGACTCTACAGCAGGCAAAGGGAGACCATACAGCAGGCAAAGGGAGACAACACAGTATGCAAAGAGAGACTATTGTGCATACAAAGGGAGGCTATTGAGCATACAAAGGGAGACTATACAGCATGCAAATGGAGACTATACAGCGTGCAAATGGGACTAAACAGCAGCAAAGGGAGACTAAACAGCATGCAAATGGAGACTATACAGCATTCAAAGGAAAAATATACAGCAAAGGGAGATTATACAGCAAAGGAGACTGTACAGCAAAGGGAGATAGCACAACAAAGGGAGACTATACAGCAAAGGGAGACTATAGAGCATGCAAAAGGAGACTATACAGCATGCAAAAGGAGACTATACAGCGTGCAAATGAAGACTATAGAGCATGCAAAGGGAGACTATACAGCATGCAAAGGAAGATAATACAGCAAAGGGAGACTATACAAGGGAGATAGCACAACAAAGGGAGACTATACAGCAAAGGAAGACTATAGAGCATGCAAAAGAAGACTATAGAGCATGCAAAAGGAGACTATAGAGCATGCAAAGGGAGACTGTTGAGCATGCAAAAGGAGACTATATAGCATGCAAAGGGAGACTATACAGCATGCAAAAGGAGACTATACAGCATGCAAAAGGAGACTATAGAGCATGCAAAGGGAGACTACAGAGAATACAAAGGGAGACTATTGAGCAGGCAAAAGGAGACTATAAAACATGCAGAAGGAGATTATAGAGCATGCAAAAGGAGGCTATAGAGCATTCAAAAGGAGACTATAGACCATGCAAAGGAAGACTATAGAGCATGCAAAGGAAGACTGTAGAGCATGCAAAGGGAGACTGTAGAGCATGCAAAGGGAGACTGTAGAGCATGCAAAGGGAGACTGTAGAGCATGCAAAGGGAGACTGTAGAGCATGCAAAGGGAGACTGTAGAGAATGCAAAGGGAGACTGTAGAGCATGTAAAGTGAGACTGTAGAGCATGTAAAGGAAGACTATAGACCATGCAAAGGAAGACTATAGACCATGCAAAGGGAGACTGTAGAGCATGCAAAGGGAGACTGTAGAGCATGTAAAGGAAGACTATAGAGCATGCAAAGGAAGACTGTAGACCATGCAAAGGAAGACTATAGACCATGCAAAGGAAGACTATAGAGCATGCAAAGGGAGACTGTAGAGCATGCAAAGGGAGACTGTAGAGCATGTAAAGTGAGACTGTAGAGCATGTAAAGTGAGACCGCAGAGCATGCAAAGGGAGACCATAATTCATGCAAAGGGAGACTATGCAGCAGGCAAGGGGAGAAATGCAGTATGCAAAGAGAAACTATACAGCATTCAAAGGGGGACTATACAGCATGCAAAAGGAGATGATACAGCATGTAAAGAGAGACTATTGAGCATACAAAGGGAGACTATACAGCATGCAAAGGGAGACTATACAGCATGCAAAGGGAGACTATACAGCATGCCAAGGGAGACTATACAGCATGCAAAGAGGGACTATACAGCATGCAATGGGGGACTATACAGCAGGCAAAGGCAGACTATGCACCATGCAAAGGGAGACTATACAGCATGCAAAGGGAGACTATACAGCATGCAAAGAGGGACTATACAGCATGCAAAGAAAGACTATACAGCATGCAAAGGGAGACTATACAGCATGCAAAGGGAGACTATACAGCATGCAAAGAGAGACTATACAGCATGCAAAGGGGGACTATACACCATGCAAAAGGAGATGATACAGCATGTAAAGGGAGACTATTGAGCATACAAAGGGAGATTATTACAGCATGCAAAGGGAGACTATACAGCATGCAAAGGGGGACTATACAGCATACAAAAGGAGATAATGCAGCATGCAAAGGGGAGACTATTGAGCATACAAAGGGAGACTTTACAGCATGCAAAGGGAGACTATACAGCATGCAAAGAGACACTAAAAAGGATGCAAAGGAAGAATATACAGCAAAGGGAGACTATACAGCATGCAAAGGGAGATGTTGGCAGTGACATGATGGAGGAAAAACGAACAAAGACAGAGCAAACGTCTTTTTCTCACTGCATACAAAATGCACTTTCACTCTTGGACCGTTGGCAAAGAAGCAAGAGGGCGCCACGGTATTTATTCTCGGTAACAAGGGACATAATTCTAAGATCACAAGCCTATCTTAACACCCCCACTTGATCGCAAGAAATTATATCTCGCACACACAAACACAAGAATCCTAAATATAACAATATAACCTCTACAAACTCAACTGACATTAACCCTCAAAATTAGAGCTTCAATCTGTGTAACAGGAAATGTTGTAGCAGTGACAACATTTATTTTATGCCCTTTTACTGACATTAATAAGTTAGCCAAAAATCAGATTCTTGAATTTTTGCAATTGGAGTTTTGTAGCAGGTTTGGTCATGACATCTGCCAGCATTTCAGAAGTAGGACAATATTTCAGTTCAATTTTCTTTTTGTTCAAAACATCTCTGACGAAATGATAGCGGATGTCAATGTGTTTAGATCTTTGTCTACTGACAGGATTGTTTGCCAAAGCGTTGTGCCTTGATTGTCTTCCAGAATCAACACAGGACCATAACTATTCTTTCTGTCAATGTCCTCTAGTAACTGGCTCAAATATAAGCTTTCCTGAACAGTGGCTGCAAGAGCAATATATTCTGCCTCACATGTGGACAAGGCCACGGTTGGCTGTTTTCTTGATTTCCAAGAAATGAGAGGTCCAGTCTTGGACAGTGAAAAACAATATCCAGTAGTGCTGCGTCTGTCTTCAGTGGACGACGCCCAATCAGCATCACTATAGCCTATCAATGATAAGCCTTCATTATTTTTTCCTGAAAATCAATCCATAGCCATTGTACCTTTCAGATATCTCAACACATGTTTCACAGCAACCCAATGAGAAGCTAGAGGTTTTGATAAATGCTGTGACAATTTAGTGACAATCCAACCTATGTCAGGCCTGGTACAAATCATGATGTAAATCAAAGTGCCCACAATTTCCGGTATTTTCTGCCGTCAATTGGATCATCATCTTCACTGTTCCCAATTTTTTGTTCACAAGGAGTGGATCTTGGTTTGCAATCAATCATGTCAAATTTTTCCAGCATTTTTTCTATGTATCTTTTCTGGTCCATCTTTACATACCCTACACCTTGTTCAAAATCCATTACCCAGAAAGTAAGAGAGTTTTCCAAGATCTTTCATTTGGAATCGGTCTTTGAAAATTTGCTTGTTTTCAGATAGCAATTTTTCACTGTTTGCACCCACAATCAGGTCATCAACCCACACAACAATGATAACCATTTTGTCTCCATCATGTTTGGTGTAGACACAATGGTCAGTAGGACTCTGTTCAAATTTGTTCTGCACCAAATGCCTGTGAAGCATGTTATTCCAGTTTCTACCAGATTGTTTCAGGCCATATAAAGACTTGTTCAGCTTATAAACAAGCTTCTCTCCATTTTTGGATTGAGTTTGAAAAACCCTCTGGTTGTTCCATGTAGATTTCGCAATCAATGGTGCATTTAGATATGCACTTTTCACATCCATTTGGTGTAGAATCAAGTCATATTGTGCAGCAAGTTGCATCACTGTACGAATAGAGGTCAAATTTTGCAGTCGGTGCAAAAGTGTCAGTGTAATCAATGCCTGCAACTTGACTGTACCCTTTTGCTACAAATCTAGCTTTGTGGAGATGTGACCCATCACCTCTTTCTTTTACAGTGTATACCCAACGTCCCCCCACTGCTTTTCTACCCTCGGGTAGGGTGGTCAGTGTGAATGTCTCATTCTCTTCCAAAGACTGAATTTCATCTTTCATTGCTTCTTTCCACAGAATAGACTCAGGGGATTTAATAGCCTCACTGTAAGATTGTGGAAAAGCTGCAAATTTGTAACAGTAGTCAATATTCATCATGATTTGATCATCATCATCATCACAAGGTTTGTTTCATAATCAGCCAAACGAACTGGGGGATTTCGTTCTCTGTTGGGATACCTTCGTTCTGCGGAAGGTACTTTTTCATCGGACATACACTCTGACCTCCCTTGAGTAGGTGGAATTTCTGTCTTCTCATCATGTGTACTGGGTTTATTACTAACCTCAACATCATCATTGCGCTTCAACATCAAATCATCCATGTCATGACAACTTTCTGTCTGTGTTTTCTGATCAGTCAAGTTCCTTGTCAGTGTGTTTTTCTTTGTCACAAAATGTTGATGTGGGTTTCTTTGTCATAAATTCAACCCTTCTGTACCGTCCCACCTTATTTGTCTCTGTAAAGTACACCAAGTATGCTGGGCTGTCCCTGTCATAACCCACAAAGATACCCCCTTTTGCATCTGTCATCAAGTTTCTTTTTGTCTTGAGTGTATGCAAAACACTCGCACCCAAATATCCTCATATTGGACAAGTTTGGAGTGTGTCCAGTCAGGGCAGAGTAAGGTGTCTGATTGATGCGCTTGCAATAACACCTATTGCGTATGTAAGCAGCTGCCATAACTGCGTACGGCCACAGCTCCTTCGGGAGCTCAGCCTGAATGAGCAAACAACGGCCCATTTCAAACAGGGTACGCCAATACCTCTCAGCTGTGCCATTTTGATGTGGCGAGTAAGGCGCAGATTTTTCATGTTTTATTTTGTTCTTCCTGAGAAGCGAGACGAATGCCTCAGAACAAAATTCTGTACCATTATCTGACCTCATTGCTTTTACTTTGCCAAAAGGAGCAGAATCCGCCAGAAACTTTTCGGTTGCTACAACAACATCACTCTTTTTCTTCAAGAAGTACACAAAAACAGCTCCTGAATAATCATCAGTGAAACTCATGGCATATTTGAAATCATCTTTTGAAGATGGGGTAATTGGCCTGCAAGGTCAGTATGAACTAACTGTAAAGGTACAGTTGAACGAGTCTGTCGTGGCCCCTTGTTTCTGTCATTTTTCATCTTGCCACGCACGCACACATCATCATTCATCAGGTCTGTCTGTCTTGTCTGTCACTGTCATGCCCTTAACCACTTTTTCAATTTTTAGTACATCATCAACATTGCAGTGACCCAAGATTTCGTGCCAACCTTTCAAATCGTTTGCATAATTCATGCGATCAGTTTCAACATTTTGATCAAAAGTTTGCAGATAATACAACCTGCCATGCTTCTCAATGTTGAATTTTGTGCCATCTTTGTAGGTAATTTCAGCTGAGTCTGGTTGGAACGAAACCTTAACGCCTTCTCAGTGGCTGCTTGGACTGAAAATATGTTCTGGGGTATGATGGTACATACAAAGCATTTTTGAGTGAACCTGTAACATATTTACCATTCTTGCTCATGATTGTTACATTCACATTCCCCCTTTTCAATGCGATATTGTTTTGCCTTTCCCCATTTGCAAGTTCATGTAATGTTTCTCAGGATAAAAATTGTCATCAAATTGAACAAATTTGGACACATCGTTGAAAATGTGAGTAGTAGCACCACAATCAACTAAGAGTTTGTCACTCTTCACCTGAGAACTATCACTACGGCAAGCAAAAGCAAAAGAATGATCATCTTCAGACAGTTCAGACACTTCATTGACTTTATCACGGTTTTTACCCTTACGACGACATGAATTGTCTGTGTGATTGTTCATGTGACAATGACTACACCACAGCCTTCCCTTCCCTTTCTTTTTCATTACAGTTTTTCGCAAAATGACCAGGAAGTTTGCACTTGAAACAGATCACGTCTTTCCCATCTTGATCCCGCCTGTAACTCGGCCCAGCTCTGGAGGCAGACTTCAGTAGCGAATCATCATCCGCAGCAGATCTTGACCGCTCCGTGTCTTCAAAGCTTCGTAGAGACACTTTGAACTCTGTGAAAGTCCGTTTATGTTCACTTTGTGTAACAACAGCAATGAAAGATTGAAATGAATCAGGTAAACCTTTCAATACCATTGCAATAAGCAGACTATCGTTCACTGTTTCACCGACATTTTTCAAAGCAGCAGCAGCAGTTTTCAGCACGAATAATATAGTCAGTTACAGTTTCGTCCGACCGTTTCACGAGCGAGGTAAGTTCAGTGTAGAGGGCTATCACACGTGGTGTGCCTTTTCCAGCATAGTGTTCACGTAAAATCTTCAAGGCTTTTCTTCCATCATCAACAGCGTCTCTCATAACAAGAGATAAACTTCTGTCATCAAGAAATTGAATCAATTCTGCGAAGGGCCTCTTCATTTTTGCTCTCATCGATTTCGTCATCGTCGTCTGCTAAGATGACATCTTTGAGTTTTTGCAGTTTCATATAACGAGAAATTTCAGTTCCCATTGTTCGTATTTACGTTCGTCTCCATCGAGAACGAGTCTCGAATACCTACTCGCACTGGGCCCATAACCTGTTGGCAGTGACATGATGGAGGAAAACGAACAAAGACAGAACAAACGTCTTTTTCTCACTGCATAACAAAAATGCACTTTCACTCTTGGACCGTTGGCAAAGAAGCAAGAGGGCGCCACCGGTATTTATTCTCGGTAACAAGGGACATAATTCTAAGATCACAAGCCTATCTTAACAGGAGACTATACAGCATTCAAAGGAAGAATATACAGCAAAGGGAGACCATACAGCATGCAAAGGGAGACTATACAGCATTCAAAGGAAGAATATACAGCAAAGGGAGACCATACAGCAAAGGGAGACTATACAGCAAAGGGAGACAAAGGGGACTATACAGCTAAGGGAGACTATACAGCAAAGGGAGACTATACAGCAAAGGAAGATAAGACAACAAAGGGAGACTATGCAGCAAAGGGAGAGTATAGAGCATGCAAAAGGAGACTATACAGCATGCAAAGGGAGACTATAGAGCATGCAAAAGATACTATACAGCATGCAAGGGAGACTGTAGAGCATGCAAAGGGAGACTATAGAGCATGCAAAGGGAGACTAACAGCATACAAAGGGAGGACTAAGAGCATACAAAGGGAGACTAATAGAGCAGGGCAAAGGAGAAGACCGTAGAGCAGCAAAGGGAGACTGTACAGCATGCAAAGGGAGACTATCAGCATGCAAAGGGAGACTATACAGCATGCAAAGGAGACTATAGAGCATGCAAACTATACAGCATGCAATGGGAGACTGTAGAGCCTGCAAAGGAGACTATAGAGCATGCAAAAGGAGACTATAGAGCATGCAAAAGGGACTGCACATCATGCAAAGGGGGGGCTATGCAGCATGCAAAGGGGACTGTAAGCATGCAAAGGGAGACAATAAAGCATGCAAGGGGAGACTATAAAGCATGCAAAGGGAGACAAAAGCATGCAAAGGGAGACTACAGAGCATGCAAAGGGAGACTATAAAGCATGCAAAGGGAGGCTATAGAGCAGACAAAGGGAAGACTATAAAGCATGCAAAGTGAGACTATAGAGATGCAAAGGGAGACTATAAAGCATGCAAGGGAGACTAATAAAGCATGCAAAGGGGCTATGCAGCTGCAAAGGGAGACAATAAAGCATGCAAGGGAGACTATAAAGCATGCAAAGGGAGACTATAAAGCATGCAAAGGGAGACTATTAGCATGCAAAGGGAGGACTATAAAGCATGCAAAGGGAGACTATAGAGCACACAAAGGGAGACTAAAGCATGCAAAGGGAGACTTAAAGCATGGCAAAGGGAGGCTATGCAGCATGCAAAGGGAGACTAAAAGCATGCAAAGGGAGACTATAAAGCATGTGACGGCCGCAACTTCCGACAGCATGCGCCCACTGGGACACAAGTGGTAAACTTGGCTGTGTCTCATTATACGCTGTGCTGGAACTTCTCAGCGAAGAACCGGCATGACCAACCTCTTGGCTTCCACGCCGTTCGCTAACGACGATGACGATGATGATGGTGATTTTGGAGAGCACTGGGACCCCCGACGACATCAACAGCCCCGAAGCACAACAGACGGCTAAAACACCAGGTAGGGGGGGGGGGGGGGGGAGGGGAGGGGGGAGGTCCCTTGGTGGAGGGTCAGGCGTAAGGGTAGTGACACTGACCGACCCACCTCGCGGGGCTGGGTGGCAGAAAAGTGCCGTGGGAGTGGGGTGGGGGTGGGGGGGAGGGAGTGGTGTAGTGGCGGTAGGTTGTGGTGTCGAGGCCTAGATCGTCAGTTCGCGCTGTGGCCCCCAACGCAACAGGTTAATCGAAGCCTAATCCTAATCCCGGGACCGGGGTCCCGGCGGTCCGCTGTGGGTTCCCTGGAGCGGGAAAGGGCTCTGGAATCGGGGCCCGCGCCGTGCTCTGCCGTGCCGTGAACTTTGTTGTGCTTCGGCCTCTTTGCCGCCTCGGCCCCCCAACACTCTGCTCCCCAAACACCTAAGTCCTCGCACAATTAGGGATCAGAACCTCGGGTGGGAATGGTCAATGGAATAAAGTGATCTACTTATCATGACTTGCGCGCCGGCTCTGGCTTAACCGCGGCCCGCAAATCCTCCGCCGATTGTCTGGCGCCAGCAGGACGGTCCGGGGCCGGAGGTTCCACGCGGGCTTCCGAAAAGGTGGGGTTGTGGGCTGGGGTTGGGGGGGAAGAGATCCTCTCCCAGCTGAAGGACCGGAAGACTCGGCGTCCTGCCCACAGAGCTACAGCCAGGGACCTCTGAGCGCTGTCAGCACCGCCCGGACCTCGTCCTGTCTGGTCCAGCTCTGTGTGTGGTGTGCGGTGGTGGGGTGGGTGGTGATCGGTCAGGGGAGAGCAGAGGGTGGGGGTGGGGTGGGGTTGAGAGCTAGGTGTTTCGGCGGAAAGGGATGTAGGAGGAGGACGGAGGGGGGGGGGGGGGATGAAGGTGAACGATTAAAACCTTGCAGAATCGTTTTTGTTTTTTTTCTGGAGGATGGTGCGGTAGGGGGTCGAAGGGGGGCGGTGAAGGAGGAAAGGAAGGACCACGCGGGAGGGAAGGGTGAGGAGGGAGGCACCTTTTTGGGGGGTGGGGGGAAATGGAGGGGGGAGGGGGCGCGGAGCTGTGGACATTGCAGCTTTAGCGGCGCTCTTTTACGCGGCACAATGGAACCAGGCAAAGACCAAAACACAAGAGCCCGTTCCCGTTCCGCGACCGCGGAGGGGAGGGGCAGAGAGAAGGGACGGGAGTTCCTAATCGATGTTTGTCTTTCATTTGAGTAAACAAGTGGGGTAGTTTTGCTCCCATAGGAAACCTAACACAGAGTAATTTTATTCAAGATGGCACAGCCTTTTAACTTGAATAAAGTCAGACATAATTCATAGACGAACAATCTAATAGTGGGGGGAAAAAACAAGCGCAGGCCAACAATGAAACTGTCTGGCAAAGATTTGGACTTGAGGGGAGGGGAGAGGAGTTTGAAGATGGAGAAACTGGGAAAATGAAATTAAAAAAAAAAAAAAATGTTACAGATATGAAAACTCTTCTCTAGCTGCATAAGGGAACCATCGCAATCCCTTTTGAAGGCAGATATATTTGTTATTGCCTGCTCCGAGGCCTTTCGCCCGCTGGATCGGGACTCATCAGGGAGACACGGCTGGTTGTGTCTGCGCTCCCGGCGTCAATAGAGACACCACAGTCCATAATACTGTGGTGTTCTCATCCACCATGGGTGCAAAAAAGAATCCAATGCACCCCCAGAGCAGCCAGCGAGAGTAGTAAATGCAACCAAAAGGGATTGTTTTTGTACACACACTTTAAAGTTTATATGAAATATCAGATTATATGAAATATCATTTTTGGAGAAAAAAAAAACCGCTTCAAACTTTGCTGGAAGGCTTTCTAAACAAAGAAAAGAAAAAAAAAGCATTTTTCCTTTTCTATCATCATTTCTCGGTTTCTCTCGTCTCATATATTAACACCATTCGAGCAACACGCGATAGGACCATGCGCATGTCTCATGCACCAAAATGTCAGGCTGAAGAGAAAGAATCTTCACGTTGCGTCATGTTACCTCAACTGACACGAAATTATCTACCTGCCCTTTACCCTTGGTGACGTAAAGGAGTACTGATTGACATTTCAGCTGATCCTTCCCGTTCTTTTTTTTTGTTTTTTGTTTTGGTCCAACCTCTGCACCACCTCAGAGGCAGTGCACCCACGCCGCTCATTTCGACACCCCGTCCACAGCCATGTCCGGTCGGCCACGCGCAGCCCCGCACCGGCAATCCACAGGAAGCAGTGATGTCAAGTCGTCAAGAGGCAACCCACCGGAGGAGACACTGCACTGCTTGCCGAGTCACTTCGGTGGTGTTCAGTGGCGCCTGTTCTGATCTATCATACGCAGGACACCACTACTAAGCCCCTACTGACGACAATAATTGCTTAGTCGCGGAGCCGGTGTGAGTGAGCTCTTCCTCCGGAGGGCGCCACCACGTCCGTTCCAACGACAGCCCCCATGATTCGCCGATACCAGTGACCCCGACGGAATCAAACCAAGGCCACAGACGTAGAGAGGACATCGAAATTGAGGTCACCATGAGAGCAGGGCATGAAGGGCCACAGAATTTGAGACATTTTTTAATGCTGATCGATGAGAATGGGGATGATTAAGATGATGCTACGGATTTCCATTTCGATCTGAGACTGCATGACAGGGCTGTACTCTACGCTTCCTTCATAATATATCCGGCGTCAACCAGGCCCGAGAGATACAGGCACCTGCAGTGCTGGTCAGGAAATTTGAGCAACACTCTCAGAAACGCATCCTTTAAGTGGATGGAACTCGACTGTGTGGTCCGTCTTCCCAACTGAGTCCGCAGCAAACTCAACTCTGGGTAGGAGCCGGTCGGGGCAGAAAAGCCCACATGACTCTGATGGGATTCGAACCCACGACCTCCCGCCGGGAGTCCGCGACGCTAACCACTTCGCCACGGCGGCTGGTTGATCCTTCCCGTTCTACTGCGGTCACAGAAGACAGCCATAGGTCAAGCTAAACTTTTTAAAAATCTAATCGTGACCAACAAACGGGCGACATTTATTGTGGAACTCAGCTTAGCAGATGAACGCTTTTTGAACATGTGTGTGTGTGTGTGGTGTGTGTGTGTGTGTGTGTGTGTGTGTGTGTGTGTGTGTGTGTGTGTGTGTGTGTGTGTGTGTGTGTGTGTGTGTGTGTGTGTGTGTGTTCAAGGCGTGCACACGCGTCGTGTCTATTTGTCAGCAAGTTACTGGAGAACAGTTATCGTCGTTCGATGTCGCGACTGACTGACACGAGATGACATGCCTGCCCTTTGCCCTTTGTGACGTCACTGAGCGCGTACAAACCGACCTCTGTCCTGATAGAGTCTCCTGTATGGACTGCAGTCACAGCTATTCGGCGACAGCTCAACCTTCTTCACCCAGCCACAATTCCCGCTTTCCTCCCCTTGCACACATCACTCAAATCACCCGTCAACCCGGCGAACCTGCATCACTCAAATCACCCGTCAACCCGGCGAACCTGCATCACTCAAATCACCCGTCAACCGGCGAACTGCATCACTCAAATCACCCGTCAACCCGGCGAACCTGCATCACTCAAATCACCCTCAACCCGGCGAACCTGCATCACTCAAATCACCCGTCAACCCGGCGAACCTGCATCACTCAAATCACCCGTCAACCGGCGAACCTGCATCACTCAAATCACCCGTCAACCCGGCGAACCTGCATCACTCAAATCACCCGTCAACCCGGCGAACCTGCATCACTCAAATCACCCGTTAAACCGGCGAACCTGCATCACTCAAATCACCCGTCAACCCGGCGAACCTGCATCACTCAAATCACCCGTCAACCCGGCGAACCTGCATCACTCAAATCACCCGTCAAACCGGCGAACCTGCACCTTATCTCAGCTTCACAGATGAACGAAGTCTATGGTGGGTCAAACCTTTTCTTTTCTTTAAACACTTTTCTCCAATGGTAAGTGCTGGAATGAACTGATAACGAAACCAACTTCAACCGGAAGGATATTCTGAACAGTTAAATTGAACTTCACTGCCCGTTCTGAAGTAAAGGGCTCTAATGTCTGCAGCTGAATGCATTATGAAGCCAAATTACAGTTTAATTGTCCCTTCCTGTTGTCAGCTCATTTATGTTCAAGCGGTTCTTCTGCTGAGCTCACAGATAGACGCCTTACAGACGGAAGAGCTGAGCAACAGTCAACAGCTCAGAGAAATGGCAGGTACCACGAGCATAGCGCTGAACTGCGCTTTCACTCACTATGACAGTTCTAGGTGCGATATTGATGAAGTGCTGAAAAAGGGAAAATGGAAACCGTTCGCAAACGAGAAATCCATTTGAATGCGACGCTCTGTATACACCGCTGACCCCATGCGGGATCTGCATCATGCCAGCTTTCTGAAAGCGTCACACATCTCAGCTCACTTGAATGGAAGAAGAAGAAGAAGAAGAGAAGAAAAGAAGAAGAATAACAACAACAACAACAACAACAACAACAACCAGAAGAACAAGAACAAGAACAAGAAGAATGAGGAGAACGCGAGCAATGACAAGAAAGCATAATACATATAAATGCACGAAACTATGTCCCAAACAACACTTACATGATACACAACACGAATCACACATGTGAGTTTTCAACCGGTGTGTCTTCAGACAAATAACAGAAATGAAGACGACAACAGATTGTTTATAATGCGCTAAACAATACTCATAAAACAGGCACGAGCAGGGGAGTGAAGGAAAGTGTTTATGTACTAATTGAATTTTGCATACACACAGAATTCCAAAGGGCCGGAATAGCTCAAATACGATGCACCAGAATCACGACCTGGTAGTCGAAGGGCTGCAGGTTCAGATCTCCCCAAGCCGTTTTGTTTCTGTATGATTTTTTTTTAAATCAGAGATAATATAGTGTTGACTCCCTTTCCAAACAAAGTCCCCCCGGATGAGAACATAAAACAAGATTCTGCGTGAGAACAGACGCATAACTTCTTGTGTAGGCCTACACGTAAAATTCAATCACTAACTTAAATCGGGAAGACAAGGCTAGTTTGACTGTTGGTATGGATGATACGTTTTCATGTTACATGTATTCTCTATGCAAAAAAAAAAAAAAAAAAAAAAAAAGACGAAATGAGCGAAAAAAGTCAATGAGTGCTATTCAGTTGAATTATTTGGAGAAACCAATGATTAGCAGTCAGCAGCCTGTTGTGTGAACGAGAGCGTGGATTGTTAAGTGCAAAGAGCTTTCTCTAACTGAGGACAAGAGATGTACGTCAAGTACCTTCAATAATAATAATAATAATATTAACGATAATATGAGTCATGATCATGATCACGATGATCATGATGGCCATTAAAATGACAGTAATGATGATGATGATGATGATGATGATGATATCATGATCTTCTCCTCCTCCTCCTCATCATCACCATCATCATTGTCATGATGATGATGATGATGATGATGATGATGATGATGATGATGAAACGGCAATGTCCTATGTCAGTAAGCATTATGATGTCAATTCTCACTCTGACACGGCGCACAAAAATCGACACGAACACTTCCGGTTCCTGTTAAAAAGAAAAGGTTCCAGGACAGAGACGAAGCGGGCCTAGGCCTGCTCCATTCGGGTCTCACACAAACCACTGCAAACGGCAGCTGGTCGCGAACCCGAGCAATTCGTTGACCCAGTCTACTTGACCGTTGAGATATGCCTCCAATTAGCCCGGGGCTCTTCAGAACAAGCTGTTCTCAAACCCCGGAGTCAGTGGGGAGTCGAGAACATGTCTCCCAGACAACGGTCTCCTCACTGTGACCTGACAACCATATGAACGGCGCATAAATCGAAGGGCCATTCCCCAAATCGTTATCGTCGCTAACAGGCGAATGACGCTCGTATCAGCCACCAATCGCCGGAAAGTTGACAGAATTCGGCGAATCTCGTCGACACACTTATATGTTACTATATGTAAATAGGTAAGACAGGTGAAAAACAGAGATGCAGATTAAGCAGACTAGAATCGCCGGAAAGTTGACAGAATTCGGCGAATCTCGTCGACCTACTGCTATGTTGATATATGTAAATAAGTAAGACAGGTGAAAAACAGAAATGCAGATTAAACAGATGACAATTGCCGGAAAGTTGACAGAATTCGGCGAATCTCGTCGACTTACTTATATGTTAATATATGTAAATAGGTAAGACAGGTGAAAAACAGAAATGCAGATTAAACAGACGACAATTGCCGGAAAGTTGACAGAATTCGGCGAATCTCGTCGACCTACTGCTATGTTGATATATGTAAATAAGTAAGACAGGTGAAAAACAGATGTAGATTAAACAGACAGGTCATTAATTCAGCTGCTTTCCGTTTAAATCTGTTTAGAAAGAGGAAGTTCTCATTAATTTGATTCAGCCATTGCTTTCCATG
>CM031616.1:14333356-14350856 GCA_018398815.1 Conus ventricosus | reverse complement strand
TCGAGGGGTTGCTATTTTAATGAATAATAATTTTGATTTCAAGGTTAAAAATTTCATTTCAGACCCATTGGGAAATTATATCATCTTGACATTAACAAGTATGAATAAAGATTTGACTTTTGTTAATATATACGGACCTAATAGGGATGATCCAAGTTTTCATCAAATGCTTCACGATAAATTACAGAACCTCCAAAATCTCAATTTTATAATAGCAGGAGACTGGAACTTGGTTCTGGATCCATGTTTAGACTATCATAACTACCGTCATGTTAATAACCCCAAAGCACGAGAAGGAGTTATAGAATTAATTAACGATTTGGAGTTAGTAGACGTATGGAGGGAAAGAAACCCAGACGTGAAAAGAATTACCTGGAGAAGACCCAACCTTCCTCAACAAAGCAGACTGGATTTTTTTTTCTTGTTTCTGAAAATATCGCTTCCTATGCCAAAGATACTGATATATTGATTGGTTACAGAAGCGACCATTCTCTTGTCGTTACACAATTTGAATTTAAGAAAGAAAATAAAAGAAAAACTTTTTTTTGGAAATTCAACTCATCACATTTGAAAGACAAACCTTTATTGATACTATGAATGAAACAATTAGACGAACAAAAGAACAATACGCCGCCTTAGTTTACAATAGACATGAGATTGAAAATATCCCAATAGAGGAGCTAACATTAACAGTTTCAGATCAGTTGTTTCTCAACACGTTAATAATGGAAATACATAAAACAACGATGGAATATAGTTGTAGAAAGAAAAAAAGAAAATAATGAAGACGAACAGAAGTTGGAACAAGAAATACTTGACCTAGAAAAGAGATCGAAAAGACGGAAATAGAAATGCAACTCATTCAAGAAAAGAAGAAGAATTAATGGAATTAAGGAAGGCTAAAATAGACGGTATAGTATTACGTTCCCGTGCAACTTTGCTTGTAGTGGTGAAAAAATCAGTAATTACTATTGTAATATGGAAAAAAGACACTTTTGTCAGCAAACAGATGTTTAAACTCATTTCAATAAGGAGACATACTAGAAAAAAACAACAACTGAAGATATAGAAAAGAAACAAAAGAGTACTACAATCATTTATATACAAAAAGAGAAAAAAAATAATTGTTCATTGGACGACTTTGCTCCAACTCTCCCAAAATTGAGTCAAAACCAATCCGATTCCCTTGAAGGACAAATAACTCTAGAAGAAGCGTCATTTGCTTTAAAAACATGGACAATGGAAAAAGTCCTGGCACAGATGGTATGACTGTTGATTTTTATAAGTTCTTTGGGGGGAAAACAGGAGGGTCTGTAATCAGATCATTGAACGAAGGTTTTAAAAGAAAGGAGATGTCAATAACGCAAAAGGAAGGAATAATTATATGTTTACCTAAAGAAGATAAACCAAGAGAATTTGTTAAAAAACTGGCGTCCAGTTCATTACTGAATGTAGCATGTAAAATAGGAACAACTTGCGTAGCCAACAGGATGAAAACTGTCTTACCCGCTCTTATACATGAAGATCAGACCGGCTTTGTAAGTGGAAGATACATTGGGGACAACATACATGATTTAATACACTACTTGAACGAAAACCATTTACCAGGATTATTGGTTTCAATAGATTTTGAAGAAGCATTCGATTCTGTCGACTGGGGTTATATGCAAAATGTTTTACGAACGTTTGGCTTCCGCCAAGATATATGTCAATGGATTGACGCTTTTTATGCGAATATAACATCTTAAGTAATTGTTAACAGTACAGTTTCAGACAGTATTTTCATCCAGCGTGGTTGTCGTCAAGGCGATCCCATATCGCCATATCTTTTCATCCTTTGTGCAGAAGTCCTAGCGTGTAAGGTCAAGAAAGTAAGACATTAGGGGGATACAGATTGCAGATCATTGCTTAAGATTAGTCAGTGTGCTGACGACACAACATTTTTCTTAGAGGGAGATCCAAAATCATACGAAAACTTTATTCAAAATTCTTTCAGAGTTTGAAAAGATATCAGGGCTGAAACTTAACAATGGGAAAACAAGAATGTCTGGTTGGGAAGTAAAAAGAACAGCAAACATGAATTTCTAAAGCATTTAAACATGGAGTGGAATCCTCCAAAATTTAAAATCCTTGGGGTATGGTTTACAAATGATGTTAGTGACATGGTAGAAATAAATATAAAAGATAAATTCAACGAAACCAAGAAGCTGTTTAAGATTTGGTCGAAACGATCAAAAAGCCATAGGAAGAGCAGCCACCTTAAAATCTTTGATTTTTGTCCAAGTGTCACGACCGACCCCTGGAGGTCTGCCCTGACAGGATCGGTCTAGATGGGAGTGAAGGGAGTGGCTGACCTCGCACGCCTCGCAAGAGCCCACACGAGAAAAGATTACGATACAACACCCCATTTATTCACACCAGCACACACAGTCATAAATAAGCATTCCAACACACACAACATGCACAATCACAATCAAGCATTCCAACGCACACAACATGCACAATCACAATCAAGCACTCCAACACACACAACATGCACGATTATAAATAAACATTTCACCATACGACGTACACATCACAATTACGCATTCCAGCACATATGACATATACACAATTATAAAGAAACATTTCCAGCATTCATCCCTTCCCACACCCTGGAGTGCCTCCACACCCCTGCCTCTGTCAAGTCTACTGGAGCACCCTATCGCACTAGGTGCTCCGAACCGGGTCGTTCTCGCAGGGAGTCGCTCAAAGCCGACACCCTCGACACACAAGCAGGCAGTGAAGAGCGCGTCCCGGAGGGGGGGGGGGGGGAAACGTGGCGCTGTTACTGGGGTCCTGGACGGGGGTCAGGGCCGGCCAGTCAAGACGGCGGGCTCCTCTACCAGTCCGCGGTCCCGACCAGGCGTGGCCTCGACCAGCGCGTGGCACCATCCAGTCCGCGGTCCCAGCCAGAGCGTGGCCTCACCAGCACGTGGCACATCCAGTCCGTGGTCCCAGCCAGAGCGTGGCCTCAACCAGCACGTGGCACCATCCAGTCCGTGGTCCAGCCAGAGCGTGGCCTCAACCAGCACGTGGCACCATCCAGTCCAGACTCCGGGTGAAGCCCCCGGGAGGGGGGTGGGGGGAAACGTAGCTGGGAGGAGAGAAGAAAGGGAGGGAAGGAAAGAAGGAAGGAGGAAGGGGGAAGGGTACTGGAACCCGCTGTCAGTACAGTCTGACCCATGCTGTTAAATCTTAACAGCCACTCGCATGATGGGCGAGGGGAAGTCTACTAAATGCACCGATAATCCCAGCTCAACACAGACCTGAGATAACACAGTAAACCCATCGATCAGGAATGTTCATTAGGGTCTTCTCACACGATGCAGGTAAAAGACTGCATTAAATCAACAGGTTATAAAACAAATATGAATTATCTTCACCCTTCTCTCACTCACGTTTAACATTTGCCTTTCTTAGGAAATAACCAACACAGCGACCATCGCTTTATAACTGCCACCACATTTGCAAATAATAATTCAATGGCATAATTGTCACATTTTATAGCCACATTTCAAAATAACACAAATCTCCAACCACGCATTCCGAACGACAAATCATGCGTGCGCACGCTCACCACATAAACTCGTTCTCCTTGCACACACAAACAGACGGTGGCCGAAGGATAAGAGTCCGGCGAATGTGACAGGGGCGGACGAGCGAGACCAAGCAAGTTCCAACCCTGAATCACCAGGTTCTCTCCCATCCCCACCGACTACCGCATCACCGATGCATAAACAGGAGAAAGAATTTTGGAAATAATTTAGAATGGCCAGGTTAAAGATTGAATTAACCAGAGAAAAGGTCCCCCACAATATTTCTCTTACAATTTCGAAAAAAAAAGAAATGCGCAAAAGAGAAGACTAAGCCGGCTAACAACAACAAACCAAAACAAACAAACCACGAAAACTGATGCTTACCAGCTACCCGTGGGTGACCCAGAAGAGGCGGATCAAACGATCTCTCTGCCCTCTGTCCAGTCGAGAGGACAGAGGCACAGGTGCGGAAAAAGAAGAAGTGATGTCCCTCTCCTACAGGCCGAGTGTAGGAATTGAAGATACCGACTGTACCCTCGATGATACGGTGAAGAACCAAGACCGGAGCAGGCGCTCCCAGAGACATCTTCCGCTCGAGTGAAGAGCTAACCTCCCTCAGCAATGGCGGCCAACATGCCATGCTGCGTCACAGAGTGAGCATACTTCAAACTAAAAGAAAATGAAGCACGTTGTGACAGGTAAAAGACAGGCGAGAGGCCGATAGACAGCAAGTTCGAGAGAAAGGTACCAGCCACCCGTGAACCTACAGGATGAATAGCACGGGCAGTGGAATAAGAGAGAGAGAGAGAGAAAGCAAACCGAAGTTGAGCTGAACTACACCAAGGTGCAACCGCACCACAAGCCACATTAAGGGACGGATACACGACAACAGCACGACAATAAACAAATGAATAATTCGCCCACCTAGATGGGTCAAACGTCGTAGGCCTCGTGACAAACTCGTGACAAACCCCCCTTCTAAAAGCATCTGTTTCTCTGAGATACAGTGCTCCTTTGAACCTTGACGCATGTGCAAATTCACAACAATGGGACCGAACCCAACTCTCTGTGATCGACAGAGTACGATAAATCCAATACAAACATTCCACGATAGAATCACATCGAGAAATACATAAACTACATTTATCAAACAACTAAGCGAACCTTCCAACCATGAAAGTAACAAGCGAACCACTGGTGATTCACTACCGTTAACATCACTGAAGTGAAAACTGTCACTACACCTAATACAGAGACCAAAAGGGGATATAACCTGGTTGAGAGGGAAGTGTCCCTCTGACGGATTTTCCAATGCGCTGACTACGGAGCTCGGCTAAGATAGTCAGCATCCGTATTACAGGAACCCTTGATATGACGGAAAGTGAACGCATGACTCTGCGCTCCACTGCCAACCCATGAGTCGACGACTGACTGGCCGGATCCGGATCCAGGTACTGGAGAGGATGATGATCGCTCTCCAGCACAAACTCACGGCCGTACAAGTAGGGGTAAAACTTCCTGATGCCCCACATGACTGCTAAACACTCTTGTTCAGTCGGTGTGGTTCTAGTCTCGGCGTCAGTGAGTTTTTTGCTGCATAAGCAAGCGGTTGGAGTCCTTCCCCTGATCTTGTAGCAACACAGCCCCAATCCCCACCGCAGAAGCATCAGTCCGCAGGACAAAAGGGAGACTAGGATCGGGGAGAGCCAAGACTGGGCGAGTAGTGAGGGCCGTCTTCAAGGCGTCAAAAGCCTGTTGGCAACTCTCATCCCAAATCAGACGTTCTGGCTTCTTCCCCTTCGTCAGGTCAGTGAGGGGCAAGGCAACCTTTGCAAAGTCATGGATGAACTTGCGGTAGTATCCCGCAAGTCCAAGGATGACCGCAATTCCCTTTTGGTACCAGGAGGTTTGGCACCTGCACTTTGGTCACCTTGCTTCCTCAGGAGCAATCAAACCCCGCCGCAAATGATGCCCCAGAAAGGAAATCTCGTCCTGACCAAGCTGACATTTGGAAGGACAGCCGACATCTAGACCTCGCGCAGACGAAGAAACAGACGACGGAGGAGCAAACGTGCGAGCTCCAATCTACTGAGCTGAGTAGCAGGTCGTCCATGAAATTGTTCAGATCTGGCGTATCGAGAGGGAGAAGCAATTGTCGCATGACGCGACTGAAAATTGCTCCAGCAGTTTTGAGGCCAAAAGGCATTCACGTTCCACTGGAACTGTCCTTCAGGCGTCGTGAATGCCGTTTTGGGTTTGTCTCTCTGCGCATGGGAATCTGCAGTATCCCTTTGCGAGATCGAACTTAGAGAAATAGTTGGCCCGACTCAGCTGAGCGAAGATTTGGTCGACATCCGGCATAGTTCAGCATCAAACCGGAGAACCTTATTCAGCCGACGAAAATCGACGCAGAACCTCATTTTGCCATCCTTCTTCTTTACAGAAGGATGGGGATGAGTACGGAGAACTCGCACGTTCAATGACCCCAACCTCAACATGGCCTGCACCTCCTGCTGGATGACAGACGCCTGAGAGTGAGGCAGAGGGTACTGTTTGACCCTAATTGGGGTCTCGGTGGTCAATGCCAGTGTACATTCGCCAAGGGTACTGTGCAGGGGCCGATCTGTGAGCACGTCCTGGAACTCCTGGCACAAGCCGTGCAGTTGGTCAGTCTGTGCTGAGGAGAGGTTAGAACCGAAGCAAACATCCTGCCACGACTCTTCCTCGACGAGAGGAACGGTGGGGATGTCCTGAGCCACCGACACGGCGTGCTCATGCACTCTCCACAACGACAGGGGTGTAACCTGCCTGGCCCTGAGTCCGTCGCACAGTACGCCTTCAGGAGGTTGGCGTGATACAGGCGTTCCTTCCCACGCACACGAATCCAGTAGTCCAGTCACCCACCCGACTGCAGACACGAACGGACCCTGCCAAGCAAGCTGCAGCTTGTTCTTCTTTTGGGGAAGGAGAAGCAACACCTCATCACCTGGCTCAAACCACCGTTCAACACTGCGTCGGTCATACAAAGCCTTGTATTTGGTTCTTGCCGACTGCAAGTGTTGCTGAGCAAGCTGGCAAGTGTCAGCGATGCGGTTGCGTAGATCGACCACATATCGACTCTCCTCCTTGACAGAAGGTTCCACATCATCGTGGGTCCACATCTGCTTCAGGATGTTGGTGGGTCCTCGCACTGTTCTGCCATACAGGAGTTCAAACGGGGAAAACCGCATGCTTTCCTGTGGAACCTCCCTGTAGGCGAACAGTACAGCAGGAAGAAGCGATCCCACTCCCGAGGTTGCTCTGCACAAAGGCGACGCAACATCTGCTTCAACGTCCCGTTGAAACGCTCGACAAGGCCATTGGCCTGCGCATGATAGGGTGACGTTGTTTCCTTGTGAATATTGAGCAGAGTGTTAACCTCCTGCATGACTTCGGACAGAAACTGGGTCCCTTGGTCCGAAAGGATCTTCTTGGGCACGCCAGTGCGCGTCCATATCTGCCAGAGAGCTTCAGCTACAGTAGGGGCGTCGATAGTCCTAAGCGGGTACAGCCTCTGGGTACCGAGTCGCGTAGTCCACCACTACCAAGATGTAGCGGTGACCGCGATCGGATAGTGGCTTAATGGGTCCCACCAGGTCGACACCGACCTTGCTGAATGGCTCCCCAACCAGAGGCACTGACCCTAAGGGAACACGCTTCAAGCGACCCTTAGGCGTTGTCCGTTGGCAGACATCGCAACTGCGGCAGTACTGCCTAACCTGCGAGTTCATCCCTGGCCAGAAGAAGTCCTGTCTTACTCGCTCGAGAGTCCGCTTGGAGCCCATATGACCTGCCATGGGGGAATCGTGGGCCTGCCGGAGAACAGACTCTCTCAAGCTTTGGGGAACAACAAGCTGCTTGGCCACACGATCTGCCTGAGTGAAAACCCTAAAGAGGATCCCCTTGTGGAGCTTGAAGCTCACCTTGGCGTGTCGGGCAGACTGAGCAGGATGACCTACCAGTTGTCGCAGGCGTTGGACATCCAAGTCCCTGGCCTGAAGACGGACCATGGTAAGCAGGATCGGCCCTGGCCAGAACCTCGTCAGAGATCGGCTGGAGAACGGGACGCAATTCCTGTTCCTGCTTCTTAGCTTTGGTGCGTGTGGTGACTCCCACACACGCCTGTACGGGCAGATCCGTAGACACGGACTGACTGCGTCCGTCAGCAAAGGTGACAGTATTCCCTATGAGAAGGGAATACATAGGTCGCCCTCCACGCGATGGCCCATACTTCGCCACAGAAGTAGGGGGTGGAGATAGGAACAAGTACAGAAGGACGGGTGGAGGTAAAACCAGCCTCCAACCCGCAACACATCATAACTAGCGCCCCGCTGGGCCTCAGGGGAAACCAAATTCTTATCCACAAAGATCGTTGATGCTCCCGAATCCCTGATGGTGTCGACCAAGGAGGAACCAACAACAGAGAGAAAACACTGGGCACTCTGAATCACCAGAAGCTGGGATGGAACCCACGTTAGCCGAGGCACGAGGACGTGGGAAAGGACCAGCCCACGACTACCAGCGGCTTTAGGACAATCTTTCCTAATGTGGCCAGGACGACCACAAAGAAAACACAGTCGGGCGCTGAAATCCCCGATGAACGCCTGCCTTGTTCACCCCGCTAGCAGTTGTCGGCGCCTTATTGCCACTAAATCCTGTGGAGGGCTTCCTCTCCGTATCTGGGCGATGCCCATAAGCCCTGCGAGCTTCAGCAAACACCTCAGCAGTGTGAATCGCAGCCGCGAAATCCCGAGGTGCTGTCTCGCCTATCCGGATCCTCAACTCTGGGGACACAGTGTTGGTGAGCTGTTCAATGAGGATCAGATCCTCCAGCTCCAACTTAGCCAACTGACGCCAGTACCCTAGCGTTTTGCGCAGCCTATCACCAAACTGCACGAAGGTCTCGTCGTTATTCTTCTTCATGGACCTGAACTTCCTCCTGTACGTCTCTGGGGTAAGGTGGAAACGCTTACGCAGAGCCAACTGCATGTCTGCATAAGACGCACCTTCATTTAGAGTGAGCACACACTCCCTTGCAGCACCAGATAATCCAGAAAAAAGGTGCATAGCCTTTTGTTCTCAGACAATTGGTATGAACTATGCAACCTTGTCAAAATGCTCTAGGAACATATCAATGTCCTCACTAGGTCTGAACTCTGGAAGCTTTAACTTTGGGCCTCTAACTCTATCACCTGCCTGGTGATTAACCCCCTGACTTACAGATGTGGGAGACCGCGAAAGAAGTTGTTCCATCTCCTCCCTACGCAGAGCCTCCATCCTGTCTAGTTCTTCCTACGGAGGGCAGCCTCTTCCCTACGCTGAGCCTCCTGTCTGACAGCCTCTTCCCTACGCTGAGCCTCCTGTCTGGCAGCCTCCTCCCTATGCTGAGCAGCCTCTTCCTTACGCTGAGCCTCCTGTCTGACAGCCTCCTCCCTACGCTGAGCAGCCTCTTCCTTACGAAGGGCCTCCTGTCGGGCAGATCTCTCTCTGCGAGCATAGCCTCTTCCCTATGCAGAATCTCCTGTCTGTCAGTCTCCTCTCTGCGCAGAGCCTCATCCTATCCAACTCTTCCCTTCGCAGAGTTTCCTGCCTAGCAGCCTCTTCCCTACGCTGAGCAGCCTCTTCCCTACGCTGAGCAGCCTCTTCACTACGCTGCCGCTCCAGAAACATCAGG
The DNA here is from genome assembly GCA_018398815.1 of Conus ventricosus. Lineage (NCBI taxonomy): Eukaryota > Metazoa > Mollusca > Gastropoda > Neogastropoda > Conidae > Conus > Conus ventricosus. The sequence goes on along the minus strand of CM031616.1, from coordinate 14,341,565 downwards.
ACGGACGTGATGTCCTGGGCGGGGTTCACCACTCCCGACACGGGAGGATGACCCGTCTGACCCGTCCCTGGGTCTCGACCTTCCATGAGGAAAGTCCCCCGGGGCATACTCCTTACGAGGGAAGCATGGAGAATAGGGGCTTTGGTTTCTGCGACTCAACAGAAGCCCACAGTTGCTTCGCTATACTCTGACGCTTCCGAGCGGAAGTGCCAGTAGGGTCTCAGCAGGAAAAACCCCTATCGAAGAAGAAGTGAAGTATACTCGCTGGACTATCGGCTACAGCACTGGAATAAGTGGAAGTCACCGTAGTCGATGTGCTGGTACTAATAGTGGGGACTACATTTAGAAGACCCTTCTTCTTCAACGCCCGAGTAGCCATACCACCAGCACCGGACGTTGCCATGACAACTATATCCTACAGTTATCAAATACAGGGGAAAGACAATTCCACTTGAAAAAACAAATATTTTAGGGGTGTGTGTATATGTGTGTATGTGTGTGTGTGCGTGTGTGCGGACAAGTTCCGGCTGCTCCCACTCTGGCAACACCCGCTCTACAACACGAGCAACAGTGCGGTGGGGCTCACCGAAAAAAAAAAAAAAAAAAAACTATGTCCGGCTGCCCCCACTCTGGCAACACCGCGCTCCACAGCACGAGCAACAGTGCGGTGGGGCTGGCCGAAAAAACAAACAAGCAGAGACGAATCCGGAGAGAGAAAAAAAAAAAAAAAAAAAAATGACACTAACGTCCGATACAACCCCCTGTACTCAATGACCCGGTTAGAGAAAAAAAAAACAAAAACTGACTAAATACAAAACAGGAATGGAAGACTGAGCGGCAACAGAAAGGCAAGACTTACGGCCGTACCTGCGTGAGGTACCCGGCGGAAGGAGGTCTGGACGCGGTCGATCCCCTCGGTCTCACCTCGACTCCCGAGTCACACCGGATGTTCCCTCAGGCCACAAAAAGACTCCCTTCACGCTAGAGTCACCCAGCCAACCACCCACAAACAAACACGACAAACTGACTAAACATATACAAAACAGACAAAACTAAACAGGTACTCCGCGAAACGAGAGAGACAGCCAGAGCCTTCACATCCCGGACGAGCCCCCACAATTGTCACGACCGACCCCTGAGGTCTGCCCTGACAGGATCGGTCTAGATGGGAGTGAAGGGAGTGGCTGACCTCGCACGCCTCGCAAGAGCCCACACGAGAAAGATTACGATACAACACCCATTTATTCACACCAGCACACACAGTCATAAATAAGCATTCCAACACACACAACATGCCAATCACAATCAAGCATTCCAACGCACACAACATGCACAATCACAATCAAGCACTCCAACACACACACAACATGCACGATTATAAATAAACATTTCACTATACGATGTACACAATCACAATTACAGCATTCCAGCACATATGACAATACACAATTATAAAGAAACATTTCCAGCATTCATCCCTTCCCACACCCTGGGAGTGCCTCCACCACCCCTGCCTCTGTCAAGTCTACTGGGAGCACCCTATCGCACTAGGTGCTCCGAACCGGGTCGGTTCTCGCAGGGAGTCGCTCAAAGCCGACACCCTCGACACACAAGCAGGCAGTGAAGAGCGCGTCCCGGGGGGGGGGGGGGGGGGAAAACGTGGCGCTGTTACTGGGGGTCCTGGACGGGGGTCAGGGCCGGCCAGTCAAGACGGCGGGCTCCTCTACCAGTTCCGCGGTCCCGACCAGAGCGTGGCCTCGACCAGCGCGTGGCACATCCAGTCCGCGGTCCCAGCCAGAGCGTGGCCTCAACCAGCACGTGGCACCATCCAGTCCGTGGTCCCAGCCAGAGCGTGGCCTCAACCAGCACGTGGCACCATCCAGTCCGTGGTCCCAGCCAGAGCGTGGCCTCAACCAGCACGTGGCACCATCCAGTCCAGACTCGGGTGAAGCCCCCGGGGGGGGGGGAAACGTAGCTGGGAGGAGAGAAGAAAGGGAGGGAAGGAAGAAGGAAGGAGGAAGGGGGAAGGGTACTGGAACCCCGCTGTCAGTACAGTCTGACCATGCTGTTAAATCTTAACAGCCACTCGCATGATGGGCGAGGGGAAGTCTACTAAATGCACCGATAATCCCAGCTCAACACAGACCTGAGCATAACACAGTAAACCCATCGAATCAGGAATGTTATTAGGGTCTTCTCACACGATGCAGGTAAAAGACTGCATTAAATCAACAGGTTATAAAACAAATATGAATTATCTTCACCCTTCTCTCACTCACGTTTAACATTGCCTTTCTTAGGAAATAACCAACACAGCGACCATCGCTTTATAACTGCCACCACATTTGCAATAATAATTCAATGGCATAATTGTCACATTTTTATATAGCCACATTTCAAAATAACACAAATCCAACCACGCATCCGAACGACAAATCATGCGTGCGCACGCTCACCACATAAAACTCGTTCTCCTTGCACACACAAACAGACGGTGGCCGAAGGATAAAAGTCCGGCGAATGTGACAGGGCGGACGAGCGAGACCAAGCAAGTTCCAACCCTGAATCACCAGGTTCTCCCATCCCACCGAACTACCGCATCACCAGATGCATAAACAGGAGAAAGAATTTTGGAAATAATTTAGAATGGCCAGGTTAAAGATTGAATTAACCAGAGAAAAGGTCCCCCCAAATATTTCTCTTACAATTTCGAAAAAAAAGAAAATTGCGCAAAAGAGAAGACTAAGCCGGCTAACAACAACAAACCAAAACAAACAAACCACGAAACTGATGCTTACCAGCTACCCGTGGGTGACCAGAAGAGGCGGGTCAAACGACTCTCTCTGCCCTCTGTCCAGTCGAGAGGACAGAGGCACAGGTGCGGAAAAAGAAGAAGTGATGTCCCTCTCCTACAGGCCGACTGTAGGAATTGAAGATACCGACTGTACCCTCGATGATACGGTGAAGAACCAAGACCGGAGCAGGCGCTCCCAGAGACATCTTCCGCTCGAGTGAAGAGCTAACCTCCCTCAGCAATGGCGGCCAACATGCCATGCTGCGTCACAGAGTGAGCATACTTCAAACTAAAAAGAAATGAAGCACGTGCGACAGGTAAAAAGACAGGCGAGAGGCCGATAGACAGCAAGTTCGAGAGAAAGGTACCAGCCACCCGTGAACCTACAGGATGAATAGCACGGGCAGTGGAATAAGAGAGAGAGAGAGAGAAAGCAAAACCGAAGTTGAGCTGAACTACACCAAGGTGCAACCGCACCACAAGCCACATTAAGGGACGGATACACGACAACAGCAACGACAATAAACAAATGAATAATTCCGCCACCCTAGATGGGTCAAACGTCGTAGGCCTCGTGACAAACTCGTGACACCAAGTTAGTATACTTATGGATCCTTCTTCCTAATCCCCCAGACAAAATGATCCAAGAGCTTCAAGCAATGTGCATTGATTTTGCATGGGACAAGAAAAGAGATAAAGTAAAGAAGGGGTGGCGATACACCCAGTTGACGAAGGGGAAATTGATCCCCCATATATCAAAGCTACATATATTCACTCAAATTAAGCTGGCTCAGTAAATTGCTTGGAGACACAAAACCTAATGGACGAAATTATTAGAGGAAAACTTCAATTTAACTTATCAATACACAAATTTGGCCCAAGAATCCTTAAAAAAGCTAAAGTTAATAAATTCTGGAAAGATGTTTTTGACGCTTATCATATACTTTATGACCGAACTAAGTAACTACTCCAGAAGAATTTCTTATGGAACCCATATTTCTGAACGATAGATTTAAAATCAATAACCAAACGATGTATTTCAAAGATTGGACGAACAAAAATATTTTTATGTAAAAGATCTACTGAAGGAAAATGGCTTTCTTAAATTTCGGTGAATTCAATGCAAACTATCAATTTAATGCACGGTCCTTTGGATTTCCTAGGATCCATGGACAGCATCAAAACTTACATGAGGAAAAACAAAGTTAAGGTCACCTGTAATAATTGTAATCAAAGAACGAGAGCTCTAGATACAATTATTAAAAATAAAAAGGGTCAAAAGCCCTTTATAAAATAATGCTCGGTGACGCAAAATTGCCAGCAGCATGTGTAAACTAGGAAAGAGTGTTAAATAGACAGATCATGTGGCCAAAGGTTTTCCACAATACAAAAAAATTTCAGAAATCAAGCTACGTTGGTTTCAGATCAAAATTAATAGCAGGATTCTTGTAACAAATTCCATTCTTAAAGAGATGCGTGTAACGGACAGGAACTTGTACAATTTTTTGCAGCAGATAAAGACATGGTGTTTCACTATTTATGGGAATGTGTGCATGTTCAATCATTCTGGAATGAATTTGAGAATTGCTTAAAAAGTAAATGTTCACATTGTGATAGGTTATCGTTGAATTCTTGTCTAATCCTTTTACTTGCGACGAAAGCACAAAGTTAGACGAAGGGTTTAGTTTTAAACCTTTTACACGCAAAATATTTTGTTTACAATTGTTGTATAAACAAAATAAACCAACATTGCTAGCCTTTTTAGAGAAAATTAAAAAATATTCAGAAAATTGACAGGTATATTCACAGTCTTGAAATGCGTCAAGATAAATTCAGGGTAAAGTGGCTTGCTATTTGGGAGTAAGTTATTTGTGACAAAATAATAATGGCAAATGGGTACTATGATTGTAGCTATCTCCGTTGCGGTCAGCTATGACAGTATTCTGATTATTTACTTGACAGTATCTGTTGTACCGATACTGGCGCCGATGTCATAGTCGGAATCGATGGAGGTGGCGGCGTCAGTGCAGCTGCCGTTGAAGAACCGGTTTTCATTCACATCTTTCTACCATGTAAAACCTGCATGCTATTTATTTGTTTGAAGGTCTCCGACCATTATGGTAACCGAAATCCTAATTTCCCACCTTATGTGCACAACCCAAATTATCACCTAGTCTCTTGATATCAATTTTTTTTTTAAGTAGAGATTGGGAAATGTGTGTGTCTGTCAAATAACACGGCTAATGCATGAACAATAAGTCACAACTTATAAATGTTATATCAATAGAATGCTGTCTAGTCACAGAGAAATGAGATAGAAGATATGTGTGTGTGTGTGTGCGTGTGTGTGTGTGTGTGTGTGTGTGTGTGTGTGTGTGTGTGGTGTGTGTGTGTGTGTGTGTGTGTGTGTGTGCGTGCGCGCGCGCGCGTGTGTGTGAGTGCATGTGATGGGAGGGCGGAGGGGGGGGGGGGGGGGAGGGGGAGTTGAACGAGAGGGTGAGACAATCGGAGATGAGTGGGGTGGGTGGGTGGATAGGGGAGGGTGACGAGGGTTAGGGGTTTCAGAGAGAAAAATGTCCAGAGTTGGGTTGGTCACTGTTGTTGTTGACTGACGGTTTGTTCGTGTTGTCTGTTTACCTCCATTTATTACTTTTTTTTCTTACATCAAGGCGCTGTATTCATTCTAATAGTGCTGTTTATGTACATCATACAGAGAATACCATACTATTTGTCGCTCCTCTATTTCCTTTCTCATATTGGTTGTGATTTGTATTGCGTATGGTGTAATGATTCTGTAATGTCATGGTAATTGTAAAACGTTTGGTTTCAAAGAAAAGAACCTTCTCAGCAAGGGGGAAAAAAGAGAGAGAAAAAAAAATCACGTTCTTAGTCAGTTAGATGGCCGTTGTTGCTTAGCATGCATCACCTCACAGATTGAAGGGAAACTGTGGATGCTAGATCTAGTTGCAAAGTGAGGCGACTGCAGGCGGAAATCTGAACGAATTTAAATGAAAAAAATTTAGTGAACCACAACAAAAAAAAAAAAAAAAAAAAAAAAAAAAAAAAAAATGACTAACCGAATCACAAGCAAAACCCGACTCGTTTTTCGACCTCTTGCTCTTCTCAGGCAGATACAAAAACAATTAGGACAAATTAAAATGAGAAGGCGAGCAATCGCTACTTCACTCACTAGGCGTTGAATAGGAATGTTAGATAATACGTAAATTGATTAGATGAAAATGCATTATGTGGCTGTGGCTCATCCACCAATGCTCTCTGGTTGACGGAATATGTAGAAAAGAGGCTCTAAGTAAGGCCCTATGCATAATAACAGAACTTAAAATTTTGTTCAGAAGTTCAGCGTTCGAGAATAACCTATCAGAAAACCCATAATAATCAACGAGTAGACTACAGAAACAAGCCGTGCTTTGTACCAGTGAATTAAGATCAGAACAGCGAGTACAGTTAGCACACCTGAAACGTGTTTAAGGCTCAGTGTCAGATAAACAAGCGGGGGCCCGATAGCTCCTTTGGTAGAGCGCCGACTCGTGATCCTGGGTTGCTGGTTCGAATTATCGGTATAGGGGGATTTTTCCCTCGAGTTAACATTGTTTCTGACCTCCATTCCCCCATATCATAGTCCTTTCGAATGAGACTATAAACCCGAGTTCCGTTTGGAACGCACGCATAAACATCTTGCCACACACGTAAATTCCATCACCAACTTTCGGAAGAGAAGGCCATTTTGCCGTGGTATGGATGACACTGACACATAGCCTGCACCTTCCCCCCCGAAGATTGATTACATGGCTGCCTTAAAAGGCGTGAATAGAAAAAAAGTTCATACACACAAAACCACCACTGCCTGCATACAGGGAGTGTCCGCAGGAGCATCAGCCCTGCGTAACGCAGATAGAAAGAAAAAGATAACAAGCAAGCAAAGTGACAGAGACAGTTTATATGGTTCTAGAATGAATAGTGTTTTATCAGCCACGAATATCAAGCAAGGTTTAGTGACACAAGCTGTTTCAGCAGAGCCAACGCACGGTGTCGGTTATATTGAACAAATACTTGAATCCTGCGGTTTTCTTTTATAAACACAAACATCCGAAAGTTCATTGTGGGGAAAGCACCACGTACAAGTTTGGATTATTTGTCGACATGGAAGATAAGACACGAGCATGGAATTTCTTTACAACATGAAGTCGTTTGTTTCTTTTTGATCGTGTGGATACACTCGACTATGATATACCTGAAAGCGGTAAGGACAATTCTTGTCAGAAAAAAAAGTTGTTTCATGGTTTTGATAACGATTTGAAACACAACAGTAGTGTAGAACTTCACATTGTATGTTTTAAAGGTGGATTTATGTGGGGATAAATAAGGTTTTCCTTGGTTTCATCTTTATTTGTGTTGTCTACAACAAAATTGGACGAAAAGCACAGCACACAATTCAGTTTTCTGAAGATAGTGCCATAGCTTAATTTGACTACGAGAATGATAATGGAAAGAGAAATTTAGACCATAGATACAATTACCGTAAAATGAAAAGTTGGAAGCAAATCACACACGCCACACCCACACCCCCCCAACATACATACATCTATATAATGTATATATATATATATATATATATATATATATTATAATATATATAAATATAAAAAAATATAAAGAATACACACACACAGTATAATCCGGTTATAAGAAAGTTGGGGAAATTTTTTGTTTCTTATCACCGAGTTTTCTTACAGCCGAGGTTTCTTATAATCGAGAGTTCTAAAAAATTGTTTTTAGAGGTGTATCAATATCCGAGTTTTTGTTTTACGGTTGCGGGGGGGGGTTCTCTTTTTCTCTGAACGTTTTTGCAAGTGTTAGTGGTGTACGTCAGTGTTAGCGAGAAGAGAGAGAGAGAGAGAGAGAGAGAGAAGAGAGAAGAGAGAGAGAGAGTGAGAGAGAGAGAGAGAGAGAGAGAGAGAAGAGAGAGTGAGAGAGAGATAGCCTCTTTTTGTTTTGATTTTGCAAGTAAACTTTGGCCTGTGTGACATGAAACTTCTAGTGTGTTTTCTTCTTTTCTTATCACTCTCTCTCTCTCTCTCTCTCTCTCTCTCTCTCTCTCCTCTCTCTCTCTCTCTCTATCTCCATCTTTCTCTCTCTTGTCACCACACACTACACACTCATACTCACACACACACACACCACAAAACAACACACACACACACACACACACACACCCACACTCAAACGCATAAACAACGTAGACGAGTAAAATACGCGACAAAGGAGAGCATAGATTTATTCTATGGAGCCATTGGCCGTCGTGACATACAAAAAAGAGGGATCAACATTTTCATGTGTGTTATGATGTGGTGTGGAGAGAAGAGAGAAGAGAGAGGGAGAGAGAGAGAGAAGATA
>CM031616.1:14325856-14330856 GCA_018398815.1 Conus ventricosus | reverse complement strand
GGACTGCAGCTGATTAACATAGGACGACATGGGGCTATGGAGCCAATTGTCTTTTAGGAAAGTTGTGGTTATAATATACCTTCTTGTTCTATGTTTCGTTGTCCTCTGAAGAGTGAGGACCTAGGAGGTCGAAAAGCGAAAAAAAAAGGAAAAAAAAGAAAAAAAGAAGAAGAATATTACTCATGATAACGTGAAATTTTATATTAACAAAAGAGACAGAAACGATATCAATTAGTTACAGCTAATTGAAAACGGATATGGAATGCCTATAACAGATTAGATGGCAAATTGTTTCATATTTCTTTTGTTATCATAAGTTACAAGCAAAATAAGCAAAATGGCAGATGAAGTCAAAATATTTTTGAAGGATAAACTATGTTCTGAGGTATTCTAGCGCATGGACAACAAAAATACAAAATAAACTGCGCGGTGTGGGTACCCTTTAACAATGGACAAACAAGTTCTGACAACTCTCTATAAATAATGATGTCGAGAATACTATACGCAGACAACCCAAATCGTAAATCTTGTCATTATGTACTGGTCAAATGAACTGTCCATTTTCATAGATAAGTAGGCTGGGATGCGATGTAAACGGTTAAATTGTCTGTATAAAACAAATCTACTACTGTCTTGTATGTAGTATCCCAATCTGCATCTACAATCGATACGCCCTAGTACCAGGCAGCATTTCAGAAAGCATTCCTATGTTTTCCAAAACACACTGGTTAACACCCACGCATAACCCAAATCCAATGTCCATATCATCTAACTTTAACTCTTGTCACCCAGTTCACCTTATACCCTACTATCCAACTCAAATAACATCTTAAAGTCTTTCTTACGCAATTTTGTATCTTCCATCACAATAACTTTAACCGCAGCCTACACACTTCAATCACAAGAATATAAGTAACATCGATACCTATTGTTTCATTTTCGCCATAGATGAAATCGTTTGGTGTCCTGCAGACACACCTAGAACTTTTTTTCAGGGCAAAGAATTGACTTTTTTCACTGTGGATGCGCAACATTTTCTAAAACCCCATATTTCACACTATACTGTACAATAGCTGACCTAGAACAAATAGTTATAAAATCCATGAAAAGACATTTTCCTAACCTCAGATAACCGCTGCAAATGCTTAACAAAGCATGTTTGGCTTTGCTGCAAGATCTTTCCAAGCAGCAGAAAAACTAAGCCAAGTTGAAAAATAAATATCAAAGAATTTATATACGTTAACGGATGGCATCCAGCTTCCATTGTAATCCACTGTTTTCTCGCACACCTTAAATATCCACACCTTTTCTGAATACAATGATATTACTTTTCGACATATATACCCCTAACTGAAGCGAAGGGGCAGATCGATATGAACTATTTAATTGCGTTTTGAAGGCCAATGACATTCTCAGAACAACAGACTACATTTATCTTGCCAAAGCAGATGAAATGCAAAATTCTGAGTAAACTGTGGCACCTTTGCTTTCCCTTATTAACGACTTCAGAAGTTATTCACAGATGAACAGAGGAAAATAGAATTGGCTGCAACATCTCCTTGTTTTAAACCCAACTAGTACATAGGATATAATCAGTCAATTTCCCGGACAATCTGCTTTGGGCCTTCACACTATTATACATACTCATTATGCATCTAATCAATTTACCTTGGACCCCATTTTTTAACAAATAGGCATAAAATACCTCTGTCAATAAGAATCGAAGGCTTTCTCAAAATCAAGAGAGAGAGAGAGATTTATATAGTATATATATAATTATATATATATATATATATATATAATATATACATACAAATATAAACAAAGCTTGTTCATTTGTATATTAGTCCCTTTGCGATCATTCCAAGACCTGGGCCCTAGCACTGTGTCTCAAGAGGTTATTTGTTATATTTTCTACTGTTTCACAAGAAAATGTAGCTTCTTTTGCTCTTTTCATCATGGTTTTCTTGTGGGCTTCGGAGGTGGCAGCTTTGGTTGGTTTTTTTTTGAAACTCAACAAACATACTACTGTAATGCAACGACAGCTTTTCTGATGCATTCTTTCGTAAAACCGAAAAGGGCAGAGGATTCAAATACCCACTTTCCGCGTCACTGAGAGAACAATCAGGTTTCGAAATATCGTATCTGACCAGGAGTTATATGTTAGTGGGTTCCTCCCATGTGAAGACTGGTCTCCCTCTGGAGACTATAACTTGCTGAAGTGACTCCATTTTGGAAGCATTTATTATATTTTCCCGCCATTCACCCACTCAAGCACATACTGTTAGTTAGGCAGATTATCTACCACTGCCGATATGAATGCTTGTTTTCCCCCTATTTTCCTTCAATCTAAGACATATGAGCAAGCTTTGTTTATAATTGAATATTTCTTTTCTTGCAATCATTGTAAAAAAAAAACAACACCAAGCAGCTCTGTAAGTTTCTGGAATGGTGCTCGTACTTATCCTTGGAATTTATTGGTTCAATTGTATGTAATGCATATAATATATATATATATATGAGAGAGAGAGAGAGAGAAGAGAGAGAAGAGAGAGAGAGAGAGAGAGAGATATGTATAATGAGAAAGGGGAGGAAAAGAGGGGCGTGGAATGGGGTGTCCTCTTTTGAAGACAGACTGCCTGTGCCAGAAAGTTGAGTGAAGACACAGGGATTTTCCACGCCTTTTTTCCATCTTGGCGACCCACTGAGACACCGTGACGGACTCTCGGCAACAACAACTTTATTACGCATTCCTATGGACAGTGTCTGACACGGCAAACAGCAACGTGCCCATGACATGGACTGACATTCCAAGCAGGACGACGATTTCTTGGCGCACGTTTCGGATCGTACCCCCCCCCTACCCCCTCCCCCCCCCCCCAACCCACCTGAGGGGGGTGGTTTACCCGCAGCTGACTTGTTCTAGGTCGAGGAGCACTAAGTCTTAATTAAAGCGGCGGACAGATTATCCATGTTAGAAAGGGACGCGGAGAACAGCGTTAGCCCATGCGTTGTTCCGCGACGTTGTTTTGTGTGGTGAGATCTCTTTGGAACAAGAATATTCAATCTACAGAGAATATCAATCTGCAGTGGCCTTACATGTCCTTTAAGAATAGCATCACCCCATCCAAGCACCACTTCCCCACCCTTTCCCTACCCTTCGTTTCCTCCCTCCTTCCCCCCCACCCCCGCCACCCCCCATCTCTCTTTTTCTCCTCTCACTCCAGACCTTCCCCATTATATTAGGGCAACTCTCTCGTTCTTCTCTACCCAGTAGTATATATACCGCACCCACCAACTTCCTCTTCGAGTGTGCAAAGGTGGGAATAACCTCGAAATAACCTAATAGCAAATATCCCTGCAATTTCGAGGCTCAGCAACAAAAGAAGTTGAAAAAAAGAGGGTTGGGGGTCGTGGGGGGATGGGGGGGGGGGGGTGGGGTACCATACCCAAGAGGAGGCCTAGCATAGTGAAGGCGATAACTTTTTTTATCTCGTGAAAACGCGTCCAGCTTGTTATTCATGCTGTCAAAGAAAGAAACAAGATAGAGACAAACCGCCATGGGAGTCCGTATACATGTATAAAAATTTCTCACCTTTTCTGTATTCAGTGGTAAGTACATACAGTTACGAGTATATATTCAAGTTCGATCACATCGAGATTGTGAGTTTTCGCACACATGCCGCGCGCGCGCGCGCGCGCACCACACAGCACACACACACACACCACAACACACACACACACACACCACACCGCTGCACGCGCACGCGGTGCACACACACACACACACACACACACACACAACATCACACACATACTCAAACACACATGCACTCACATGCGCACGCGCGTCGCGCACGCACAACACACACACACACACACACACACACACACACACACACACACACGACACGCACGCACGCACGCGTGGCATCGCGCGCACACACACACAGACACAGACACACACAATACACATATACATATGCCACCACCACCACCTTACCACCACTCACCACCACCACCATCACCACCACGCCAATCCCGCCACACAAACCTACATGCAGAGTAACAGACAAACGCAGTTCTCTCACACCTTCCTGTTAACAAATGCAAACACATTCACACGCACATCCTTCTACCGTGGTTTTCCCGCCAGATGTTTTGGCGCAAAGTACAACACGGCAAGTGTTCTCGATCAGCCCACTGTCACCCAGCGATTTTTCGGCCTTCCCAGCTCTCGCCCTATGCTCCAATTCTCTGGCCACTCCTAGGGCAGCAGTCCCCCACTTCTAGTGGGTCCCTAGGAGTGTTTTAGGGTAACTGAGGCCTGGCCCAATAACACAGTTGTGACCCTATACACAGGGTTTTTGTGTCCTTATACACGGGTTTGTGCTATGTTCCCGTACACACGGATTGCAAATCGCTAGTACCCAAAAAGTGCCAAGTTTCCCTATACGACAGGTTTAATCACGTTACTCTGTTCATTGGGTTTTGCCATATTTCCCTGTTCATGGGTTTTATCAGTTTATCTCAGTACATGGTTTTTGCCATGTTTCCCTGTTCATGGGTTTAAGAATATCATGTAACTCAGTACATGGGGTTTTGGCCGGATGTTTCCCTATTCTTCTTCAGAGTATTTGAGTAGGTATTATTATCATGTTTCCTCTGTACAATATGGATTTGTCATTGTTTCCCCCAATGCATGGGTTTTTAATCATGTTTCTCAGTACATGGATTGTGTCATGTTTTCCCAATACATGGTTATTATCATGTTTCTCAGTACATTGAATTGTGTCATGTTCCAATACCAATGGATTTTTAATCAATTGTTTATTTTTGTATTTATTTTCCCCCTCTACGATGGGTATGTGCCATGTTTCCTATACACAGGTATTAACATGTTATCTCTGTAACAAAGTTTGCATCTTTCTCTATCATGATTTGTGTCTTTTTATCCATGCACAGATTGTGTCTGTTTCGCCTACACACAGGTTGCGCCT
>CM031616.1:14315856-14323356 GCA_018398815.1 Conus ventricosus | reverse complement strand
AATTCAAATTATATTCATGACCACAGTGAGGGTTAATTTTTTTTTGCTGCTGTGTTGCTACGTGTAGCCTTGAATGAAATTCGCCTTTGGTTATCTATGTCAGCTGTAGTCAACCATTTACTTGATCGTGACGCTGACTGATGCATCTATGTCAGCTGTAGTCAACCATTTACTTGATCGTGACGTTGACTGATGCAAGGGTAGCTTGTTCATTCAGTTCACCGTCTGTAGCAGAATCCATATTTCCCTCATCTCTGTGGCTGCCAGCACGTCTCTGGGCCTGTCCGGATGTATCCGACTGTTTCATTGTCAGTCAACGGACCTAATCGATGATGGAGCGAAATACTTCCATAATCCGGCGTGACCAGGTTTTGTCTGCGGCTGGACAGATGTCGGGGCTGAATCGGACGTTTTCAGTCAACAGCCTTTTCCCGCAGCACAGCTTCCGATTTCCAGATAACACATGGGTATTGGTGTCCGTCCGTCCTGTATTCTTCTTCTTCTTCTTCTTTCTTCTTTTCTTCTTCTTCTTCTTTTCTTCTTCTTCTTCTTCTTCTTCTTCTTCTTCTTTTTTGTTCTTCTTGTTCTTGTTCTTCTTCTTCTTCTTTCTTCTTCTTGTTCTTCTTGTTCTTGTTCTTCTTCTTCTTCTTCGTGCGTTAATAGTTTTTAGCTTTCCTTTTTTTTTTTAACGGAAAAGAGGATGATGGCGATGGCAGACTACAGTCGGATTGAGAAAATACCTAGCTGGTGAAGATTATTTCATGCCGTTTCTGTAAAATTGTCTGTTACAAAGACGACTTCCGGTGTAACGTTATATCACAATCATGATTTCATTAAAACTTCCGTTGAAAATTTGTCACAAACATGACTTGCATTGAAATTCCGTGTTACACACAGGACTTGCATTGAAATTCCGTGCTACAAACATGACTTCCATCGAAACTTTATGCCGTAAACGTTGCTTTGATTGAAAAAGCACGTCACAAACTCCATAACCGACTGCAATTTTATGTCACAAACTTGACTTATTTCACAACCATGTCTTCGCTTTGACAATCAGATCGATGCAACGGTTTCATATTGGGCGTTAAAATGCCGAAGTTCGATTTCAACAGTTAACAAAACGTTCTTCTTCTGCTGAGGCCCCACAATCAATTCGTCGGCCATTTTGTCACCTTCCTGACAACGAGGGGGTTCTCTGTCAGTCTGAATCTTGCGAGGGTGTGTCAAGTCCGTTTTCTGTTGTCAGTTTTCTGACCTGCCGGAGTAATGGGTTGGTGGAGTAAAAGGAAGAAGGGAGTGGCCGGGGTAGGGAGAAGAGGGGGGGGGGGGGAGAGTTCAGGGTGACGGGATAGGGAGAGGTGGGGAGATCGGTCACTGTACTATCGAGGCTTGTACTCCCAGGAACGTTTGGTGTATTGCGAGTGGTGGCTCGCTCGATACAAGCTGTTGCATAACCCTGATGGCTATCGGAAGGAACGAGGAACAATCTGAATGCGCCGCTCTAATATAGTCTAAAACTTACTAACGACCGTAGCTTATACATTTTTAGTATGTTACCGTGCACCTGCAGTTGACCTCTTTCCCCCTAGTGTCGTCATCCAGAGACCCAGCCGGGATCAAAGTTCTTGGTCTATTGTTTTGTAAAGGGAGGTGATGACGGGTGTGTGTGTGTGTGTGTGTGTGTGTGTGTGTGTGTGTGTGTGCTGGTGTGTATGTGTGTGTGCGCGTGTGCGTGCGTGCGTGTATGCGTCCATATGTGTGTGTGTGTGCGCCGCGCGCGCGCGCGCGCGCGCGCGGTGTGTGTGTGTGTGTGTGTGTGTCCTCTTAATTTAATCATATTTATGCATTTGTGGTCAGGCAAAAAGAAGCCAGCGGCCTGTCATCAGGAACAATTTGTGGTGACGACAGCTACTGGGTGAAAATAAAAGCCAGCAAGCGAAGTTAAAAAACAAAACAGTTAAAAAAGACAGTTGCTTGTCTGCTCTGGTCTTTCTATACACGCACATTAGCGATGATATGGGCTCGTGTGTTTGTATGCAGGAATGCGTTCATACCAGCACAGTGGGACGGACGCACACAACACACACACGCACACCCGCGCGTGCGCGCGCACGCACGCATGCCCGTACGCACGCACGCACACACACGCGCACCTGTGCGCGCACGCACGCACCACACACACACACACACACACACACACACACACACACACACACACTGGTTGTTTTGGTTGTTACAGGTTTGCCGACCATTGTTCTTTCGTTATCTTTCAATTTGTGACCTTAGTTTTTGTTTGTTTGTTTGCTTTTCCCCAGAATTTTAAAACTTACTCAGAGCCGTGTCAGTCCACAACAACAACAGCAACAACAACAACAACAAAACCATCATGAGCGTTGACCTCACCACCACCCTCCTCGACGTCATCACCACCACCACCGCCACATTCCTTAGCAGCGCTAGCGGAGGAGGCGTCGGGAACAGAAACGGAAATGGAAGCGGCCAGGGAGCCGGGGAGGAGACGAAGGATCAGGACGGGCAGGTGCACATCCAGCCCAAGGCGGATGACATGATGGATGAGATGCTGTCCACGGCCAAGAGGATGCACTACGCGGCGTCCGTGGTGGTGGGCCCCATCTTCGTCATCCTGGGCTTGGTGGGCAACATCCTGTCCATCATCGTGTGGTCCAGACGTCACATGAGGTCTTCCACGGGCCGCTACCTCACCGCCCTGGTGAGTGGCTGCGTGCCGGCGTCACGTTCCCTAATCATTCCATGTCTGGAACTGGAATCACTGCCCGGAGGTCATCATCTGACCCCGGCAGAGTACATTCATACCCACCTGTCCCTCTGTGTCAACGTTACTTCTCTTTTTCAAACTTCTCGGTTTTACAAACGCTAAGCACATCGTTCAAAAAAGCACACTGCAGCTGAATTGGAAGGATGAATGATTCTGCATCACAACCAGGGCTTATTCCCTATCCTATTCTGAAAGCATTTCTTAGTGAGTGATTTAGAGCATGGTGCAGAAACACCTCCGTGGTGTGAATACAGGCGTGTGCCCAAACTTAACCCACCCTTTGTAACAGAGAGGTGGAAATGGGTATGTATCTACTTTCACTCGATGTGGGCTGTTTCTGACCATGCCTTACACCACTCACTGGGGTGTGGTTGTGGATCAGGGTAAGGGATAGTTCTGGGTCAGGTCAAGAATTACCCGCCCCTCAAATTTTGGTGCAACGTGTTTGGGTTGATTTGTTTTGTCGTTTGGGAGCAGTGAGAATGCTCAGAGAGGAGAGGAGTGATTTGGTAACAAACGGTGAGATTGTTGTGAATTCACTCCCCGGAGGGGGGGGAGGGAGGGGGGGCATGTGCCCTTGCTCACCGGCCAGGTAGTGATTCTTAGGCGTTGGGTGTCCGCATAACGTGACACCGTCTTGAAATGCCCACTGCGGTGTGTTTATGCATTAGAGATGCGCCCGATGATAGGACAACCGCAAGATTCTTCAATGCATGATCCTAACCCCAATCTCCTCCTCCCCTCAGCCCTCCCCCCCC
Source organism: Conus ventricosus (assembly GCA_018398815.1). Taxonomy (NCBI): domain Eukaryota; kingdom Metazoa; phylum Mollusca; class Gastropoda; order Neogastropoda; family Conidae; genus Conus; species Conus ventricosus. Next base: position 14,319,798 of record CM031616.1, on the reverse strand, counting down.
CCCCCCCCACCGCACCCCCCCCCCCCCCCCCCCCTTCCCCTGCAAAGAAGGGTTTTTTTTTCTTTCACTCGGTAGATATAATTCACACTTGCCTACATTGCATACATTGTAAAACAAGTGTGTCTGCATTGCATACATTATAAAACAAGGATGTCTGAAACTACGTTTTTACTGTCATCAAAGAGATAGTAAATCACACGGGTTTTTGACTTCACATAGCAACACAATAGCGACCATTGTAGGTCTAATGGTGACTAACATCAACTAAAGAATGCGTCATGCATGTATTAATCATACACAACCAAACCCTTCACCTTCACAAAACCTTCACAAAAATCACGTGCATACAGACAGCCACCAATTTTCACAAGAGTTCGTTGAAGTATTCCCTCCCCTTTCCTCCACACACCGAGACACGCACTTTCCCTTCCCCTTCACAGAGAATGTAGTATGCTCTGCCCTTCACACAGATCGCAACTCTGCCCCCCCCCCCCCCCCCCCCCCCCCCACTCCAAACTTCCCTTATCCTGGTCCTAATCTTTACTTTAACCCAGACCCAACCCTTACCCTAACCCAAACCTAATCTACCCCTAACTGTATAAAGCCGTAGACTATTGATATTTAAAAAAATGTTCTTTGGAAATTGTGCTTGAAGTGTGGAGCAGTGGAGTTGTCTTCTCTTTTCTCCATCAGTAAAGCAAAGGACGTCCACCAGTGCTTACTGCTTATCACCCTTCCCAACAGATGTAACACTGCTTTGGTCTCTCTCTCTCTCTCTCTCTCCTCTCTCTCTCTCTCTCTCTCTCTTCGTATTCGTATTCTCTCTCTCTCTCTTTGTGTGTGTGTGTGTGTGTGTGTGTGTGTGTGTGTGTGTGTGTGTGTGTGTGTGGTACATGCGCGTGCGTGCGTGTGTGTGTACGTTTGCGTGTGTGCATGCGTGTGTGCTTGCGAGTGTGTGTTTGTGTGTGTGTGCGGGCGCTTATACATGTGTGTATGTATGTATGTGTTTACTTCGCGCTTGAAAATTATCTGTGATGTTCTAAGATTTTAACCTGTCCCCGCTTACGTACGCTCGGGATTCATTTGTACACTTGTTTGTCTGTTTGGTTGGTTTGGTTTCGTGTCGTGTCATATGTCCACTCTGTACGTCGGCTGTGGTCGTGGCAGGCGGTGGCGGACATAGGGGTGCTGGTGTGGTTCCTGCTGATCGACACTATCATGATGGTGCACCCGGAGCTGGAGGACAGCGCGGCCTACGCCTTCTTCTATGCCTACCTGGGCTACCCGTTCTTCTTCCTCTGGGTCATCTGCTCCATCTGGTTCATGGTCGGCGTCACGTGGACCGCTTCATCATGGTGTGCCTGATCACCAAGGCCAAGGTGTGTGTGTGTGTGTCCGTGTGTGTGTGTGTGTGTGTGTGTGTGGTGTGTGTGTGTGTGTGTGTGTGTGTGTGTGCAGTGTGTATGTGTGTGTGTGTGTGTGTGTGTGTGTGTGTGTGGTGTGTGTGTGGTGTGTGTGTGTGTGTGTGTGTGTGTGTGGTGTGTTGAGTATGTATGTGTGTGTGTGTGTGTGTGTGTGTGTGTGTGTGGCAAGGATCGGTGAAGGTGGGGGTGTAGGATGGGTTGTTGGGGTGGGCGTGCAGGTAGAGGGGTTTGGTATGAGACTCGGACTCTGAGCTCACTGTTAAGGTAGCCATTTTCTGTCGCGAGAATGATTTCGAAGCACGTAGCCATGATCGTCCACGTAACAATTTCACCAATAAATAAACCTCGGAATTTTTAGCAGAAAAAAAAAGGGGGGGGGGGGGGGGGAGAAGAAAAAAAAAGAAAAAGAAAAGAAAGGGGGGAAAAAAAAAGAAAAAGAAAGAGAAAGAAAGACAACTTTCACATCCAATTTTTTTTTTTTTTAATTTTTTATTTTGAAATTCCTTCTGTTCAGGAGTACTGCAACGAGGCGAGGGCCAACGTGGGCATCGGGCTGATCGGGGGCCTGTGCTTCCTGATCAACCTGCCCCACTTCTGGTCCTTCGCTGTGGACTGGGACCAGCAGGGCCCCAACGGCACGGGGCCGGCCCTGCTCAAGACCGACTTCCAGAAGGGGGATGCCGGCATCCGCTACGAGTTCTGGATCCACTGCATCTTCCTGGTGCTCGTGCCCTGGTTCACCGTCTTCACCCTGAACCTCCTGATTATTTCCAGGGTGAGGGGCTGGATGTCGTGGTGGTTGGTGGGTGGGTGGGTGGTGGTGGTGGTGGTGTGGTGTGTGTGTGTGTGTGTGTGTGTGTGTGTGTGTGCGTGGTGGTGCGTGTGTGTGTGTGCGTGCGTGCGTGCGTGCGTGTGTGTGTGTGTGTGCGGCGCAGCGTGCGTAGCGTGTGTTGTGTGTGTGTGTGTGTGTGTGTGTGTGTGTGTGTGTGTGTGTGTGTACGAGAAAAAGAGAGAATCAGTTTGCAATTTTGTATTTGTTGATTGATTTGCTGGGTTTCAAAATCAGTCGATGGCTTTATTTCTCCACCCAACAGTCAAATTTCTTGCTTTTCTGACTGGCTAATCTGGTTGGCTAGTTACTTAGCTGATGAATTCATTGAATTTCACTCATCGATTATCGACTTAATTCATTATCAATGGTCTATAAGAAAAATGCTGATTTTGTCGATTGATTGATCAGTATATTGTTCATGAAATCACTGGTTTTACTGATTCACTCGTAATTCAAGCAAGAAAGGACTAACTTTAAGTGACTGCTTGGATAGCTCAATGAAGGAATTATTAATTCAACTAAATATATCGTTAATCTTTCCTCTGTGTGTGTGTGTGGGTGCGTGCGTGCGTGCGTGCGCGGTGTGTGTGTGTGTGTGTTTGTGGGTGCGTGCGTGCGCACGCGCCCTGCGTGCGTACGTGTAAATTTGTCGCGCAGATCGGGAAAACGAACCGCAAGATGAGCTCCAAGAAGACAGCGCAGTCCGCTGACAAGTGCCGTCACTCTGAGAACCAAATCACCCGCCTGCTGCTCATCGTGACCTTCACCTTCCTGGTGCTCATAGGCTTCCAGTGCATCACCCAGTGCTTCTACATGCTCATGCCTGACGGGGTGAGTCGATTGCCGGTTGAACATTGCTGTTCCAAGGTCGTCTGTTTGGGTTGTAGGCCTATGCGGTAAAAAGATGACAAGTGGAAAGCGGTTAACGCGTAGGAAGGGAGATAATTCTGTGTACGTGGTTTTAGATTTGTGTGGAGATTTCTTTTAAACAATAACTGAGATTCCATATGCACCCTGCACATAGTGCACGTAAAAGAATTCACGACTACGTGGGAGTTTACCATGAATAAATTCTATGAGAAAAAAAAATCTCTCATGAAAAGTCAACAAAAATATACACATGAAGACAGGCGTGATCAAAAAAACTATACGATGGTGTAATGCGATTTCTTAATGGAGAGCAGCCTCGATTTCACACAAAGAAATCGGTTACAATGATGAAGTTATAACTTATACAATTGAATACAACGGCAGTGGTAATGCAAAGCATTGCAGCACAACACAACGCAATACAACTGACTACAATGCAGTGCAGTGCAAGACGAAACAACACGTCACAAACACATTGCAACGCAATACAATGCAGTGACTAGCCAATACAAACAAATATAGTGCAACGCAATCGGTGCAGTTTTCGTGTTCTGTTCTCTCTGCACTGTCCAAGTCAAGCTGTTCCCTCACGTGGTGTACCTGCATCATGCGAACAAGAGTTCTTTACTTGAAACCAGGCAGTCACTATTCAAGCATGTGAAAGATTTGGCTCTGTGTTGTGTGTGTGTGTGTGTGTGTGTGTGTGTGTTCCTCTTCTTTCTGTCTTGAAATCTCCAGTTATGCTGTGATCTGAGGTAAAACTGGCTGGTTATGAACGTTGTTTTAGACTGGCCTTTTAGTAGCGGGGCATGGCTT
>CM031616.1:14233356-14310856 GCA_018398815.1 Conus ventricosus | reverse complement strand
GCTCATGTTGTGATAAGAAGTGTTGTAATGATTGTTTCATGTTGTCATTTGTGTGCAAGTCCTGTGGAGCAATAAATTTCAAAATATGGAGAAAGTGTCAACATATACGCGCTATCTTTCATTATTACTGGCCAGAATTACTGTTTCGGCCATGAAAAATTGTCGGGAGAGAGAGAGAGAGAGAGAGAGAGAGAGAGAGAGATTGATTGATTGATTGATTGATTGATTGATTGATAAGCAAGAATGAAGATTTTAGGCCAAAGCCTAGTTTTACCATCTGTCCTCGACATGCATACATCATTTCAACACATATCATTCATACTGACAATTCAACATACCAACACTGTAATCTAATTCTACAATGATAAGCAGACTATACATAAACGTAAAAGTGACATGGTGGATAGTTACACAGATGGAAACAAACAAACAAACATACAAGCAACAAACAAAACTACAGAGAGATAGGTCGGAGGAGCGGGGGGGGGGGGGGGAGGAGGGGAGGGAGAGAATGATAGGTAAGGGGAGGAGAAGAGGGATGGTAGACTGAGTGGGAGTGAGGATGAGCGATTTAATGGAGTAGGTTATATGTTTAGACTGTGTATTCAAGGTATGGTTTACAGAAGACTTTCGTGAATGGACGCTAATGGTTTTAATTGAATAATTAAATTACTGAGACATAAAATGCTTATGTAAATGTTTCTTGAAAAGTTTTAACGTATTCGTATTTTGTAGACCAGGTGGAAGTGAGTTCCAGAGAGAAGAGAGTACACAGAGAGAGAGAGAGAGAGACAGAGAGAGAGAGAGAGAGAGAGAGAGAGAGAGAGAGAGGAGAGAGAGAGAGACAGACAGACAGACAGACAGAAGAGAGAGAGAGAGAGAGAGAGAGAGAGAGAGGAGAGAGAGAGAGAGAGAAACATGCATAAACAATGATACTAACATGCAGAAATACTAACACTAAGAAGCCGTAGCTGCAGTGAAATCGTGAAGTGTGGGAAGGCTGCAGACGTCCTCGCACAACAGTTGGGGAGGAAACAGTTGCTGACATTCACACAGCATCTGCGACAAAATCTAACACACTGGGGTGTGGCCATGGACTCATCTACTAACTGTCACCAACCCCAAGAAGGGACATAAGCAGCATTGCCAGAGATTCAACACGACCAGTATGATCAGCCATGCCATCAGAGTGATGCTCAAAAGCATTGTGAAAAGATCACAGCCACAAGCAGACGCCATTATTGCTGAAGGCCAGGCTGGATTGCCCAGAGGCAAAAAAAAGTATCATCAAACAAATCTTGAACATGCATAACCTTTACGAGGGGCGAATAGCTCAGTTGGTAGAGCGCCGGATTCGTAATCCAAGGGTTGTGGGTTCGAATCTCCGCCGGGCCATTTTGGTACAGGGGGATTTTTCCCTCGGAGTTAACATTGGTTCTGACTTCATTTCCCATACTATCCTTCGAATGAGACTATAAACCGAGGTTCCGTGTGTGAACGCACGCATAACATCTTGCGCATACGTAAAATCCCATCACCAACTTTCGGAAGAGAAGGCCAGTTTGGCCGTTGGTGTGGATGACACGTTACACATAGCACGCACCTTCCCCGAAGATGGAGTATGGCTGCCTTAATGGCGGGATAAGAAAACGGTCATGCACACAAAACTCCACTCCCTTTGTTGGACAGATGGCATTAATACCTGCCTGTCTATACAGGAAGTGTCCGCAGGAGTATCAGCCTGCGTACGCAGAAGAACAGAAGAAGAAGAAGAGTCTGGAAGGAGACGTTATGGGCCACAATGAAGAAACGGAACGCTGAGCAAAACTCGATCGACAGCATGCAACAACTGTTCTCCAAAGCGACCAGGGCATTGCTCATACGGGTTCTGTTAAAAAGCGATTCCTTACTTCAGTTCGCGTTCGTCTGCTGTCTGTCTCCCACACTTTCCAGTATATACCTGAAATCCACCATGACTGATGCACTTGAAGGTCGTGTCAGCACAGTCAGACCTGGGGGAAGAACAATCGCGAAACCTCGATTTGCAGGTGACGCCGATGGCTGGCAGGCAGTCGTAAAGACTCGTAATTCTGTCGTGTTCTCACCACCAAGGGTTCAAAAAAGAATCCAACGGCACCGCCAAAACAGCCAGCGAAGTGTAGCAAATGGAACAAAACGAAAGTGTGGAGAGGAAAAAAGTTGCTGAAGAACTAAAAACATTATTCAAACAGTATAAGATATAGGGGACAATCTTTGAGCCTATGCTTGAGGATCCATTCAGGGATGCAAGGGAGATCAAAAGATATGGAACAGTCTGAGTGGTCAGCTCTGCTGTTCAATAACCCAAGCATTGTGTTATATATATATTATATATATCTATATTATATCTATATCTATCTATCTATCTATTATATATATATATATATATACATATATATATATTATAAATAACATGGCAAATAAAAGATTCATCACACCATATTCACGGCGACCACGATCAAGGGAGACTACCACTGGAGACCAGTCCTACTAACATCGACGTGGTTCGTTCCCATGCATCAGATGTCTTTACTAAACCCAAACAAATACAATTGCACTGACATACTAGTTGATTTCTATTCTGTTTTGTTTCTTCATGGGAAGAACATCCAAAATAACTTTTTGATGTATACTGACTTCCATAAAAAACGCGAAAATTTGAAAGGCTATTTTTCGGGTGAAAAGGGGTGAATATACAATATTGAACCATTGTGGGAAGTTGTTTGGGTCCAAGACTCACGTGCAGTGAAAAAATTGTGTGAGCAACACATCATTCCCGGCATTGGAGGGTCAACAAAAATGGCAAACTGGTTGCTGCATGTGAGGCACGTGCACACCATGCAGAGCAAAGTTAACCAGCGACAAGTACGCAGGCATGCAGCCTTTATAAAGCCGCGCTACAAGGTTCAGGTAACGACTTGCCGTCTGAGCGCTACAGAGATGCCAAGACTACGAGCAGAGGAACGCAATCGTGCCCTAGGCCATCTGGAGGCTGGTGTGGATGCCAAGGCAGGTCGCCAACATCTTTAACGTCCACATCTCAACCATCTATCCTCGCAGCACCGCATGCGAGTCACTGGTACCACTGATGATCGTCCCGGCCAGGCCGTCCTTGGGTCACCACACAAAGAGAGGATCGCCATCTTGTTCGAACCCATCTGCGGGACAGGCGGCAAACAGCCGCTAACACTGCTCGACAGGTGCCTGGGAATCTCCAGCAACGAATCAGCCTCAACACTATGCGGCGGCATCTTCAGGAGAACGGGCTGGCATGTAGGCGTCCTCACAGAGGTCCGGTACTGACACCAAGACACCGCCAGGACAGGCTGCAGTGGGCACAAGCCCGAATCAACTGGCGCAGGCAGCAGTGGGGACGCATACTGTTCTCAGATGAGAGCCGTTTTTGTATTGACATGGCTGACGGTCGTGTCAGAATATGGCGTCGACCTGGTGAACATTATGCTGACTCCTGTGTGGTAGAGCGGAACCCCTGGGGAGGCCCGAACGTTATGATATGGGGTGCAATTGGCATTAACCACGCCATAGGACCAGTCATCTTTCAGAACATTGGTCCTGGTCGCGGACAGGGTGTCAATGCACAGCGCTACATCAACCAGGTGCTCAGACCCCATGTCGATCCTTTTTTTGCGCAACACCCAAACTGGACATTCCAACAGGACAATGCAAGACCACACACCGCCAGGGCCACCCAGCAATTTCTTCAGCATAACAACGTCAATGTGCTGCCCTGGCCAGCCCTCAGTCCCGATTTAAACCCAATAGAACATTTTTGGGATGAACTTGGCAGACGGTTGGACCTCCTGCGTCCACGACCAGCAACAGCGGCTCAACTTCACCAGGCCATCGTCCATGTGTGGGCTGGTGTGCCAAGGGGACGCATCAACCACCTGGTCCACTCAATGAGCCGCAGGTGTCAAGCAGTTGTCAACGCAAATGGTGGCCACACACGGTATTAGGACTTCAAGCTGGTTTGTCACGTGACCTTGGATTTTCCACACAAAAGACATATTGCTGATGACATTTTCACACATTACGGTGTAATGAATCAAATCACGTTGAATTCTCGCTTCCACTCTGTACAATTGTGACCAATAAAATTCACCCCAACCTTCAGCTTGTTTTGTTTTCGCGTTTTTTATGGAAGTCAGATATATATATAACAATATCCTGTCTGTATGTGTGCATCTGTGTGTGCGCGCGCCCGTGCGTACATGTTGTGTGTGTGTGTGTGTGTGTGTGTGTGTGTGTGTGTGTGTATGTGTGTGCATGCGTGCGTGTGTGTGTGTGTGTAATTTCATTTTCCTCTGTTGACTGACAGACCCATCACGCGTGTTAAGTGAACACGTTATGGTCAGTGGCAGTGGGAGCAGAACAGTACAGCATCAACACCAACACATGTGAGCACTGTACAGAAGCCAGATCTAGAGGCAGCTATATATAATTATATATAAACGACTAATGAAGGGCAGTCGAAACTCGCCCCTGGACGGAAAGCTTTTATTGCACAACTGTTGTATGCTCTCATGTGAAAACTCTCGTTCAAATCAGTAGCTGTTTTGACCACGACAAACCGCCTTGGCTTAAGGCTGTGTCAGGCCAACTGATATAGGCTAGAACACCAAGGCTACATCAAAATGTTGTTATGGTCAGCATAGTTATGCGGGGATTGTCTTCAGTTGTGACAAGCTCCTAGCATAACATTATCAGTCTCCGAAATTCCCAGAAGTCGGAGTGTGGCTGCCCATGTGGCGGGGTAACTGGAAAAACGGTCACACAGGTAATGTTCTCTTCCCAAATGATGCATTTTTACCATAGTGTTCAAGTACTTCAGCTGTTTGGATGATCCCTGGAGTCTTTTAGCTGGGGTACGACAACAACAACGACGACGACAATTGCCCACCTATGCTACCATGTGAAAACTCTCGTTCAAATCAGTAGCTGTTTTGACCACGACATTTGCCCATATGATTGGAAACTTTATATCTGAACTATCAAACATCTTTTTCTTTTTTTTTTAATATATAATAAGCACATTACATATGTCGAAATATCACCATTGGTCATTTTTCGGCGCTTTGAGTCGAATATGTGAGCATTGGTTGTTATTTTGATAGTTAATATAGTGTTGAAACTATGATATTTTCCTAGTAGAAAGAAACTCGTGGAGAGCGTGGCAGCAGAGAGTCCTCAGAAGAGGAGCCCCCTTCAAGCAAGTGTTTCGGCCCTTATCTCCTGACACTCTAGGGGGGTTGGGCCACACCCGGTTCATGACTCCGGATGTCCCTCTGCTGCCCCTTTTTTTTTCCCCCATCTTGGGACGAGCCATGGCTGGGATTCGAACCCATGACCCTCTGGACATGCTCATTTTCTACTTAATGACTCGCGCTTTAACCACTGAGCCACAGGGACACCTGATATTTGTAGGGAAATTAAGCCTTATGAAGTTCACTTTTGTTCCTCCTTGACCAGATCCAGCTTGAACACCTCTCTGCCGCTTCTGCCATTGCTTTCAGGGCTCTGGTTTTTTTCTTCCCTGCAACTGAGAGCTGTTTCATGAGGCTGTATGCAGACGTTCCTACAAATCCCCTAGCTCCAATTTCTGCAGTGAGGACTTTGACCTGATAGCCTTCTCTCCTCAGGCTGTTTGCCAGATCAGCATACTTTTCAGTCTTGTAGATTTGAGCTGCCTCCATTCTGTTCTCATATGGCACCGTGAGCTCGATCATGATCAGCTGCTTGGTTGACTTAGAGTGGACTACTATGTCTGGTCTCATGCCACTCTTGCTGATGATCTCTGGGTGACTCTTCCATTCTGGGAGGTCTGCAGTGCACTCCCAGTCATCTGCCCCATCCAGCAGACTCTGCCTGCATGTTTCGAGTGGCACTGTTGTTCTTGGCCATGATTTGCTGCCTCCTGCCGTGAAGAATGTTGCGGGTGCTTTTGGAGTCCTGATTCTCCCTTTTGTTGTGTTGGTACTAACCCAGACTACTTGTACAATCTCTTTGAGCACTTGGTTGTGCCTCCATGTGTACCTTCCTTGAGCCAGGGCTACTTTACATGAGCTTGAACATGCTCCACTGTTTGTTTTTCATGGCAGAGGGGGCATGCAGGATCGTCTGTTTTCCCCCACTTCACCAGGTTTGCATTTGAGGGCAGAAGGTCATATGCAGATCTGAGAATGAAGCTGATCCTGAGAGGGGACATGTGCCAAATGTCATTCCAAGTTAGACTTCTTTGGAGTGCATTCTCCCACGTTGTCCATTGCCCTTGCTGGCTCTGCTGGACTGCTTTTTGGAGTCTTTTTTGGTCTTCTTCTTTTCTCATCTCCTGGATCATCATGTCTCTTTTGGCTTTTCCTTTGGCCTTTGACCACCAGTCAGTTTTGGTCACCCCCAGTCCTTGTCTGTTGGTCTGTGTGTGTCCTGTTATTTCTCTGATCTTGAGACTTTCTTTTGCAGAATCCATCGCCTCTTGAACTTTCCATTTTCTGCCTGTCTTCAGCTGGGGCTTGATTGCTTCTACCACCTTGTCTCCTGAGTCCTCCAGCATGCTTTGAAGTCTGATCTTCCCTGCTTTGTATTCCTCCAGGATGGATTTCAGTGGTAGTTTGAGCTTTGCTTGGCGACAGTACAGCGCGATGTCAGTCAGACAGGGTGGGACACCAAGCCATTTCCTTGTGAACTTGTTGATTTTGGCTTCCATTGCCTCCACTGTGCTGGTGCAGATGTCGTATATCATCAGAGGCCATAGGAGCTTTGGTATCAGCATGAACTGCAGACACCAGACCTTGTATTTGCCAGGGAGCCCACACTGGTCAATGGTCTCCAAGCCTTCTTCCGCCATCTGCTTGGTTTCTTTTGCTCTTTGTGTGTCTTTCAGCGTATCATCATACCATCTTCCAAGGCTCTTGACTGGTTCTTCTGTGACTGTTGGAATGGCCTGGTTGGCAACACTGAAGACCACAGATTCGGCCACTTTTCCTTTCCTCAGTGAGAGACTCCGTGATTTCTTTGGCTTGAACTTCATTCTGGATGAGGCAACTATGTCATCCAGCCTCTCCAGCACATGACGTGTCTGTCTTCTCTGGATGAAATCACTGTAGTGTCATCCATGAAGGCCTTGAGAGGAGGCATCTTGTATCCATCGCCAAGGTCTGTTTGTCTCGCGTTGTTTGTTGCTGCTTTCAAGATGAGTTCCATTGCCAGCACGAACAGTATCGGGGAAATTGCACAGCCCATTGCAATGCCCACTTCCAAGTTGATCCAATCAGTTGTGTATTCCTTGGTAGAGAACCGCATTGAGAAGCCATTGAAGTACTTCTTGAGCATGTCGCGGATGTTCTTTGGCACATGGTACATCTCAAGAGCCAACTGTATCATCTCATGGGGCACAGATCCATATGCGTTTGCCAGATCAAGCCACACTACGTCCAGGTCTCTCTTTTCTGTTTTCGCTTTTTGGATTGCGTCCCAGATCATTGTGGCGTGTTCTACACAGCCAGCACGCCTGGGATGCCACCTTTCTGGACTGACACATCCAAGTACTTGTTTTCCATCAGGTACTTGGTCAGCCTTGCTGCCATGACAGAGAAGAAGATTTTCCCTTCGACGTTCAGTAGTGATATTGGCCTGAACTGGCTGATGTCACTTGAGTTTTGCTCTTTGGGGATGTACACACCATCTGCCGTCATCCACTGGCCGCTGATCTTCTGGTTTCTCCAAGCCGATCGCAGCAGCCTGTGGAGCCACTCCAGCACCTTGGGACATTTCTTGTAAAGCTGGTAAGGTATTCCGTTTGGCCCTGGTGATGATTTGGCTCTGGCTTTGTCGACCACCTTCTTGATTTCCGCCAATGTTGGAGGCTTGCCATTGAACTGTTCCTCAGGGTTGGTTGGCCACACAGACCTTGAATGTCGAGTGGTGCTTTGCTCTGTGAGTCAGAGTATGTTTTCCTCAGATGCTGCTCAAGAACTCCTTTGTCCACACTTAGGGTCCAGATTTTGGCTGCTCAAACAGTGTTCTGGCAAACTGGAAGGGGTCTCTGAAGAAGCACTCTTGTGTCTTCTTCTTTTGCTCTTCCTCTTCCTCGCAGATTCCGCTTTGCTGAGGGCGCTGTGTTTTTCTTTCAGGTCTTCCCACAGTTTTTCCAAGCCTTGTTTTTCAGCTGGCAGTGCGGTCTTCATTTGCTTCTTAAGGTTGTTCTTTTGGACTCTGATCTTGTCCATCTTTTCTTGGCGTCTGGATTTCTTTGGAGGTGTTTTCTCTTTGGGTAGTTTTACTCCATAGGCGTCTCTACATGTGGCATACACAATGTCCCCATATGTGGCTAGTTTGTGTTCCAGGGTGCTTTTCCCTATCAGTGCATCGAGTCTTTGGACGATTTTTGCATCCAGTTTCTCCAATCTTCAGTTTCGTTTGCTCGTGGCAGGTTGAGTTTCAGGCGCCTGGCATCGAGGGCCTGTGCAAATTCCTCATCCGAACCAACAGCGTGGATGTCCTTGGCACTGTGGTTTAAATCCTGGCCTTGGTCTTCCGACGTCTTATCTGCTGATGCAGTGCGCTGCTGCTCATTCAGATGAGTCTTCACACATCCCATCTTTGTCCTGTGGATCTTCATGCCAGGGTGGTAGCGAAACGCTTTCCACAGACACATGGATATTCCATTTGGTCCATGTTCATAGTCCGTTTGGGATTTGCAGTCGTGATTGGTTGAGCACCGATGGATTCATCATTCTCTCCCCTTTCGGTGAATCCTGGGAGCATCTTTTCCTTTTATATTTAGTAGCCACGTGTTTAAGGCAAAGTGGGGAGCCAGCCCACAGAGCCCTTGGTTCCTACGTTTTATGTCAAAAATATGATCTTGGTTTATTATTGATGACTGGGGGAAGAGAGATGCGCGCGCACGTTCGCACGCGTACACACACACACACACACACACACACACACACACACACACACTGAAAGGATTTTTTTTTTTTGTATTGTAAAGATTGTAAAGATGCCTTTTTTTCTTTTTTGTATATGTTTGCAAGATATCCCACCCACCCACCTCCTCCTCATGCTCCCCCTCTCCACAACTTTTCTCTTTGTCTAATATCACTTAATGTGGAAAGACGTTAAATTGAAGACAACAACAACAACAACAACACACACACCACATAAAGACGCACAGACATACGCAAGCGCGCTTGGTGCACACAAACACACACACACTTAAACGCGCGAAAATGAGCGATTCAATGTGTTGGGGTTTATCTGCATCTGTTCCCCGTTGATCCGAATCCGTCCATCAATTTCCGGGAAGGCCTCAGAAATTCCGCTGGAAGACCTACATTTCATCAGAGAAAACCAGAGCGTTAGTATAAAAATAGAAAACACGTAAAAACCAGGGAGTAACGGTTTTCACTGCCCTTTCATCAATGCTCACCGAGCTTTCAAAATATCAACTTTGCGTTTCAAATTATTTTGTGTACATCTACAACAGAAATATTAATTACGCCGTTTATAGAGATGATTTGCTTACACATTTAACAAAGGAAAGAGAGCAACAAAACTGCAAACGACAAGCAGCATTGCTGAGGCCGTCACGTGACTGAATTTATGTCACCCACACAGCCAATCAAATTATTCTAAACGCAGCCGGAAGTTTTTGCTTGCCGTAATACAGGTAAAATAACAAACTTTGTAACTACTAGTTTGTAAATATCTTTTTTTTCCAATGGACCAGAATTCTTGTTTTACAACTGCATTATAATTGCAAAATTGGTAAACATGTACTTTAGAGTGCGAAATTCATGGGGCTGTTTGTACGCACTTTTTCGGGTGTTTTCGGTTCGGAACGATGCAAAGAGACGTAACACACCCTCACCTGCCCACTTTGACCTGTCCTGCCCCACTTGTGGGTGCAAATCATTTATTTCACTTCACAAGTAGGCATATGCATGCACATCCAATGCGCCATTTTGGTTGACGTTGTGCCCATGTGATCAGCAACCAAAATGGCGCATTGGATGTGCATGCATATCCCTAACTTGTGAAGTGAAATAAATAATTTGCATCCACAAGTGGGGCAGGACAGGTCAAAATGGGCAGGTGAGGGTGTCTTACGTCTCATTTGCATCGTTCCGAACCGAAAACACCCGAAAAAGTGCGTACAACAGCCCCATGAATTTCGCACTCTAAAGTACATGTTTACCAAAATTTATAAACTTAATACCTGTCATACCCACTGGTTGCCTTAGTTTCATACGAAGTGATTGGCTCCTGCGACGTATTGTTCCAGATCCAGAAGTGTGGTGACTCTAGATGTGTTATTGCGTACTACAGTATATCAATTCTTAGGTCCAGTTGGTGTATTAGTTTTCCATTATTTTAAACTTTTGAATATGGGACACATAAGTAATAAAGACATATTGATTCTTCCACGGCCATGTTCCTGTGTTAAAAGTATTTATCAGCGCCATAAATTTGTCCGCATGACTTGACTTGACTTGATCCCTTAGACGTCGGTCCGTGGGGGCACCCCTGAAGCAGTGACAACCATCCTTCTCCATTCCTCTCTGTTCTCTGCCCTCCGTAATGTATTTCTCAGCCGCAGGCCTGTCCACTCCGTGATGTTATCCTCCCATCTTTTCCTTTGTCGACCTCTTCGCCTTTGTCCTGGTACTGTGCCCTGCATGATTGTCTTGGCAAGGCCTGTCGATCGTATGATGTGTCCATACCATTTCAATTTGCGTCTTTTTACTGAGGTTAGGAGATCGACATATGGACCAATTTCATTCTCAATGCGCTTTTTAACTTCCACATTGCTGATGTGATCTCTGTATGAGATGCCAAGGAGTCGTCTGAAGCACCTCATTTCCATTGTTTGGATCTTTTTCTCAAGGTCTGATTTCAACGTCCATGACTCACAAGCATATAAGAATATCGCCATAACTAAGGATCGCATCAGTCTAATCTTTGAGCTGATGGAGATGTTTTTGTTTCTCCAAAGAGGCGTTAGCTTAGATAGCGTGGCTGTGGTCTGAGCGACTCTTGAGATGATTTCAGGTCTTGATCCTTCATCTTCATTTGTCCGCATAGATTCATTTAAACAAATTATGTGCATACAGTGTGTTAAGTATCAATCATTGTTAATATTTGGTCACAAGCCATTGATGGGGATCTGCATACAGGAAGAAAAATAAGGGGGGAAGGTGTTAAAGAAAAATAGAAGAGAATTTTTAAGAAGTTTAATTTCCGATTATGATAAGATAATGTTGCTTATAGCCCAGCCGACCGCAAAGGGCCACATCAGGGCTGTCACCACGTTAATAATTTCCGATTATCCATACATCATGCAGGGTCAGATTTTGTATAATAAATATACTTATCGATATATATCATGCAGGGTCAGATTTCGTATAATAAACACTTAACACTCCAGTTGGCCTTTCCTTCCAGAGATTTGCATGTGCACCTGTTTGAGGAGTGTAGTTTTGTTGTTGTTGTTTTTTATATAAGGCCATTTGGATAAATTGGCATGCACACCTGTATCGGATGTAGTGATAATTTTAATATTAGACCATTTGGTTAAAGCTTCACAATTCAAACCATTTTCATCATTTTGAGACGTCCATCTGGAACATCTCTCTGAGTTTTCAGCATCAATTGACGTAAACGAACTTATACAAACATTCATTTTTAGTTGTACTTTATTGCTGGGTTTCTGATTTTTTTTCCCATTAAAAGAGAGAAAGATTGACCAGGTATGAGTGTTGGTTTGTTTGTTTTCAGCAGCATTCTCAGTTTTTGAAAAATTGCACAATTGGGGTATTAAAACGCTTCATAATGAAATAAGATATATAGTGCTCTCAATTTGGCAAGGAAAAATCATTCTCTTAATACAGTTTGGTTTGTGCAGCCCATGAACCTGAATCCTGTGAATTGCCATCTTTGCTCACACCGCTTATAAACCCACAGAGATTGTGGAGATCTTTTAAATAAAACCTTCAGCCCATAGGCCGATAGGGCAAATCTTTTTTTCCTTTTGAAAATGCTGGGTGTTGTAACCAAGAATTGAGACCATATGTGTCGACACATTTTTGGGTCACAATTTGCCACTTGTCATTCAGTTTGATTAAGCATGATCTGCAAAATTCAATACATGGTGAGCGCATGCATGTCAGGAATCTCGTGCAAAAATTGTATGAATCTCTGAAGCACCAGCACAATGTGAAAAAAACAGTTGTTAACATGAATCTTCTGTGTTTAAAGTCACCTGTGGTGGTGAATGGTCAAGTCAATTAAACTTTACAGAAACAGAATTAACACTAAAGCCGGGGAGAGTAAAAGATTTTTAACAAAGTTTCTGGTGCGTTTGTAGACGATGTCATTTAACGAGATGTGTGAAAGTTGGATTTTTTTTTTTTTTTTTTTAAATGACTGGTGAGTTGATTTTAACGTGGTGACAGCCCTGATGTGGCCCTTTGCGGTCGGCTGGGCTATAAGCAACATTATCTTATCTTATCGGGGAGAGTAAAAACAGCTCCATCTACATATTCATGCAGAAAGAATTGAGCTGTAGATCTTGATGACATTGGCATGGCTTATGTCTTCACAGCACGATCAAGGGCAAGGCACATGCTGGAATCACACAGTTTCAGTCAGTATTGAAAGAGAAAGAGAGAGATGGAACACCCCACACAGGACTGAAATCTCTGTCACTACCTGATGGTAGAAAAGCAAAACTGGACAAACCAGCAGGTCCAGACTACATGCCCTACATCAAGTTCTGGAAACATGTGCAGACAGCATCATGTCATCCCAGTACTTCATCATCCAAAACTAACTGGAAACTGGTCACCATCCATCAGACTAGTGAAAAGAAAATGTCTCATCGAGTCTGTTAAGAAAGGGGATGGGAGCAGGACAGAGAATGTTGTCCAGTTTTAATGTCATCTGTGACCTGCAAATGTTTCAGACATAATTATTTGTCACCTTCTCCTTAACCATGAGAAAGACATGGTGCACTCACAAAGAAGGATCATGGCTTCAAGAATGATTGTTCTTGTGAGACCGAGCTTCTCACAGTCATGGTGACCTCTGAATTCCTGATGCTTGTAGAGAAGCAGATATAGCCATTCTTGATGTAAGTAAAATCTTTAGGACAGTCATTTTGCCATGCATAAAGGTACTCTGCAAACAGCATCACAACCAGTGACTGTGGCATACAAGTTCTCCTCCACACATGGATCACACAAGTTCTATCAAATAGTTCAGTAAGGGTTAGTCCTGTGGCGAAAAATCCTGAGTGACAGTTGAGTCTGGGACCCCTAAAGGCACACCATTCTCTCCTTTCTATTTTGCGCATAGTCAGTGACTTCCAGAATGCACCAGGTCAACAGTACAACTGTTTGTGGATGACTGTCTCAACACAAAGAGATCTGGGTGTTTCAGAACTGCCTCACACTACACAAAAGCAACAGCTTTAGGATAGGTCAAAGGGGATAGAATGTAAAGTACAGCTTATGCGTTACATTCTTTCAACAAAAACGGATTTACTTTAGAGAAGGATGTTTACGAGCATTCCTATTTATACTTAACAGACCTAAACTGAATGGCACTGGTGCAGTGCCGGTCAGGGGTTTGCCTGTTGGAGCACTTTATGTATTCACTCATAAGCAGCCGTGCTGGCCTGGACATGTACAGATATTAATTCAGTTTAAGCTTAGCTGTGAATTTTTTTTTTTTTTTTTTGGGGGGGGGGGGGGGGGAGGGGGGGGGGGGAACTGCCTAAGAAAGACAAGAAGAAGAGAAAATGTCTACTTCCACTTCTGTCAGGGAGATGCTCAATTATTGGCTGCTCAGGTGTGGAGACGGTCAAATTTTGGTTGCTGCAGTGTTGGTAGTCTCTTTCTTTTTTCCGTTTCCTTGTCTTATAAAAAAACAACAACAACAACAACACACACACACGCACAAAACCAGATCCATTCATCCTACAACTATGAATGAGTTCAGTGCCATCATTATTATAGCTACTTCACACAGCTAATAACTTTACAGTGACAAATGAGTTCATTTAAACAGTCATTGTGACAGCTCATTGCAGGCCCACAGATACTTAGACATGGTGGTATTTATGTTTTTGCTGGCACACTCTTGGCTGACAAGGCCGATGATGATGAAAATATTCAGGTTATGAACTGTTGACGGTTCATATGATCATTCTTTTCCTTTTTTTCAATCATCTTTACGCAGCCAATAACATTTTCATGGCATTTCATCTTGTGTTTGAAATCTTGCACAGCTATACTTGTTCATAATCAGAAAATGCCATGCTGTGGGCATGTCTTTCATTTTCCTTCCAATGAGTACTTATGTTTCTCTGGTTTTGAGTCCAAAAGATAAAATGTAGTCTTGTTTGTACATTGTTACAATTTTATGCTTTATCTGATGCTTTCCTTTCTTACACCGCATTTTACTCATTAGAAATAGAACTCTAGTAATCCTTTAAATTAAGGTTGATTGACTAAACAACATGGCTATGAATACTTAATGTTGATCACATAGATGTGATGGAAGAAAGCCAAGACGCATGAATGTTTTAAGAGAAAGAAAAGACAATTTTTGTCATGTCTCATGTTTGCTTTATATATGCACTAAACATGATACTTACATTGTGTGTGTGTGTGTGTGTGCATGTGTGTGTGTGTGTGTGTGTGTGTGAGTATGTGTTTGTGTCTGTCTGTCTGTGTCAATCTGGTTTTAAGAAAGATGTTTTAGAACTTTTCATTGATTATTGGAACTACAAATAGAAAATAAAATTAAAAGAAATACTGTTTCTTTTGCTTGGCTGAATAATTTTTTCTTGTAAGTTTGATTTAGTTTCTACATGCAGTCACCTCACTTTGAAACTAAAAATAAGAAGTAAATGCAAACAGGTTATGCTTCTTCTTTTTTTATTTTATTCTTTTTTCTAAGTCATGTTTTCTATCAAAATTTAACAAATTACTAATAAGGAATACAAAAAACAAAAATGCATACTTACTGTAGTTGTGCCGCTGTTCTTTGTCCAGAATGTTTAGTGACAGCAGCTGCATGGCGCTGCATGCAGTAAACCCAGTCTGATGGACGATGACTCCCATTGCAGCGCAGAGCAAACGGCCACTGGGGCTTGATCTGTTGGTCAAAGTCAGGATGCTGTCTTGACCGAATCCAGATTCATACAGCATCCTCACAATGTGAGTTAATGTGTGTCCAGACTTACCTTTCTTCTGATTTCTTAACTCCTTGAAAGGAATAGCATCTAAATAAATCAGTGGCCTCTGTCTGAGCGTGAATGTCATTCATGTGCATTTTGCAGAGTGTCTTAGTGATGTGCAAATACCCGTGAACATTACATTCTCTTTACGTTTCAGTAACCCTTTATATAAAACAGAAGCACATAGCAGTCACTTGAGTCGATCCTTTAAAACTCTGTGGTTTGCATAACTACAGCAAATCAAGATCCACAAATTATTTACAGGGTTTTTTAATTCCTTGTTCAGTGTAAAGTGATGCTATTTAATTCTTGACCCAGCCAAATGCATAGCCTTGCTCTCAGTGCATCTCACACAAGGCAAGCTAAACTAGAAAAGTGGAACCAAATGTTGCATCAGAGTTACGAAGGCAAAACAGATACATGGCTGATAACTGAATGGAATGATTCAGAGGCTCGGTGATTAGCCAGTAGTATTCAGTGTGGGGTCAGATGACTGCTTGAAAACACTAGCCTGTGGGAGCCCTGACTGTATCTGCTGCCTGCTGGATAAGTTAAGAAAACGATCAAGTGCTGGGATAAGTTAAGAAAACGATCAACATTTTTAATGATTTTACATCATTCTAAGGACCTAGTCCATAGGAAAATGAGCACATATGATGACATTTGATCTATGCAGATGCAGCATGGGAAACTATAGTAAATTTGATCTATGCAGCAGGGGAAACTATAGTAAATTAGTGTAAACACTTTCATATTTAAGATTCAGTCATTAACAGTTTACTGTGCCTGTGTGTTTGAGAGAGAGAGTGTGTGTGTGTGTTTGTGTACATGTCTGTTGTGTATGTGTGTGTGTGCATGCACCACTCATGCACATGGGTGCGTGTGTGTGGGGGTGTGTGTGTGTGTGTGTGTGTGTGTGTTTGGGGTAGTGGGAAAGAGATGATGCAGTAAGGCTTTTAAGATTTTTTGCTGACTTGACATTACAAAGTATGCAAAATAAGACATGATATGCAGGATATTGAAATTTTGCCCCCCCTCCAGAGCGCTCCATCACATCCATCCCAACAACAGTCCCCATGAATGTTCTGGTACTGGCGACCCAACAGAATCTCCCCCAAAGGGGACAGATGTGGAGAGAAAAATTGAAGCTGAGGTTACCATGAGAGAAGGGCATGAAAGGCCATGGAATTTGAGGCTGTTTGTAATGCTATAGATGAAGATATGCTGTGGATTTCTGTTGTTGTCTGAGATTGCTTGAAGGGTTGTACGCTGTGCTTACTTTCATAACATATCCCCGTGTCACCAGGCCAAGAGATAACAGACACTGCAGTGTTGGTCAGAAAACTTTGAGCAACATTCTGAGAGACCAATCAGTTAAGTGAATCAGGGGTTCCATTTATTGCAAAATTTTGCGTAATTATTGCGTTTTTCTGCCTTCCTACGCATTTTTTTCGCGGCGTGCGTTTAGCGACGCAATTTTCCAGGACCCTGTTCTCAACCGCAAGCCTATGTCAGAGGGGCAAAACCGGCACAGACCTACAGCAGACTGCTTGACACCGCCAATTAGTGATAGTGCGTGCACATTTTACTCTGTGGCACTCGCTGACTTTTTGCTAGATCAAGAATGTTCCAAAACGCCTCATCCTTTCTCCTCGAAATAAAATGGAATCTTTCCCGCGTCTGCGATGGTGCCCTCTTCCAATCGGAATACGTTATGACTTCCACGCACACACGATCATCCACGTGATTCTGGATGCCAGAGTACGCCATTTATGGGAACTTTACGGGAGGGGGTAGTGGTGGGAGGGAGGAGTGGGGGGGGGGGTCTTGTTGTCCCGTCCCTGTTCTGGCCGAACAGGGACTTTTTCCCTGGTCACAGCGTGTAGGAATAATATCAAGGTTGACTGACCGGCTTGTTTTCGCGGGCTTACTTAGCAAAAATGGCAAAGAGACAATCAAACATGTTTGCATTTTTCAGTGGGGGAGAAAAGCGCCGATGTGAAGATGTTGAATCTGGAAGAAATCTCGAGTACAGTTTACTTTGTTACGCATTTTTTTCAGCGCTGACGCAATTTTTGCGGAGGCGTGCGTTTCTTGACGCAAAAACTAAAAAGTCAGTGGAACCCTGTGAATAAAACTCAACTATGTGGTCCCAGTCTTGCAGTAGAGCCCATGGCAAACTTTCAATGCAGAAAAGTCTCATGATGGGAATCAAACCACAAGCTGCCAGCGGGAGTCCACAACGTTAACCACTTTGCCACAACAGCTGATGAGAACAGATTTCTGTGTGTGAAGTTCAGGCTGTTTCACCAGCGTCACTTTTGTACAGTGCCACTCTTCTTTTTTTTTTTTCTTCTGCTGATATATGATTCTGTTCTCCCTTCAGATGGTTCTTTTAAATGCAGAATGTTGATGTGAGTTCTTTTAGTGCTTGCTGCGAGATCTCAGTTTATCCTCTCATCCTAAAGACTAAAACACTCGGTCTACCATTAAAGATGAAGTGAAGGCGAAAAAAAAACCAACAACCACTGCCCAAAGGCGTGAGGCTTGTAGACCAGCATTCTCTCATTCTAAGGCAAATGCATGGACCTTAGGTCACTTCTTCCTTGTGTAGTAGTACTACAATTACATACGAGTGTGGCAAAGCAAATGAATCGGAGTAGAAACAAAGGCAGACCTCAGGTGCATATGTATAGTATACAATTATAGCGATAAGCAGAGATACTATAGAGAGTGTCATGAGTGACAGTTTCAGTACATGCACACATGTATTATCCACAAATAACACCCTAGTGCCTTAGACACTCTCCACACACACACAGATGTCTTATCTCTTGGGCCTGGTTAACACAGGGATATGTTGTGACAGTAAGCGAAGAATACAACTCTATCAAGCAACAAAGGAAATCCATAGCATCATCTTCATCTACAGCATTACAAAAAGCCTCACATACCACAGGTATGCGTGACAACACACACATGACACACACACACACATACAGTCACTCATCACTCACACTGAAAACATTTGCCATACACTTATGCGTGAAGATGCACATATACATGCATGCATGCGTGCCGTGCACACACACACACACATTCTCAGTTGCTTGTGTTTTGGCTTGTTCTTGTTAAAAGAAAGATTATGATTAAAAAAAAAAAAGAAAGAAGTTTCCTTTGCATTTCTGCTAGAAAGAATGAAAGAATGTTGCAATTTTTTTTTTCTGGGAAATTTAACATGTGTATACATACATATGTGCATGTACACTCACAGGTATTAAGTATTTATATGTTTGACACTTCCAGTGAGGTCCAGACTTTAATTTCTTCTTCTGTGGCAACTTCCATGCATTCAGTGAATATCAATGATTTGAACAGGGTCAGACAAGGAGCAGAAGTCCTTGTCAGCGGTGTCAGCAGCAGCTGGTGCAGGAGATGATGACGATCCCAGCAGGTATCTGACAGAGGATCAGGACGAAGCTGTTCCAAGGTCTGACCATCCCGTGTGATCTATGGCAGTGACTACAAGACTTTTGCTGATAAAAACGGGCTGACTCCAGACACTGTGGAGGTAACCTTGAATTGTGCAGAGAAGATGAGGTTTAGGGGGAGAGGGAGGGGGATGGGGAGATGGCTTTAACTGGAAAACATGGCTGTCCACCGTTACTTTATTCACAGTGAGTCTGTATAATGACCATGTTTCGGCTCTGTGGTGTGTGTGCATTTTGTTTGTTTCTCTGTGTGTGTGTGCATTTGTTTGTTTCTCTGTGTGTGTGTGCATTTGTTTGTTTCTCTGTGTGTGTGTGCATTTGTTTGTTTCTCTGTGTGTTTGTGTGCATTTGTTTGTTTCTTGTGTGTGCACTTGGTTGTGTTTCTGTGTGTGTGTGTGTGTGTGTGTGTGTGTGTGTGTGTGTGTGTGTGTGTGTGTGTGTAACTTAAACTTTCATTGCCATTTTCAGGGTAATTACAAGCGCTAGCGCAGACAACTTGGTAGAGCAGAACATGTTAATGAGGGTGGAGTGGGGAGATGGTAATGTAGATGGTGCTTGCAGAGTGGGGAAATTCATGTTGTTTGCAGGCAGTGTAGCCACTCCTTATCTGTCCAGTGATTGTTTTCAGTGTCCCCTTTTATTTCAGTACATCAAAATTTCAGTTAGTTGCAGCAGTACTGTTGATAAAATCATCCACTGTTAAATGACAGTCAGCCAAACAAAATCTGGCTAGTGGTGCAATGGGCTTACTTATGTGCTGCGATTCCATTACACTGAACAAATACAAACGTGGTTGCGAACTGAGAGAGAGAGTGAGTTGCAAGTTGAGGTGACATCAGAGGGAATTTAAACAAATTTAAAAGGTGTTTGAAAGAACTGCGTCAGAAAACTTGGACAAACGAATTACAGGGCAAAACAACGCGTTTTGACCTCTTAGGTCTTCTTCAGGCAAGATAAAACATTGAGGACAGTCACTTTCCAGTTACCTTGTCAAATTTGGAATATTTCAATACCCATTTGCGCCGAATTTGACAGATAAGTGTTTGCTTTTTCTTTTTTTTTGTCATGCATGTAACTCACACACGTGACGCATGCACCACAAAAACCCCACGCACGCACGCAACCACACACCACACACAACAAACCACACCACACACACACACACACACACACACACACACACACACAAAACTGATGTTTTTTCAGTGCCGTTGTTTTTAATTGCATGGTTTTGTTTTCTGCACTTTGTTTTTAGTAGGCATTTACGCTTTTTGATTCTATTTTTTTGCAGTGGCTAGACTCACAAAGACACAGTCAATACCGTTCCTTTAAAAGCAGTGTGAAATACCTGATTGAAAAGAAGGTGTAGCTTTACCATCTATAGGTGTAAGGGACTTTGTTCAGAAATTCTTCTGGACGGCGTTATCATTGATGGAATGCCAGGTATGTTAAAAAACAAAAAAAGAAACTACAGTTGGGATAGTGATTTTTTTTTCTTTTCTACGGTATAACTTGATAATGGGGGTAGGGAAATGTATACCGTTTTTTAAAAAAAGAAAGACGTGAAAGCAAATATGAAAAACGAGTAAAATAATTCATACAGCTGTATGTGTGCATTGAATAATATGTGGAGAACATGAGCGCATGGAAAAAATGCCTGTGTCATAGTGGGGTTAGTCAAGATTATGGAATATCACCAACCCTAACCCCGTCCTCTCCCTATCGCATTTTGACATTAAAGCAATGGGAAGAAGCATTGGAAAGAAGAAAGTATCAATAAAAAAAAGGGAATAACCAAAGATAAAAAAAAACTTTGAAGCTATGCATGGGAATCCAGAAAGGATGCAAGGGAGGTCACCATGAGCTAACAGTCTGAGTTGTCTTCAACTGTTGAAATGCCCAAGTCCTGTCAGTTAGGAGAAATATACTTTTATCAGAAAAAGTTGTGTTTTATACAGCAATAAACAAAAGTTTATTAGTTTCTATTTATAAGTGACTGTTTCCACTGTGCTGTATACAGCAATAAACAAAGGTTTATTAGTTTTTATTTATAAGTGACTGTTTCCACTATCGAATATATCTGTCAAACTGTATAGAATATTTCTACAGAATGGTAATCTGTCGCAAAATCCATCTAAGTGCCAAAGACACTCATGGCTGCCTTCAGTTGTATTACTCTCAGTGCTGTTGACCCCGTTAGAAGAAACTCGGGATTGACAGATAAGATAAGATAATGTTGCTTATAGCCCAGCCGACCGCAAAGGGCCACATCAGGGCTGCGGGATTGACAGCTGATGAGAGTTATTACAATAGAAGTTGAGATTCTGTTGATGTGAGCATCTACAGAAAGCATGTGTGAACCAGTGCTCTCTGGATGACTGCAGTAACAATAGCAGCAACAGCACATGTAATACATCATAGTGGTGATTACAAACAGGGATCTCACAAATATATATAACTCTCTCTCTCTCTCTCTCTTCTCTCTCTCTTTCTCTCTCTCTCTCTCTCTCTCTCTCTCTCTCTCTCTCTCTCTCTCTCTCTTATCTCTGTAACAGTATATCCCTGTCTATCTGCATCTATAGGTGTCTGTCAATGTATGTATGTATGTGTCTATCTGTCTATCAGTGTGTGTGTGTGTGTGTGTGTGTGTTCAGCTGAACTCATATTCTGTGATTCTAGAATTACAGTCTTATATCTTGGGCCTTGCTTTGTTGTGTAGACGTCAGGAGACTGTACAGGCAGGAGTCCCGACCAGGAGAGGAACACGCAGAACCTCCATCAGTGAACATCGCTCCACAAGCCTATCCCAGCCATCAAAGGTTCGGTGACAGCCCGGCTCAGTTCATTCAGAGAGCCCGTTCCCCCCCTCCATCCTACGACAATGCCGTGTATCCACCATCAATTCACATGGAGGGTGGGGACGCTGCGCTAGCCCTGAATGATCTGAATGCTGGCAAACAAGTTACAGCGAGCAGTGCAGCTTCACACCAGAGCAGTCTTCCGCAGACTGCCAGATCTGCTGAGCGTGACCGTGCCTTTTCCCCAGAACCAAGTGATTCCAATCATCAGCATTACAGACACGCTCCGTGTGAGAATTCAGGTCACCACTCTGGCTTTCCAGGCAGCCCTCATGCTCGTGGTGACTGTCCAGCAGGTGGACGGCAAGCTGAAGAGAGGTCCTTTTGTTCTTATAGCACTAATGAGAGCAACATCTCGCCTGGTACTCTTCCAAGCTATGCGGATTCCCAACGCTTGCACGATAAAACATACAACCAGTGTAGAATGAGTCCACAATCCCCAACTGAAATGCATGAACTAAAGCTCCTTTGGAGGACCCAGGTGAGCCCAGGAGGGTTTTCAGGGAGTATCCGACAGGTTCCTCTGTGTCCGGGTCTGGGCAGGACTCTTCAACATCGGTTTTTTGCCCGTGCAACAGACCCACCACTTCCCCACCTCTCGCCTCCCTCGTACAAACCGGCATGACGCGGCGCGCCCCGTCAGTGAGTCCCAGTTCTGCTCCCATTTAGGAGCCTGCAACTGCAGTGCCACCAGCCCACATTTGTGCCCCCTTCCTTGCTCAGCCTGCACCCATGATTCTCCTCCCTTCGTGTTTAGCTACTTTCCACTGGACATCCCAAAATGATTCGGGTGTCCTGTGGGCCCCGGGGGATGAATGCCCCATCAACGAATGAAACAGCCTCTAAGGGTAAGACTTGGTAAATTTAACAGTCCCTCAAGCAATTTTTGTTTAAAAATGCAATTTTAATGGAAAGTTTAGTAAAAGACGTCAGAAAAAACCCCCGGGGTTTTTTGTAGCTCAGATCTTGGGGTTAAGTTTTGCTGCCCAAGTTTAACCCAAAGGGGGGTTTACACTGCGTTTCCCCTCATACATTTTTCTTTTATTTTTTGAGTTTAATTCAGATGGGTTATCATGCGCTTCCTTAAAATTTTTTCTTTTTTTATGGTAGATTTTAATCCAAGGGGGTTTTATCACTGCCTTCTCTCATACATTTTTTTTTTTTATGGATGAGTTTAATCAGAGGGGTTTTCAC
This sequence comes from Conus ventricosus, assembly GCA_018398815.1. Taxonomy (NCBI): domain Eukaryota; kingdom Metazoa; phylum Mollusca; class Gastropoda; order Neogastropoda; family Conidae; genus Conus; species Conus ventricosus. The sequence continues at coordinate 14,288,012 of CM031616.1, read as the reverse complement.
GTGCTTCTCTATACATTTTTTCTTCTTTATGGTATATTAATCCAGGGGGGTTTTTATCACTGCTTTCTCTTATCAAGAACAAGGGAAATTGTTCCTATCACTGTTTCGCTGAAAACAAATGCTGCACTGAATCAATTTGAAAGCCACACCCCCCGGGGGGTTTGGCCCTTTGGGTCGGGGTCGGGGGGCTTGCGCTCCAGTGATCCCCCTTTTTTGCTGGGGGGGCATCATACTGGGAATGGGGCTTTTTTTTTTCACCTGCTTGTGGGCCTGAAGGTGAAGATGCTTAGGCCCCTAAGCGAAACGGGGTAAGGATTGAGCCCCGGGTAGGCTCCCATGTCAGATAGCAAGGGTGAGGATCCTGACTAAGAGTAACCCGCCTTTTCTCCTTTTCTTGTTTTCTGCCCCCCTTTTACTTGGCCCTTTTTCTATTTTCGTCTCCCCTTCAAATCTTCTTTTCCACACTCCTTTTCTCTCTTTGTCTCCTTAAGATCCGCCGCGTTGGCCGTGCAGTGCGACCGGGTTCGGAGGGGGATGAATCCTGGTGATTGAGAGGGCCACGCTCTAAACACATCACTTTGGCTCGGACCTCTCCAGACAGGAAGAACACTTTGGCCCGGGTGTACTAATCACTCCCCTTCTTGGGGCTGGTCAAGACAGCAGTTTCCCTGCTGGCCAAGTTAAACCCCCTGCAGTCCCACAGCTCCGTTCCCGGGATTTGAGCATGATCAGGGGGGAAAAGGTTGGGTAGTTTCTGTTTGTCGAATTCTCCCCCGAAGCCTGGAAGGGTCAAGACATTGGTTTCTTGGCCCTGGCCCCTTAGTTGGACTCCAAGGTGGTGGGTAAGGGAGGGATGAATCACAATAAAATAAATATGGCTTTTAAAAAAATATTCCCCCCAAACGGAAGAGGAAGGCAGTATCCCCTATTTTCAGGGTTTTCTCAACAGACAGCGATTCTGACAGTGAGGTACGACAAGGACAGGTTTCGGGGTTTCCCTGGCTCGGGGTGGAAGGGACAGACTCGAGAGCAGGAAAGACCCCTTTCAGCTCTGAGCCCTTTTGCTTTTCCAAAAGGGCTTTCATGGTATAGCAGGTAACCTAGGTCCATAAAAAGTTGAGGAATGGTTCGTTTCTTATTCAATGTCGATCACAAAACAATCTGAACAGCTGCTAAAGGGCAACAAAACTAGTGGACGGGGAGATCAAGGTCACTCCCCATAAACAATTGAATTCATCGAAAGGTGTGATTCGCTGTCGGAGTTAGCAGGTGTCTCGGAAGCAGAGATCAAACAGAACGGGCCCGTCCAGGGTGTGACGGAGGTGCGCAGGGTGTCGGTAAAGAAAGGTTCAGAGAGAGTGGCCACCAACACCCTCTTTCGACATTCTGCAACCCTGTGTTGCCCCCGGGTCATCAAAGTCGGCTACCTGAATGTTCATGTTCAGCTATATGTGCCGTCCCCGTTGAGGTTTTTCAAAATGCCAGGGGTTTGGCCATGTCAGAGACCGCTGTTCTGGGCAGGAGGTGTGCGGTTTTGCTGCAAGGCGACCCACGTGGGCCGTGCAAAGATCCGGCACATTGTGCTAAACTGCGGTGGCGATCATCCCTCCTCTTCCAGAAACTGTCCTCTTTGGTTTCAAGAATCCACAATACAGCGCATTAAAAGGGAAAAGAAGATCTCCTTTTTTGAAGCCCGCAAGCGGGTTGTGGCAGTCAGACCCCAAAACAGCTCATATGCTTCGGCCGTAAAGACGGTTCCCACAGTTTCCCACTCAAATCAGTCGCGTCAGACTGATGACTTTACTTTTCGAAAAAAATTGCAAGGTAGAATTGTCAACTCTGGAAGGGGGTCCACCACCTTCCAACCCAAAGTGACTGCCCCGGGTGGAGGCAAAAAATCCGCCACCCCTCAACTGCCCACAGTCTACAACTCTGCTGCGGGGCAGATTAAAAAACCAGCAATTCCGCCCGAACTCTCCTATCCATGCCCGTGCGGGCAAGGGAGTTCCACCCAGTGTGAGAGGGTGGAGATGAGGAAAAACCCTCCACCATCTCCCAAATCCAGACCTCCACCATCTCTAAACTCCGGGCCTTTGTCACCTGCGGGCAAGTCTGCCAGCGGGTCCAAAGTCCAACACAGTCCATTAAAACTCAATAACAAATTCTCTCCCATTGGAAGCAGACGTTGAGGAGGAGATGACCTGATCTCCTCCTTTTCACCCCTGCACCATGGATAGTACAATATTCCATTGGAATATCCGGGGTCTAAATTCCAACTTCGAGGAGCTGCAGCTTCTGGTCAGTCTCTAAACCTTCCGTCGTGGCTGTTCAAGAAACTCAAATTCAAAGCCAGAAGACCTTTACTCTTTCTGGCTTTAATATTCTTTCGAAACCGCACAACCATCCACGTTGGACTGTCGGGGGGTGTTTGCCCTCTCCAACACAAAAACTTTGTTGTATGTCCTGTCATTCTGCCTACCTCCCTTCAGGCTGTAGCTGCGAGAGTCACTCTCCACAAGACCGTGACAGTCGTTCCCTTTATCTCCCACCTTCTGTCCCCGGGTTTTTGTCGTCAGGACCTTGTCAGTCTGATAGAAGAACTTCCTCGACCTTTTTGCTGTGGTGATTTTAACTCACAATCCTTTTTGTGGTAGTGTGGGTACGTCACCAGAGGTCTGCTAATTGGGGATGTCCTTTCGATTTAGATTTGTGTGCCTGAACGACGGATCTGCAACTTACCTCCACTCTTCCACGGGTTCACTTTCGTGTTTAGATTTGTCGTTTGTGACCCCTCGCTGGTCCTGGACTATGAGTGGTCTGTCCATGACGATCTGCACGGAATGACCATTTCCCTGTCCTTCTACAACCGTACTAACTGAACACGTCCTGTCTCTCAACATCTAAATTATTAAGAAAGCAACGATCTATTGCGCCATATTTAAAGAATTCCAGACACTGATTTTCTTCAGATCCGGACCACTAATCTCTGACTAACACTATATCAAAGGGTCTAAAGCCTGTATTCCGGTCTTCCGACAAACTCCAAATGCCAAAAACACCCGGGTTTGATTCAGACTGCCAACAATTTCCAGAGTTAGAAAACGGCTCAGCGTCAGGTGTACCAACGACCTTCGGGTCCCAACGCCGAGCCCATCAAAACTCCATGCTAAATCCAGACACACTTTTAAAATCAGTAAACGTCGGTCCTGGAGAAGCTTCTGCTCCAGGCTGACATCGAAAACTTCCAAAAAAAAGTGTGGAACATCATTAAAAAAATCAAAGGGAAGAACACCTGTCCCACGTGAACCACCTCAAGTTTGCTGACTCTTTAATAACAGACAAAAAAGCAGTTGCTAATCTCTGGGTTCAACCATTGAAAAGAATTCCTCCTCTTCTAACAAATCAGCCACTTTTGTCAAAAACAAAGCCCTAAAAGAAAATCACCCTGCAACTTTCGTCAGACAACATGGAAGACTACAATCTTCCTTTCACGTTAAACGAGCTGAAATCTGCCTTACTTTCTTGCAGCGAATTCCTCCCAGGTTAAGATGAAATCCATTATCAACTGTTGAAACACTCCGCAAATAGGTCTGAACATCCTGCTACATGTATACAACCAAAGTGTGGACTAAATGTTTCTTTCCGCCTTCTTGGCGAAAAGCCCTTATTATTCCCATCCCCAAACCTGAAAAGATCTTTCTAATCCATCAAACTACCGTCCCATAGCTTTGACCAGCTGTGTTGTAAATTGATGGGGAAAATGTCAATGCTAGGCCATGTGGAAACTCGAAACCGATGGCCTTTTGGCGAAAGAACAGTGTGGTTTCCCCCAAAAATCGGACTACTGTTGACCATTTGATTCGTCTGAATCTACACTTCGGAAACCCTTTGAACAAACAGCATGCAGTGGCAATTTTCTTTGACTTGGAGAAGCCTACGATACCACCTGGAAGTCGGGGGTACTTCATGATCTCCACGATCTGGGTTTTCGAGGTCATCTTTCCCCTTTTCACACAAAATTTTTGGCAGAACGACAGTTCAGGTCCGGGTGGACCACTCTCTCTGAGTCCACGAGCAGGAGTGGGTGTTCCACAGGGGGGCATACTGTCTCCTGCCCTTTAGCATCAAGATTAATACTTGTTGAAAACAGTTCAACAGGGTTCAGACTGCTCATTGTTTGTGATGATTTCGCCGTCTACGCAACTGGCAGCCTGTACCCGAGTGTCCAGCGCAGGCTCCAGCTTTTCTGGATAAAATCCATCAGTGGGCAGATGAAAACATTTCACTTTTTCTGCAAAAAAAACGCAGTGTATTCACTTCCATAATTTTCGTCGTTTTTTTTCCAGATCCTGAACTTCACGTAGGGAAATCTCCCATTTCAGCTGTGAAAGAGGGCCCCATTTCCTGGGTCATTTTGACCGAAACTTAACTTTCTCAGCCACATCAAAAACCTCAAAACTGCTTGCCAGAAGGCACTGAAATCTGTGGTCGTAGCGCACACCGACGGGCGCTGATAAGAAAACTTTGTTGCACCTCTACAAGCCCTGGTCCGTTCCAAGCTGGACTACGGTTGTGCCGTGTACGGCCCGCAAGATCGTCTTACCTCAAACTCTGGACCCTACCACCACAAGGGCTTCGTCTCTGCTTGGAGCGTTCCGCACCACCCCCTGTGTACAGCCTGTACGCAGAGGCGGGTGAACCTTCACTGTCCAACCGCAGGCTGAAACTCTCTTTGAATTATTATATCCGACTGTTCTCAGAACCGCAGAATCCTGCCTATGACTGTGTCTTTTACCCTCCGTTCCGAAGTAAGTTTGAAAACAACCCGAAATGTATTCCGCCGTTTGGTCTTCGTATGCAGCCTCACGTGCGGAATGCAGGTCTAGACCTAGGAGTTGTGTCCGATTTTTCTAAGTTTCCGGATCAACCTCCGTGGACCTTTTTCACACCTGTGATTCGTTTTGATCTTGCAGCTTTTCGCAAAGAGTCTACCAGCTCTCTGGCGTACAAGGCATTGTATGCTGACCTCTGTTCTAAATTCCCATCCTGTCAAAAAGTTTTCACTGACGGTTCCAAGTCTGAGGATGGAGTGGCCTGTGCAGCCTACTGCCCTGGGGCTCCTTCTCAGATACTGTTGGAACATATTCATTCAGATGCTTCTGTATATTCTGCTGAACTTACCGCTCTGGTTTTGGCTTTGAAAATAATCTCACATTCTTTGAAGAGGGACTTTCTGGTTCTGTCGGATTCGCTGTCAGCTTTGGAGGCCATAGCTGGCCGCAACCTTCAGCATCCAGAACTTTTACTTTTTTTAAAACTTTTTAGCAAGTTGAAGCGGACGGTTACAACATTACTCTTGCTTGGGTTCCTGGTCATGTTGGCATCGGCGGGAACGAAATGGTTGATCGTTTAGCCAAGAACGCCACAAGAGAGAAACTGTCCAACACTTATATCCCCTGCTCAGATGTGAAACCCAAAATTAACGATTATGTGAGAGACCTCTGGCAGGAGGATTGGAGCACACAGACGACTAACAAACTCTTTCAGATCCGTCCAAACCTTAAGGACTTCCTCCCATCTACGTCGGGAGGTCGTAAAGAGGAAACGGTTCTGTGCCGGCTGCCACACCGCCATTCGTATTTTACCCATGCTTACCTTTTCAAGAGTGAAGAAGCTCCGTGGTGCATCCATTGTCATGCACCACTCACAATGAAACATGTTCTTTTAGAGTGTTGGGACTTGCACGATGTGAGACACAAACATTTTACAGCGGAGTCCATGAAGATCCTGTTCAGGGATGTCCCGCCAGATGTGATCCTCAAGTTTTTGAGAGAGATTAACATTTTTCATCTGATTTAAGATTTTACGGAAGAAAGATTTTTAACGAAGTTTCTGGTACGTTTCTACACGATGTCATTTAAAGAGATGTGTGAAAGTTTTTTTTTTTTTTTTTTTTTTTTTTTTAAATGACTGGTGAGTTGATTTTAACGTGGTGACAGCCCTGATGTGGCCCTTTGCGGTCGGCTGGGCTATAAGCAACATTATCTTATTATCTTATCTTGAAGCCATCAGTTAGAATAAAGTCAGTATGCAACTCCTTCTGGATATGTTTGTTTTGTTGTGTTTTTTATTTATGTACAATCTTTTATGATATATTTTGGTTCTGAAAAATTATGGTTTTAAATATTATCTTTGATTGATTGGAACACATAAAAACTATACTGTATGCAACAAGTTCACATAAAAGATATTGAAAGATATGAGCTCAAGCCTGACTTTTGAGATAGAGATAAATGCTATCAGACCCAAACGGGGAGAGGGATGGAAAGGGTTAATTTCTATCTACTCACAGTTCGCACAGTTTAAAATAACGGGATGCTATGTTTACTTGTCTTCTACTTCACAGATGCGCTTTGGTCCGATATTTAACCTTTGTCTTATTAGTATATTATAGGTGTAGCTGACACCAGGGATGTAGTGTAAGATCATGTGACGTGACGGTGGTACTTTTTTTTGCAACAAAAGGAGGAGGGGGGGGGGGGGGGGGGGGGGGGAGAGAACGAAGGGAGGAAGGGGGATAGTTTTTAGGGGTTGGAACGTTTTGTTTAGCTTTTGCGGGTGGGTTTTCAGATGGAAAGTGAACTGGGGGAGAGGGGTGGACGTGGGGTGAGTGGTCAATTGCATGGAGGTGATAGGAAAGTGTCAGATCCTATCGAGTTTGATGGGGGTCGTCTGCCCAGTTTTGATTTGGGCCCCCAACGCAATGTGGTCTGTGGGGGGTCAAGTCGGCTCAGCACAGCAGGTGAGTTGGCCGGTGTTACTGGTTAGACGCTGCTGATGCCAGGTCAGCGACGAGAGCAGACAAACAAAAGAGAGTTTCCCTTTAATTAACAAAATTTCTGTACGTTTAACATGAAAAAAAGTACTGTCTGCTATCACATAAAAGTACTGTTACTCTGTTTCATTAATTACATGAGTGTCAATCCAACACAGAAAACAAGGTCCACATAGACTTAAAAGTGTGGACATAACAGTGTTACACTATTTCTGTTCTAGTGACCAAAACCCCAGGTGTTACAAACCTGTAACTCCATTTTCTTTCCAGGTTTTGGCCTCAGCAAGTTACAAATTCTATTTAGTTTATCTTTATGGGACCCTTGGTCAAGGTACAAAAAAAAGACACGCGCGCGCGCGCGCATGCACATGCAGGCACGCACGCACGCACGCACGCACGCACACACGCAACGACACGCACACACACACACACACACACAAACACACACACCAAAGTGTGCCTGTGCCTCTCTCAACAAAACAAAATATAAAAAAGTAAACTACCCATTCCTGCACTATCAGGGAAAGAGTTTCCAAATAGAAAAGAAAGGTGAAGCATACAACAATATGTATAATGAAATTAATGTGTCTAACATTCCGGACTGTTTTTATCAATGCATGAAACATGTTTTCTTAAAAATCAAAGAGTGGACCCTTTGTTTTAGAAAGTGATGTCAGTGGTATTCACGGAAAGTGGGTTGGTGGTCATTCATTCTGTCACTCAGGCTTTGGTGTTTTCATCCGTTAAGGGCTGGGTAATTCTGCACATGTATGTCGAATCAGAACAAGCACAGATGACTTGGCAGCAATGCAGCTTCTTCACTGATGGTTAGCAGTTTTATATTTTAAATTTAAGATCTGATCATGTCTGTAATGTCTTAAGTTAGCAAACGGAATGGTGGTCCTAGCAAGAAATGCAAACTTGTATAACAAGATAATAAATGTGAAAAATAGGTTGAAGAGCTTTGTTAGAATGTTATATTAATAATCACATGCTATTCTCACATATATTGCAATTGTCCTTCTTAGTTGCATTTTAAGTTAAAGCCCATGAAGAAGATCTATCTTTTTGTTTTAAGTCAGAAGAGAAATGAAGAGGTAGCCTGTCAACGAGTGTTAATTTGACTGAGAGAGAGAGAGAGAGAGACTTGATTCATTTTTGATTGAAAAAAGAACTATGTTTTTTTAAATTGCAGGTTCTTTTTTCTGTCAGAAATGAATCAAGTCTCTCTCTCTCTCTCTCTCTCTCTCTCTCTCTCTCTCTCTCTCTCTCTCTCTCTCTCTCTCTCTCTCTCTCTCTCTCTCTCTCTCTCTCTCTCTATCTCTCTCTCTCTCTCAGTCTGTCTGTCTCTGTCTCTCACTCTCTCCTCTCTGTGCTTGTGTGTAAGCATGTACAGTACTGATAGCGTCCATGAATTCTTTTTCACTTTGCTAACCTGCAACAGTTCTTAATGTATGACTACAGGTCCTCGTGATACAAATGCAGCATTACAGCAGTGGTCCATGCCACAACATAGTGGTGTCAACAGACCATCACCATGCCGACAGCTTTCTCTTCCTGTCACCTCGTCTGCCCAAAATGGTAATCATTTTGTTTAGACATTTGGCTTGGGGTTATGTGTACATGTAAGCGTGCTGTTGAATTTTTTTTTCTTTTTTTCTTTTTGTTGTTGTTGTTGTTTTTTCAAGGGGGATGTCCTTTTTTTGTTTTGTTTATTGGGGAACAGGTAATGTGGGTGGGTGGGTGGGGGGGACTGACTTGGTGTCTTTTTCATTCCCCCTCAGTGGCATTGGTCTCGCATCATTGATTCTGGCTGCTCCGTACGCAGCCACACACAGACTGATCCAGTCGCTCCCGCACCTTGGACATCCTCCATGGAGCAGTCGATGCCCGGTTCTCATGAAGGGGCCTGCACTGCACTGCTGCCGACTCACTTTGCTGGTGTTCAGTGATGGCTGTTCTGATTCGGTCTGCATCAAACCCAGCCTACCAAACTCTCGGCTGACAGCAGTGATTTGCCTCCTCATGGAACCAGCATGACAGAGCACTCCCGTCTGAAAGGCACCGACAGTCCCCAGAACTTGCTAGTGCCGGCGACTTGGACACAACGTCATGCTGATGCTGATGCAAATCTGTTGCTTTCAGCTATTTGGCTCTAGAGTTTATGTGGTGTGCAGGTGTCTTGCTGGTAGGGTTGTGTTTTCATCTCAGGGGGAGAAATCCAAAATTGAGAGAATTTGTACATGTACATTTTCTGTTGATTTCCCAGCATACAGAAAGTTCGAGGAAAAGAAAGAAAACGAGAAATAGGCAAAAAGTTTTTTTGGGGGGTATACAATTTTTAGCGATTCTGGAATTTCAGGGCTTCTACTTTCGACACCCACCTGCAAAGATGTTTTCTGTCCATCTTGTTTTCTTTCCTTCAAAGATAAAAATGATTGAAGCAGAAAATGTCCAGGTGTTTTACCACTGCCAGATGAACACGCACACTAGTGTGCATATCCCACACAATTTTGTCTTAATACCATTACTACACTGTGGGCAGGGCACATGGCATAATTTCCTGGTCCTACAGCTCAGGCATCATGCTCAGTCCCTGCTTTTACATACATTTGGCCACTTTGTTGGGTTTTTTTTTTTTTTTTACCTTAACAGACAATAATCAACAGGATTGTGTTTGGTATGCATTAAAGGGATTTTTGAACTAAAACAATTTATTTCTTTTTTAATCATTATACATTATCCTCAGACTTAAACACACACACATACATACACACATACTCTCTCTCTAACCAAAAACAAATGAAGACAGAGTCAATCAAAGCTAAATTAGTGGCATTTGAGATCGCCACATTGCTGAATAGTAAGGAAAACCAATATATTTTTCAGCTTTGATTTTATTTGAGATGCATTGAAATCACTTTTTTTTAATGTCAGATCATGCTATACCAATCATGAAATTTAAAATGAATGTGTTCTACGTATTTAGGAATAGTGGAAAGTGGCATCATTAATTTTTGTTGTTATTTTAAAGAGCGTGAACTTGGACAGTTAAGCATACATTTCAACACTTAGGCATGTACTTACACCAGTTTATAAAATGGATGGTGGTATATTATGAATTAAAAGATTTCAAACTTGTCAAGGCCTTCTGTTCGTTGTATGCCTTTTTTGAAAATGAATTTCACTTTCCTTCTCCCATCCCATTTGCATTATGTGGGCATTTTCATTGAAGAGTCGGCACTTGAAAGGGGGAGGGAAGGTGGAATCCATTCTTTTTTTAAAGGTATACATCCAGCAGGGTGCCTTGGCATCACCTGCCCCCTCCTCCTCCTTGAAACACTTACTTGTTATACACAACCTGGAACACACACTCTTGTATTGAATAAGCACAAATGCCCACATATTCACCGTTGTCACCCTTATCCCCTTCTGGCCCTGATTTTGCACAGAATCCACAAGACTTCTAGCATGTGATGTGTGCATCCTTCTAACCAACTATAAGTTCCGCACACTCTGTTCAGCTTGTTCACATTTAAATCATTTAAAAATCTGACAACAGAAGCAAATGGGATCAATTTTTGTAATTATATCTATGAACACACGCATGTACATATATGTGTGCATTCCCCCCACCCCCCCCACACACACACACATTCTCACACACACACGCACACACTAGTGTAGTGTGGTAAGATAAGACATTCAATCATGTAATCAAAAGAAAATAAACACATCATCTGAAGATGCGCCACAATGGCAAAAAGTACCATGTAACAGTGAATGAGCAAATAAATAAACCAATAAATAATGAATGAATGAATGAATACTGAAATGAATTAGGAATTATAATGTACACGTCTCTATGGATACTGCAGTGCCCATGTGGAACAATCTGTCCATTCATACTGTTTTTAATGTTAGCAACTAAAAGTGTAAATATATATTGAAGACTGATGTAAAGAACCAGACAAAATGTAAGGAAAATATAAAGAGCAAAACAAGAACAACAATAAAAGTTTTGAAAAATTCTTATATGATACCATGCTTTGAAACTACTTATCGTAAACAATGTGTATCACAAACTTTTGCTGTCAATTGGGGGAAAAGTGTAAATTGTCTCCCAGTCACTGTAATATCTAATGTGTTTCCTTCAAGTTGCATTAATTTCAGCAGTGCGCATTATTATTAATAAGTCAGTACTATGAAATGAAGATTTCAAGAAATCTGTACATTTCCAAATCTTTACTTTTGCAATTTTCCTGGAGTCTTCTTGCTGTGAGAATGCAGGTGATAATGAAAGTCTGGAACTAATGCCTCTTTGCTGGTTCCTCTGCTGATAGGGTGTTCCTAACACATTAATCTGCTGGCACATCCATGACAGATAAGACTGGCTTTCCCACCAGTCCTCTGTGTCCACTGCTAGCTGGCCAGATTGTGCAGGGTCAAGGCAAGGTCACATGTGCTGCCAGCCTTGACCTCCCCTTGGGGGGGACAGTTTGGACAAAATCATGAAATCTGAAAAGTGCTTAACTGGTACAGCTGGAAGCAGCATTGTCGGGTAGCCAGTCCTTGCAGGCAAAGGGAAGCAAAGTGGGTCACAGCCTTTGCATGGCAGGGAATGATTACAATCATTGACTTGTTTTAGACACCTCTTGTGGAACTGGGCGGGTCAGAGCTTCTGTAGACTTGTAAAATTATCGCTAACAGATCAAACACAGCCACACAAACTTATCGTTATAACTGTAAAGTGCATGTCAAAAAGAGTCTGCACATGCAAAAAACAAACAAACAGTAAAAATGGCTAATAGAGTTCTGGTGGGCATCGTTCAGTTTTCAGTGTTCGGCTTGGTCCTTGCTTTGAAAGAGAAAAATTGGAACTTGATTCCACATCAAACTACAATGTGATGGAACCCAGCAGAAGTCGGTGACTACACCTTGAAATACTATACATTTATACAATATTTAATTTCATGAAGTAGAGCTGTCCAAGCTTCACAGTCTAAATGTTGGAAATATCAAAACAGATTTTGAACCAATGCGAAACGTGTTAGAAAAGGTCACTGATGTGTTAGTTATGTGATTGAGAGCCATAAGTATGGCATATATAGTTCCTTCTGTACACACTAGTACACAGTGAAAACCTGTTTCCAAAGTAAAATGATTTTTGTATTTTTAGATTTGGAATGACAAATCCAGATCCACTAACAGTTGTGTCTATTAGTGATCTATTAGTATAGATTTAAAGGTGGTAAAATTCACTCTTTTCTAAATTTTTCTCACATTGTTTGCTAAAATATTAATGTCTTCATTTCTCTTCTTATATTGATAAATTCATAGTCAGAATTTCCATTGATGTGCTACCATTGAGGCATTTTATATGGAATTTATATTATGTCACTGTTACAACTTGACCTGAGATCAGTAGTATAATTTCTTACTGGCTGATTCACAATATGTTTTTTCCTGTCTCTGGGAAATCCCCCTTTGAGTTCATGATTATTAACCAAAAGACTCACACACGCACGCGCGCGCACGCACGCACGCACGCACGCACGCACGCACGCACGCACGCACACACACACACACACACACACACACACACACACACACTAGTATAGTGTGGTAAGATAAGACATGGAAAATGTATTTTGACACATCTAGACTTATTTGTTCATAAGACATTAAGAGGTAAACTATTTGCCACCTTGTAACACTTGTACTACTGAAGTAATGTTTACAGATTGTAGCATTTTAAAAACAGGTTACAAAATTCTTTGAAAGTGTGTGTGTGTGTGTGTGTGTGTGTGTGTGTGTGTGTGTGTGTGTGTGTGTGTGAATCTAACATAAATAATATATTCACATTCACAGCTAAGACGTGTGTGTGTGTGTGTGTGTGTGTGTGTGTGTGTGTGTGTGTGTGTGTGTGTGTATTCACAGTCACAGTTAAGATGTTTTATCAAAGATATTGTAATGCTTTTTTTTCAATCACACAGACTGTTATACTTCCAAATTTAAGATCTGGTAAGCTTTGTTAGAGAGAGAGAGAGAGAGAAGGAGAGAGAGAATGTGTTTGGGTGTGTCTGTGTGTGCATCTACATACGTGCATGTGTGTGTGTGTGTTTATGCATGTGTGTGTGTGTGCATGTGTATGTGTGCATAATGTGGGTAGTGTGTGTGAGAGAGAGAGAGGGAGAGAGAGTGAGTGAGTGATTGAATGTGTGTGTGTGTGTGTGTGTGTGTGTGTGTGTGTGTGTGTGTGTGTGTGTGATTTATTTAACGTCTTTCCACTAATCGTGATATTAGACGAGTGTGTGTGTGTGTGTGTGTGTGTGTGTGTGTGCATAACAAATTTCAAGTTTAACACACACAAAATTGCTTTTCCACTCACCTCCAGTAATGTTCTCGTGTACAGTAATAGTTGTAAATAAGTTGCCTGATGATTGATTTCTTCTTAAACTAAAAGCAGCCAGCATTCACCAGCTGACAATTCTGCTGTGCTACGATCTGGTTCAGATGTTTTCTGTCTGTACTAGTTACCAGTAAACTCCCAGTATGACAGGTGCTCTCCCAGGCTGATTACGGGATCACAAACTCGGCAAAGGAAAATCAAGGTTGGGAAGAATGACCATTTATGGAATCTGAAGCCTGCACATGTGTGTTATTTTAAGTACATCCTTGTGCTAGTTCACATGATCATTGCACAGTATTCTCAGCTCTTACTGAACAAGGATAGTTGTGTCGGATTGGGAAGTTTTGACAGAAACATAGTTTGCACATGAGTATCGGTTTTAAAGCTTGCTTTGGAAATGATCCAATTTTTTTCATGCCCAACCCATGCGGGAAAAAAAGGATGGAAAAACCTCACCTCTTGAGAAAAGGGAAAGCTGATTTACTTTGATTTTGAGAGGGAGCACCTTGATAGCGATATTGCCTTACAGATGTTTCCATGAAGACCATGCTCTTTTCACCCATACCAGAACCATACCCCATCAAGTTGAGGACATTAACCCCTTGACTGCAGCTGGCAATTTGCTAGTCCCCGAGAGACTGCACCCCCCTTGTGGTCAGGATAGGTTAGACAGATAGGTCATTCTCAAAAACAGTGTGGTGTGATAGTGACCCAAATTGCTCGAGCTATTATTTGGCTGTATTAAATTGAAAAATGAGATGAATGTTTTTTATTGACTGCATTTGTATTAAAGAAATAAATTTTAAATGATTCGTGAGTTGTTGTGGTTTTCTTGTTAAAAATCTCGATGTTAGTCACAAAATATGGTCAAACCAACATGGCGGATTTGTGACATGTGGTGCCTGCTTCAAACAAATAGTCTTGGGACCACAAGATTGATATTTTGACAAATAAAGTATATAAAATTGTTTACTTACTCATCCTTTTACAATCACATAAAGAAAATTACGTTTTTTATTTACTACCAGTCAAGAAAGGGGGCCCACATTAAATTTACCCGTCGCGGTCGGGGACCCTTGGTTTCCGATTTTGCCAAATAAAAAACTTCATGCAAAAACAACTAAACATTGTAATGCATGCATTTAAATACACACTGAGGGAAGGGAAAACAGAGTGCAACATTAAGATACATCGATTTATGACGTCTGCTTTCTAATCCTCGTACGTAATTAATTTCGCCTGAGAGGGCATCGTTTCCCTTTTTTTCATCTCGCGACGATCACGAAAAGCGGCCTGGGAAATCCAAGACCTTCATTCACTTGCTGAGTTTTTTTTCCCCCAGCGCTGACTCATTACCTAAAACATCTCTGGCATCTACTTTTTCCCCGCCAAAGAACATCGTGATGATTTACCGAGCTGCTGTCTTTTGTCTTCTGCCTAGTTCGTGAGAGGTCGCGACCGAGTGCTTCGTCCCGATGCATCTATTCAAGGTGAGTTTACTGGCTTCTATCTCATTCTCAATCGTTTGAAAAGTAACCTCTCTTCCCAAGTATTGTTGTTTCGTCAGTGTTTCTTTAAATTAACTTAAAACCGCACTATGTTACTTAGAAATGCATGTGTTTTCACGGTTATCGGTCAACTCTGTAAACCTGTCGTCTGCTACTCTTGATTGTTATCGGCGGACACTTTTTGCCAGTTTTAAGAAAAGACCCTTTCAAATCACTCAAAAAAAGAACAGGAAAATAATTAATTTAAATATGAAAGGGTTGTTCATGTGCAGTACAGGAATATTAAACGAACTCTAAATAGATTTATTTTCTTTTTTGTACAACGTCGCGGTCAAGACCAGAAACGTACGCACTATGGTATCTTGTGCCGACCGACACACTCTTAGAAAGCTTTTTTTATTTTCCCTTTGTTTTAAAAACATGTTCAGTGTTTTTTCCTTTGGAACAATTACAAACACGTTTTGAAACATGGTGTGGATTTTTGTTTTTTATCTGTAGGGGTGAGGTTTTTTCTTTTCGTAGATGCAAAAATTCGACAGACTGTGTTAGTAGTGACGGGAATTCACGGCTCTATGGTTCTTGTCTCGACGATAGATCCAGTAACTTGGACAGAACTATGTCGCGTGTTTTGTCTGTCATTCATGATTTATTTAATTGTATCACTCGGCTTTCCATTAAAAATGCAAACCAAAATTTAAATATTTGTTATTTTATCTCACATAAAAACTGTTGCCGTAAACACTCAAACATATCGGTCGAGCGGAAAATTGTACAATTTGTTTCTTGTCATGGACCGACCCTTTTGTCATGTAAATTATCCCTTTTCTGTTTCCCACATTTTCTTTTGTTGATGTCTGAGAGCGATTGTCTCACAATGTTTTGTCTGACTTCTGTGATTCACGTTCCGACTTGTGAAAGCTAATCGTCATTTTCGCTGTGCTTTAGTTTAACTGTGCTCGGTCGTGAGCGGAACTCACTGCCCCGGCATTTCTCGTCACAACTAAACACGTCACTACGTTCTAATCACGTTTCGCTGTATTTTTTTTAATCTAAGGGAAGCAGAGCTGCTTTCTTGTTTTAAAATTTTAAGTTCCTTTGAAATCTGTTTTTATGCTCCTATTTATGCTTACTATTTTTGTTTTAAAACTAATGAATCTTTTTAGTCTATGATTTTTGACAGAAACCAAACCATGGGATTGGATATTTCGCTTTTGTTGCTGTTGTTATTGTTGACCTCTATATTTACATCATTGCACCATTTCTATAGGAATGTATGAGACGCGTGCTTGACAAAAATATCAACCCCCAGCTGTAAGGTTTGACACAAACAGCAAATGCGTTTCAGTTCACATCACACACACAACACACCACAACACAAACACATCAAACCCCAACACACACACATCACATCACATCACATCACATCCCCTCACACAACACAACCACCCACACACAAAGAAACCGTGAACACCCTTTTCAACTTTTTTCTTTTAAAATTATTTCCCCAAGTGAAACAAGCAACCCATGTAGGCCTACAGTGAAATGCGTTTGTGGTGCGTGCTGGGGGCGCGCACGTGTGCGTGCGTGTGCGTTTTTGTTCTTTAGTTTTGCGTCTTTTCGCTTTAGGTAAATTTAGACCAAAGTGATATTGTCGGAGTGAATGAGAAATTGAGTACGTGTATGTGAGAGAGTGGTGTGTTTGTAAATAGATGTGTGTGTGTGAGGTGTGTGTACACTTTGCGCGCGAAAAATGCAAATTTTATGTATGCTGCGTTTACGAGTGTAAGGCTTTGTGTGTGGGGTTTTGGTGTGTGTGTGTTGTGTGTGTGTGTGTGTGTGTGTGCGTGCGCGCGCTATTAAATTTTACTTGCAAAACTAATTAAGATTAAGATTTTTTTGGTATATCTTTTGATATAAGCACAATTTTTTTACACTCTGTTGTCTAGGCTTACCCTCCCTACCCAAACCCAACCTATCTTCCTTTCTGGAAGCCAAGCCACTGATCCCATATGGAACCACGCAGATGTGGACGACTTGCACGAAAAAGGGCAAAGCCTCAGCAAGAATCTTCAACCCCTACCCTACCCCCATCCCCCCTAAAAAAACAGCTTTGTCTCATGCTGAGAGGTGTAAGCTTACAGGCAGAAAATTAAAGAAGACTCAGACAATTTATGAAAAAGTACTTGTTTGAGAACAAAGAAAAATGCAAGCCTACAGCCCAAAATCTATCTGAAGAGAAAAAGGGCAGACCAAAGATCAAAAATACACTTAGAAAGCAAAAGGAGAGGCAGAGAAAGAAAGCTAGCCGGGCAACAAAAAATGCTCACTGGACAGATGTTTTAGCAGAGGGGAAAATCAGAGAGCAAAAATGGAGGGAAGAGAAGAGAAGGCAAGCAGAAAAAAATGCACTGGAAAATAGGGAAAAAAAGAATGAAAGGAGAAGACAACTTTATCAGGAGAAAAAGGGGGCGGCTAGGCAGAAGAACAGTAAAGCAGTTCAGTGTGAGGCTAGCAGTAGTTCAGTAGGTCAACTGACCGTTCCAACAGATTTTGAAGAACGGTCCCCAGAGGCCCAACGGAAGGCATGCAGAGGGCCAGATCCACTCTTCCAAAGAGTCTCGGAAGTTTGTTTGTACTGTTTTCTTCCCCAATTTAAAAGGCAAGCCCCAAGAAAAAATCTTTGCCAGTTCCATGAAAAACACTTCTTCTGAATCAAACGAATGGGCCATCTCTTCATGAACGCTTGTCTGCGTCTTAGAAATCGGCAACTTTCAGCCGACAGGCAGGCAGGGGTATTCTTTTCAGTGTCTGCAAGGCATTGGGACATTCAAAGACAGAAGTGCCATGCTGGGTTTTTCACTGGACAACCATCAAAAGGCTGAGAAGGGGCAGGAAGCAACAGCCAAAAAGAAATCCCGCTGATGCGCTTGCAAAGCGTTTTTGAGGAGTCGGCCACTACCCCTTCCTGACAAACAGTTGGTCGCAAAAAAAGTGGCAAAGCAGCTGCCAGTGCTTGATCGACCACTCAAAGGCTGCATCAAGAGTTCATTTCCAGTGGCCAGGAATAGCTTTTCCAAGTTTGCCAAGTGTCGTCAGCCAACATTCGTTTTTATGGCACAGGCAAAACTGGGCAGTGTCTCTGACAGTGGATAATCCATCATGGGCCTGTATCCATCTGAGGGCCTGCACACCTGGGCCCCTATGGGCCCTCTACGGGGATGGGAACTGCTGCCCCGATGTGGATCTGTCCTGGCCCGGGGAACAGGGACCGCCACCTGGATATGAGGGCCAGAATAGCTTTAGAGCTGATCATCCACAGGTCCCATTATCTGGGGGGAGAGGGTCATCCTGCCATTGGTGATTTGCCCATCTCTGTGCTCAGTACTCCCATCACTTCACAGGAGAGTTCTGACCACAGACGCCATTGGCAGGATCTTTGAGACGGAGGTGAGGGATCTCCTCAGGCCAGGCACTACATGGGAATGTGGCAGGTTCTGGCCCCGTCCTCAGTTCTGCGGCGCCCCATTTATTCAACTATCCCGAGCATGGGGGCTACAAAGTCAGGCAGCAGCTTCCATCAAGTCTGCATCCCAAGATTGCCACCCGAAGACCACACACCCTCCCTATCTCCCAGCATCATGTGGACACACAACAGGGGAAGAAACCGTCCTGCCCTGACATGGCGACCCCCAAACCCTTTCGTCGTCTGTTGCCATTTTGTCGAATCCTTTTTATTTGAAATGATTTGACTGGAAGTTGGATTACATTCACCCCTTTGTAAGGGATAAGCATCCACCCTGTAATACTGGAAGTGCTTGCGGAGTTCAAAACCTATGCTTAAAATTAAGATAATATTCTGCTAAATCAGATTTTTGTAACAAAATTATACAATAGAGGTTATGGCAAAAATTAATAGTAGTCACAAATTTTTTGAATAACGTAATATGATAATATGATATGATATGCAAAAATTGCTTTTAAGTTTTTAAATTACTAGCATTTAATAAGTTATTTTAAACCCAAAATGCTTTAAAAAACTATCCCCCTCTCTCATAAAGTGACATGAAGAAGCCGGCTTTATTATGAGTTCTTATCTGAACTATAATTTGACTTCACAACCCAGCAGTATAATTTCGATGAGCCTTTTCCCCTTAACACTAATTTATAACTTCAACTTGTTCAAATGTCAGCACAAACCCCGGAGATTTCCTGTTGGTTGCCGTGCCAAGGACAAGACAGCAGTCCAGTGTGTTGCCCAGGTAATATAGGAGACTGTAGGACCAACGGCTTTTTTGTTTAATGTGACTGACCCACAGTTTAAAAAATAATGAAGGTTTTTATTAGTTCGTTTTTTCTTTGAGTTTCGTTTAACTTACAGTGCAAGAACGTCACATTATGATTTAAAAACTACTTTGAATCTGTTTCAGATCACGAAGAAAACTGCCGAGGGAGACTGGGGGTGTACCTGAAGGATGTTTGTGAGGAAAAGGGAAATGGCCAGGGCAAGGCCACAGAATTTTTCATTCCCCTGACTGACATCCAGCGTGTTTCGGGAGGAGGACTACACCATGAAGATGGAGCACAGGGGCCGTCATCTACAAATTTCAATAGAATTATGTGTATTGTGTAGATGATGGCTGTCTCCCTTTTCAGCAATGACACAGCCGTCAGGTATGTGTGAAAAGCGAACTATTGTTGCCACCCGAGCTCTAATATCATTACCATTTGAAATATATATTTTAGTGGAAGGCAATATTTCAAGTTTTAGCTCTTAGTTCCCTAGTGTTTTATTTATTGCCTTTTTGTGAGGGTTTTGTTTTGTTTTGGGGTTTTATTTGGTATGGGGTTCCATGTTTAAACCGAAAACGGTTTTTTGTGTCACAACCCACACATTTCACTTATATTAGTGTTGAAATATTTGATTACTACAATTATTGTACAAAAAAATGTGCTATGTGTCATGAATATGATTGCATGGTTAAATTTTTTCAAATTTTTGGGGTCTTTGTGGGGTGAACTGAATGAAAAATAAACTTCAAATGAGCGGATACAAAAACTGTCTTATAGTGTCATTTGAAAATGAGCTTGAATTGTATTTTATCAATGATCCCCTACTTTTTATTTTGGGTTTGTTTTATTTATGATTTAAAAGACATTTTGCAGTGTTTTTTGTTTTGGTATTCCATCTTGAACACTTTTTTATGCTACTTTTGGGGTTTTCCCTGTCCCCAACCGACACGGGGCTAAAAATAGAATTTTTATTCTTCAAATACAAGGAAATGAGCTGATCAGTTATAATTTTTTTTTACAGCATATAATGTGTGCTAAGTGCTCTATTATATGGCAAAGTGCATTAGTTCCATTTACATTATTTTTGAAATCATGTCACAAAAAACAGCACATGTTTCTGAGAATGGGCTCAGATCTGTTGACTATGCATTTCTGTCTTCTTGTGTGTTGTTTACATGGGTAGGCTCCCTTTGTTCGGGTGAAACAGTGACACTTTAAACCCTTCTCAAAATGAGACTTATTCTCCTTCAAATCCAGTAAACATAACAGGCATTCACTCATGTTCAGCACTGAAGAGATTAAAGAGTGGTTTGCTTCCATCCCAATCCCCTAACATTTGTGTGGGAAAAGTCTATTGTTTAAATTTTTTTTTTAGTAAGTTTTTACGTTGCTGTTCTTTCTTCCTCCTGGCTTTGACAGTCCTCTGCCCGTGTTCCAAGGTGACCATTGGTGAAAAATTTACTTTTTGTATTTGACCATTTTTAATCACACTGTGAAGGCAAGCACTGTTTTACTTTGAGGGAAACAATGTCATAACACGGCAATCAGTCTGCATGCTGTTTGATGGGTTTTGGTGGGATTTTTGGGGGTATTGTCTTGGTTGAGGGGAGGAAAGTATGTTTGTATATTTTGTTATTGTTTTGGTTAAGGGGAGGAAAGTATGTTTGTATTTTTGTTTATTGTTTTGGTCAAGGGGAGGAAAGTATGTTTGTATTTTTTGTTATTGCTTTGATCAAGGGAGGAAAGTATGTTTATATTTTTTTGTTATTGTTTTGGTCAAGGGGAGGAAAGTATGTGTGTATTTATTGTTTTGGTTAAGGGGAGGAAAGTATGTTTGTATTTCTTTGTTATTGTTTTGGTTAAGGGAGGAAAATATGTTTGTATTTATTGTTTTGGTTAAGGGGAGGAAAGTAATGTGTGTATTTATTGTTTTGGTTAAGGGGAGGAAAGTATGTTTGTATTTTTTTATTGTTTTGCTTAAGGGGAGGAAAGTATGTTTTGTTTTGCTTTTAATTGTTTGGTTAAGCAGGGTTCGCGCTAGGATTTTCAAAACCAGTCCCCTCGTCTCCTACCCCGACCGTTTTTCAGCGCCTCTGAGCAAAACCAGTCCCTGTGAAAAAATTCCGGTAGCATTGCAAATTGTCATTTCATCATTTGCATCAACCTCCAGCCATCTGAAATCTTTCAGCCATGATTCTCTGAATTATCATGCTTACATTTCATTTTCTTGCTACTGCTGGTGCTAGACCAATCTGTGCTGGTGGAGCTGATTGGAGTACTGTCACTCGAAGTCTGTGGTCGGTCTGAACTGCCTAAACTTGCGCTTCTTTCCGGCTGCCTGTCTGAATCACTTCTTCGACTTCGTGAAAAAAATGAAAACATTGACTGCTGGTTCTTTTCTGCCATTGTGATCCCACTGATCATTCAATGAATAGGCGCGTGAATAAGTACGGGGCTCTGCTGCATCCAGTTTGAAAATTGTAATGACGCGACTTAGCCTAGCATCGCAAGCGACGACCCAGACAGACGTCTGGAGAAGTTGCGAGTAACAGGCAGTAAAGCGCGTCTGTACAGCGCGTCTGTAAGTTTTTTATTATGGGACATTCGCTATTCTGCTCTAAGCCTGCAGCGGTTATTGCCGATGGGCTAGGCCTAAGTGAAAACTGCATGTGTGCGAAGAGGCCGGAGGGTGGTGGAGGGGGAGAGGGCTGGTTGAAAGATAAGGCAAGTAAAGTGCTTTGCTAGGAAAGCCTGGGCCACATAATTTGTAATGAACGATCAACTTTTTCTTTTTCTTTTTCACCCTTTTTAAATTTTTTGATTTTCTTTTTTTGCCCCATAAAATCTGTAACCATCCCAGCAAAATAAAACCAGTCCCTGGGACTGACAGCTAAAAAAAATTCCAGTATTCCCTCTTTATAACCAGTAATTTACTGGTAATTGCCAGTTAACGCGAACCCCGGTTAAGGGGAGGAAAGTATGTTTGTAATTTTTTTTTTATATTGTTTTGGTTAAGGAGAGGAAAGATGTTTGTATTTTTAGTTATTGTTTTGGTGAAGGAGAGGAAAGTATTTTTTTGATTTTTTTGCTATGGTTTTGGTTAAAGGGGAAAGGAAAGTATTTTTTATTGTTTTGGTTAAGGAGAGGAAAGCATGTTTGTATTTTTTTTCTTTGTTTTGGTTAAGGGAAGGAAAGTATGTTTGTATTTATTGTCATTGTTTTGGTTAAGGGGAGGAAAGTATGTTTGTATTTATTGTCATTGTTTTGGTTAAGGGAAGGAAAGTATGTTTGTATTTATTGTCATTGTTTTGGTTAAGGGGAGGAAAGTATGTTTGTATTTATTGTCATTGTTTTGGTTAAGGGGAGGAAAGTATGTTTGTGTTTATTGTTTTGGTTAAGGGAAGGAAGGTATGTGTGTGTGTGATATTCTTCGCGCTAGCATACACTGCTCTAACACTTCTGCTAAGAGTGGAAAGGGATTTAACATGCATGCAGCTTTGATGGCGTTTTTTTTCTCTCTCTCTTTATGCATGCATTGCCTCATGGGATGTTAATTTAAAGGACATGGTAAGGTTAGGAGTCTACACGTATTGACTCTGTGGAGAAAACCTCCTCTGAGCTTGTTATAGGAATTGAACCCAAAGCTCTTGGCTTAAGAGAACTATATTTTATCCACAAGATGAAGTATTGTCTATTACCTCCCCTGCTATGCCAAGCAGGTGGGACTTGCCCACCTCAGTGTTGTGTGTGTGTGTGTGTGTGTGTGTGTGTGTGTGTGTGTGTGTGTGGTGTAAAGCAGTATTTTGTGGCAAATTGTCAATTGTGACTTCTGTTCTGAAATCAAGTGAGGGCAAATAATTTACTAGTTGACACCCTTCAGTAATCAGTCGGTTTCAGTCTTCAAATTTTGGAAGTCATCCCATTGTTTTAGACCATAAGCAAGTTGTCTTGGGTTGGGGTATGTGGTAACCTAGGGTTTAAGAGAGGGGGAAAAAATGAGATTGCAGGAGAAGCAAAATGGGGGTGTCTTAATCCATAATAGTGTTTTCATTGTCTATTGGTAGTAGTTGTTCTGTTCTCGGCAGAAGCTTCACTTACCTGGCACATTGCTGACAGGCAAGGCCAGTGCATTGTTGGCCTGTGTTGATAAATCGTGGAAGGTACGGTAATCCGAATTTGTGAACTGACAGACTTGTCTGAATGAAAGATCACCCAGTCACCTTTGTGCGGTATGGAATCTTGGGAAAAAAGATTTGCAGTCAGTCTTCGTTCTCCGGAAGTGCATTACTGCACTGTCAGCAAGCAAAGCAGCATCGGCTTATCCAAAATTATTGTTAGATATCTGCTTGGACTGGATACCTCTGCATGTCGAAAACTTGGCAGAAAGATGGCACATCACCATCCCTGTGTGCAGGAGGAAATCTGCGAACACTGTTCAGTCAGCTTGTCAGTCAGTGCCCATCTCAAAATCCATCCCTGGGATGCAAACCATTACTAGAAATGGATATGCTGTTTTGAAAGTGCAATATTTGCACAGAATTCTGCAATAATTGCAACCTCTGACAGTCAGTCCAACCAAATGAGGACATCCCTGATCAGTAGTTTGAGATGATATGGGTCAGGATGGGTTTTGGTTGTTGTTTTTTTTTCCCCTTTTTTTGAGAAGATCCTAGATCAGTAGTTTGAGATCCATATAGGTCAGGGTTTTGTCGGGTTTTTTTTTCACCTTTCCACTGGCTCATAATGCTGTTGTGACTGGCAGTGTCTTTGTCTTATCTTTCTACCACTGCCAGTGTGAGTCAGCATCTAAGAATCTTCAAGAAAATCAGAGGTTGCAAAGACTCCTGTCTAGCAGGCCTGAATTGAGTCCAGTTGCCGGCACAAAATTGTGTACACCAAAGGAAAAAAAGGGTGCAGGTTAGCAATGTTGTTTCTAAGTTTGTTGTACAACTCATTACTAGCTTGACACAAAGGAATGATTGCTTGTTTTCAGGTATACTTTGCTCTAAACTATTTCTCTTCTTTTCCACAGTAACTATATCTTTCAACAGTAACTGTTCCTTCCAAAAGTAAATAAGCCTGTGTTATTGTAAACAACTAGGGATGGCCTACTAGTGTGTGAAAATTACAAATCAATTGAAATTTTACCTGTATTGTGGACAAAAGAGAGACGTATGACAGTGAAGCTCAGACGCTCGATTTTTTTTTCTTTTACCCTTTTTTCATCTATGTTTGCCCCAAACATGCAGATGAAATAGTAATGTTTGGCAAATTTGAATAATTTTAGCAAGAGAAATAACCCTTCTGCCACCAAAAGTGTGTATGCTGTAAGCAAACAATATGTTATACCACTAAAACGATAGGCTGTACTTATACTCCACAACCATGAAAGAGTCTCGGCTTGTCATGAATGTATTGTCTTGTGGTCTGAGCGCAAGTCTTTCAGTGGTAAGCCAAGATTTGATTTGCTGCATGCACAATAAGTTTATGAAATAAGTGGGGCAACGAAAGAGTTGTTGCTTGCAGAGCTATGTAGAAAAACACTCATTTCACAGGCCTGTCTTGTAGACACTTCTCGTGGTCATAGGCTTTTTTCTTTCTGTTCATTGATTTTGTTTGCATTTTCCTATTCTGCAGGGCTTTGTGTCCATCTGATGCATAAAGACATAAACAAAAATCTAAAGAGAAAAGCTGGAGACTGTGGGAGTCCATGATGCCATACTATCTCTGTGTGTCACAAGATATGTACAGCAATTGCTCGTTCATTTTCGTTGCCCTGATTATTCTGTTTCTTGCCTGAAGAAGACCAACAGGTCAAAAGCGTCATGTTTTGTCTTGTGATTCGTTTGTCCACATTTTTTTGGGCGGTGTGCTGACATTAACATTTAAGATTTGTTTAGATTTCCACCTGCAGTCGCCTCACTTTGCAACTAGATCTACCATGATTTTCAGTTCGTGAGTGTAGCACAGTACCAGTTCAGCTGCAGTGTTCCCTCACTTGGTCACATCCTATTCCTCGTTGTCACGAAGCCTCTGTTTTTCCTTCCCTAACCATCTCAAGTGTTGTTGTTTTTTTCCTTCTCTAACCATCTCAGGTGTTTGTTCCTGGTGTACTGCATATTGGACGTGACAGAGACTGGGATAGAAGTGCTCAAGTAGAAGAAAAAAAGAGTTGGAGCTAGGATAGTTTGGGGTCCTGTGAGTAGAACACTTCAGACACGCAGCGCTCTGGTATTGTTAGTTATGTTGAGTACCTGGAACATGCTGTGAACAGGAAAGTTTCTGTAGCACTATTTGCAGTGGTTCTGTGATACAGTTCTTCCAGTTTTCCTCTGTCTGCCTGCCGCTGCTCTCTCCCTCTCCCTCTCACCCTTTCTTTCTTTCCCTGTATCTCTCTCTCTCTCTCTCTCCCTCTCTCTCCCTCTCTCTCTTTCTCATTCTGTCTCTCTCTCTCTTTCTTTCTCTTTCTGTCTCTCTCTCATCAGTCTGTTTCTCTCTCTCTCTTTCTCTGTCTGTCTGTCTCTCCTTCTCCCTCTTCCTCCCTTCCTCCCCCACTCTCAAACCACACACACACACACACACACACACACACACACACACACACACACACACACACACACACACACAGATTACGTCATACCTAATTCTGATCTTTAGGGATTTCAGATTTCTCATTGGGACATTCCAGTAAGAATTTCATGCAGAACTTTTGACTGGATTATCATCCAGAAGAATTTCAAATTTTCCCTTTTTTGAAGTAAATAGTTTTGCATTGAAATTCCATCCTCCTCCTCTCTTCTTTCCTCCCTCGCCCTCTCTGATGCATATACGCAAACACACATAAATGCACACAAGCAGATACCTCAGGTTTTCAGTTCAGTGGTTCGTTTTGGCTGCATGTGATCTCTCACCACTAAAAGGAATTATTCTTGTGTGTGCAACATGAATCCTTCTGAGGTCACAATGGCAATTTAGTCAATCTCCCATGCATCAACACAAAACTGTAAGTTCAGAATATATTCCCACCTTGGCTTAAGGCTGTGTCAGGCCAATTGACGTAGGCTAGAACACCAAGGCCACATCAAAATGTTATTATGCTCTGCATAGTTATATGGGGGACTGTCGTTAGCCATGACAAGCTCCTAGCATAACATTATCAGTCTCCAAAATCCCCCAAAGTCGGAGTGTGGCTGCTCACATGGCGGGGTAATCAGAAACGGTCACACACATAATGTTCTCATCCCCAGCTGATGCATTTGTACCATGGCGTTCAAGTACTTTGGCTGTTCAGATGATCCCTGGAGTCTTTTAGCCAGGGTACGACGACAACAACAACAACAGAACATATTCACGTTCAGTGAATTAGAATCTGTTCTTGACTGTGACTGGATTTTTATAATCAAACACAAGCATGACGCTGTGGATGGCACCTGGCTGCCATCTTTGCACTGCAGGATCATTGTGGCTGTGGTGCCTCCATGTGTCTCAAGGAAAGGAAAATGTCAAAACACTTGGAGACTGGCGAAAAAATGTAACCCATTGGGGAAGGGGGTGGGGGGGTTGAATTGTGACTTTGGCAAGTTTATGAGCAGTGAAACACAGATTCTGTCAGTTTAAAAGACTAAGAACAGAAGTTATAAATAAATGCTAGCGAACCGCCCAGAGTACGTGGACAAACGAGTCACAAGACAAAACACAACGCGTTTTGACCTCTTAGGTCTTCGTCGGGTGATAAATAAACAAATAAAACAACGAAAATTCACTTAGCTTTGATCGCTTCTATGCCTTCTTCCTTGCACTGAACCCTAAGCGATCTGAAGCAATCAAAGCTAAGTGAATTTTCGTTGTTTTATTTGTTTATTTATCACCCGACGAAGACCTAAGAGGTCGAAACGCGTTGTGTTTTGTCTTGTGACTCGTTTGTCCACGTTCTCTGGGCGGTTCGCTAACATTTAAGATTTGTTTAGATTTCCGCCTGCAGTCGTCTCGCTTTGCAACTAAGAACAGAAGGATAGACACTGACAATAGATAGACAGATACTGTCATTCAGATAGACTTAGATTCTGTCATTCAGATAGACTTAGATTCTGTCATTCAGATAGACTTAGATTCTGTCATTCAACAAAAACAGAGAACAGAAGGATAGGCTCTGACAATAGACAGACACAGATTCTTTCACTTTAAAAGACAAAGAACAGAAGGATTGACACTGACAATAGATAAACACAGATTCTGTCAGTTTAATAAACAAAGAACAGAATGATTGACACTGACAATAGATAAACACAGATTCTGTCAGTTTAATAAACAAAGAACAGAATGATTGACACTGACAATAGATAAACACAGATTCTGTCAGTTTAAAAGACAATGAACAGAAGGATTGACACTGACGATATATGGTGTGTCTGGGTGGGCACAATAACAGTTACTTTAGTTTTGCTGCTAGGCTGGCAAAGTAAGTGTTAGCAGATGCAGAAATAACATATTGGGCTGGTAAACCCATTTTGTTGATATTCTCTCTCTACCCTTCTTCCCATTGCCCAGTCTTCATCCTTTTTGCCCTTTATCTCAGCAGTGCTTCCCTATGAGAGACATCCACACTGATAGATTAAAGTCTTGTCAAAATGTCATATGAAAGAACTTTTTTTTGTTAACTTTGCTAACAGCAGAGGCAAGAATATTTAGGATTCTCTCTGTATGATCAGGAAGTCACATAAGGGCAGAGATTAAACTGAAGAGATTGATTGAATACACCTTATCATTTTAATGCAATGTGTTAGGCGCACAAGTAATGTGTCCTTAGCGCAGAAATCAAGGCTACTGATGCTCACGTTTTGTGCTGATCATAGATGATTGACAGTTTGTAGGAAACTGTAAATTTGAAGCCGCAAGGGTGGTGGTGTGGTGGTGGTGTTTTTTTTAACACTTGTTGGTTGCATCTTTTAACTGAAAAAAAGAAATTGTAGGGCATTCTTATTTTGCTGCAAATGAATTTGTGTGTGTGTGCGTGTGTGTATGGTGGTGTGGTGTGTGTGGTGGGGGGGGGGGGGGGGGGGGGGGGGGGGTGGGGGGGTGGTTGGTTGGTTGGTTGGATGTTGTTATTATTCCATTCGGGAGGTGTCACTGCAGAGAGACCAGTCCATGTATTCTGCACTGCATCCATTACATCATGAGGTTGCACGTCATGAGGATTACAGATAAATGAATGAAAGCTCAAAGGATGTGCCCCTGCCCAAGCTTTAGACATCTTGCCTTCTGTTTCAGGGGCAGCTAAGACCTAGTCCCTTCAGCTGTAATACTCCATTTCAGAACCAGTGATTTTCTGCTCAGATGCAGGCTTCTCATTGTTACTTCCCCCAGAAGGGAGACACAGTGGCTTTCCTGTGGCTGCCTGACAGTCCTGCGAGCTGACTATGGCTCGAGGCAACCCACCTTCAACACTGAACTACAACAGTTGGGTGTGTGTAGGCCAGGGGATCCGGCTTGTGCCCTGCCTGGCGACACCTGATTCACTTCAGCTGTAATCGGAAAACACCTTTGACGTGAAAGGAGAGTGAGGAGGAGAGAGAGGTAGTGGAGGGCAAGGGAGAGGGGGGGGGGGGGGGGGGATTAGCCACTAGTACATGACCTAACCTGAACTTCCTGGTTCAGCCGAAAATAGCAGGGCCCCACCCGTCTTCCCTTGCCCTCTTCACCTCCTTCTCCAGTCACTCTGATTCACCTTCTTCGCTTCAGGATTAGACAGAGGTTCACTTCCTAATTCAGACAGCTCTCTCAGAAAATAGGGGATTTCCCTACCTTTCCCTCCATTGTACTGCGATGGAAACATGCACACACACACCACACACACACACACACACACACACAGAGTACTCCCACAGAGTACTCCCACTGGGTCTGTGTGTTTGGCTCAATGAAGGGGAGGGTCTGCTTGCGTCATGACTTTAGTTTGTCTGTCAGCTCTTTTCTTGTTTTCTTGTTTGTTTGTCCAAACAGCTGTTTTTGCCCTGTCCACACTGTGGGTCAGTGTTCTGAATGCTGAACCTGATGCAGATATGGTAGACTGACTTTCTCACTCCGCCTCCCTCTCTCCCTCTCTCTCTCTCTCTCTTGTCTCTCTCTGTCTCTGTCTGTCTGTCTGTCTCTCTCTTTCTCTCTCTCTCTCTCTCTCTCTCTCTCTCTCTCTTCTTTTCTCTCTCACCTCCTCCCTCTCGCTGTCTCCATGTATGTTTCTGTTTATGTTCATGTGCACATGGATGCATGCATATGCAGCCAGAATATTTTTAGAATCAAGCTTGTGTTTGAGAGGATAGGTGGTTTTGTTTGTTTATTTGTTTTATTTTTGATTGGCCTTTGATAAAATGATGTGCTTTTTGTATATTAGTTCTGGTGGGTCTTTTGTTTGTTTGTTGTTTGTTTGAGAGGGGTAGGACGGGTGTTTATTTTGCATTGTTGTTGATTAAGGTGACAGTTGTACCCACAAGCTCTTCTCATAAAGATCACTGATCCGGGTTTGATCAAACCTGAATCCATTTCTTTTTTCTTTTTTTTTCCTTTTTTTTTTGTATCAGTAGAAATTGTATATCAGGTGGGAAAAAAAATCACAAATGATGTACCAGGAAGTATGATTAACACAAGCATCAACAGGGGTGATTTCAGCAAAACCAAAAGCCATTACGTCAACAGAAACTCGGTTTGATTTCCCCTGTACAGGTGCATGACATGGCAGGCTTCATATCTGGACCAGGAAGAGACAGCTGGTTGGTGTGTGTGTGTGTGTGTGTGAGAGGCTGTGCCAGAGCGAATGTTGTGTGACCAGTAGGATTGGAGCAGTGTTGTGTTATCTGCTGAGCTGAGCCCTTCCTCAGCCAGAAATACGGTGACACGAAAAAAGTTGTTTGAGTGAAACCAGGAATTCTTCCGATTTCATTTTGAAGTGTGTTCAGTGTTCCTGTGGATGCATATCAACAACAAAAAAAAAGTGTATACAGAAGGATGTGTTGGTGAGCACGTATGAAGACGTCGGAGATATAGGTTTCAATTTGAAGGAAAATAGCAAATTAAGGGTTAGAAATTTTTTTTTTTTTAAGTAAATAAAGAAACGAATATGTGCGCACATTTTATGAATACAGTGATCAAAGATATTTAGCGGGGGAAAACAAAAAGACAGACATATATTACAAAATCTTAGTTGTTGTCATTGTTGTTTTTTAATGAATTTTATTTGCCAGCACTTCTTCTACTGATCAGTCATATGTGTTTCTCATCTGAAATTAAAATTTGCTGATGGAAATCTGTAGAATGGAAATAACCTCCGGAATTCCCTAAAATTTGGTCGGTTCAAGGAGAAAGTCTCTTTTGGCTGGTGAAGTGGATCTAGACAGAAAAAAAAATGTTCCAGAAAAAAAAAAAAAAAGAAAAAAAACAAGTCTGTGGCGGGGGCTGGTATTGTTCAGAGTTTTGCCTGAGAGTTTTCACTCAAGTATGCAACTCATTTCACTCAGCAGGAAGAAACTCAAGGGAGAACTGGGTAGCAAAGGCCGTTAGTGGAGAACTCTTCCCCCACCACCCATCCACCCCTTCCACCCATTCACCTCCCCCCATCGCTTTTTCCCTCCCTCCTCCTCTCTCCCTCATGCCTCCTTCTTCTCCCATGCAAGTTTTTTCAGCCTTTAATTCCTTTATATGTCTATATCTAACTATGTATCTATCTATCTGTCTGTCTATATATATATATATATATGCTTGTGATACAAGTCATCTCTTATATATCCTTGTGATACAAGTTTTTGACATGGAAACGCATGTGATATCTATCTGTCACTTAAAATAAAAGCACCAGGCAAGCCCTGCATTGAAAGAGATGTGCAAACCCTAGATGTGAATCATACTAAAAATGAAAACAGTAAGACCATGAGTGTCTCATTTTCTTTTCTTTTCAGGATTCCTTGTTTTGCCCAATTTGGCTGTTTTAGAACCTGAAGAAAAACACACAAGCACACATTTTCGGACAAAGCGTGCGTTTGTCCAGTTTAACGTTCTAAGGCTCATAGTTACAATGAAATTGGTCTTCAACATGAAGCAGAATGACAAGCTGAGGACTGTGTTCAGATGCTTGTTCTTCCGGAAAACAAGGGACAGAACCCAGGACAGTGAAGAAAAGATGATGCTTTTACCCTCGCCCAGTGTAGACTCCATCTCCAGACTGTGTAACGAGACTGCTGGAGGTTTCAGCAATGACAGCAGCTGCTGTGGTGGTGTAGGTGGTGACCAGGAACGCAGCCGTGCCAGTGACTGTGTGGTGACTTGTTCATCAGCGGCAGAGCTTAGTGTGTTGCCTGATTATTGGAGTCTGTCTGTGGTCTCCACGCCACAGCATCAGATGTACCCATGTATGACATGTTTTGGTAGATTTGTGTTCCTTGTGTGTGTGTGTGCATGTGTGTGTGTGTGTGTGTGTGTGTGTGGTGTGTGTGTGTGTGTGTGTGCTTGTTGTTATATTCCTTGCTTTATTAGGGTGATCATTTCGATAAGTATATCTACTTTCGACCCCAACGCGCGCACGCACGCACGC
The DNA here is from genome assembly GCA_018398815.1 of Conus ventricosus. Taxonomy (NCBI): domain Eukaryota; kingdom Metazoa; phylum Mollusca; class Gastropoda; order Neogastropoda; family Conidae; genus Conus; species Conus ventricosus. Next base: position 14,256,390 of record CM031616.1, on the reverse strand, counting down.
ACGCACGCACGCACGCACGCACGCACACGCGCGCACACACACACACACACACACACACACACACACACACACACACACACACACACACACACACACCAGCCGCCATGACAGCATGCTTAGCATTGTGGATGTGCTGGGATGTATTATGTTTGCTTTTTTGTACTTGTTTTCTGTTATAGCATCATCGTTAATTAAACCGACTGAAAACTATGTTTGTGTGTGGGTTGCTTTTTGTTTTTTTAAAACTATAATTACAGTGCTTTCTCGGCAACATTTACTTCCAATGTGGGATTGTTATCTTCATCATCATTTTTATCATTATCATTAAGAAGCTGTTCTCTGTTTCCAGAGCCATTTCTTTGGTCAGTATATTGCCACATTATTGGCATTGATAGATGGTACTTAGACCCTAGGTTCAAGATTGGCTTTTCGTTTTCCAATATTGTAACTGAGATTGCTGTTTGCTTGTGTTTGAACTGGAACAAATCGCTGCCCAAAAATATAAGTAACTGTAAGTCTGAAAATCAAATTTTTACAGGAGATGGGGAAAAAACTGATTATTTATCCCCACAAGATAAACTGCTAGCTGAGTTGCGGTAAAAGTGTTCTGGTCACAGCATGTCTATTTTTAGGAGAATGTGATTGGGACTTGGCTACATTGTGCCCCTTGGCCCGCTCCTATAGTATACCAGAAATCTAAAAAAAAAAAAAAAAAGCAAAACAAAATGGAGTTACGGCAGTTGTATTTCCAGGCAGCGAAATGATGGTCTCGTTTCATATAAAATTGGGGGGAAATTACTAGAAAACTTGTCCTGTTATTTATCTCTGTGTTAAACAGGTCAGCGGTGAAGCATTCTTCTTGTCTGGGACTAAAACAGTTCACTGGTCATTTGCAAAAGTATTTGTTAAAACATTGACATCAAACAGAGAATTTGAACAGGTAAGAAGAAAATGTCTGTTCGGGAATGCAGAATATATTTGTAAGTTTGTGCACAAGTATAAACATAAACACACAAGCAAGTGCACACACATGCACATGTGAAACACCAGGTGATTTTGTTACAGCGACTCGTGTGTCAAGTGGACTCAGTGTATTTGTTTTGCTCTTGGTTGCAGGTCTAACCTCCAGATTTGTCCTGGTCGTGGCAGCTGACATGGATGAGACTGTGAGCCTTGACCAGCAAGTCGACGTTCTCTGCCAGCAGCTGTCCATGCATGGCATCAATTACGTGGTGGTCCGGTCCACATCCCTGTGGCCAGTGGTCGGTCTGAGCAGGAAACTTCAGGACAAACTTCCTACGCTGCAAGATGATTTAAAATCTGTGCAGGATTTTGTTTGGGGCTGCTTTAAAAGGGTGAGTGTGTTATTTTTATGTTGTCTTTTTGAAACATTCAGTTTGAGATTTTGTGGCAAAGAGGAAATTGGAGACTGAAGTCAAGCACACACACTCTCACACAGACTTGCTAACGCAAGTGCGCGTACGCACACACTATTTACATTCTTTTGCATGCACACATACACACACATGCGTGCACACATGCATAATGTGTGCATGCATGCATGCACACAAACACGCACACATGTGCAGGCGCGTGCCCGCTCGTCCACGCAAGCATACAAACACTCATGTGTGCATACAGACACATACACACACACATTCTCTCTCTTTCTCTCTCTATCTTGCACACACATGCACACACGCACGCACACACATGCACACACACACACACACATGCACACACACATTATATAAATGGGCAGATGATTATTCATGACTACCAGCATCTCCTCCACCCCACCCTGTTGTCTGCCCCTTCAGCCGGCCCAGTCCATGTCACCCACCCCCTTTCAGTTTTCACTGCTTACCATATCCTGCCCTCCATCCACTTACACCCACCCGTCCTTCAGGCCCTCCCAGACTCTCACCCCCACCCACATCTCTTCCCGATGACCCACCCTTATGTATTCTGGCACCATCCCTTGAGTTTCCTAATCTACCGTCATTCATGCCATGTGGACCAGTTGGGTTTTTGTGCCTCCTTCAGATGGTCTGACGGAGAATTCTGTTTTCTCTTGACAAGTAATCAAGAAGATCCTAGATTCCAGTTTTGCTCCGCAGAAGTTTTCCTCCATTTCCCACTAAGACCTTTTCGGATGATCTGGATTCTAGTTTCTGGAAGGAGACAGGTCCCAAAGACGGCTTGCCATTAGTGCTGTTGTAGAAGAATCCACAGCAATAGTAAATTTGTCCATGGCAGTGTTGGGCAGAAGAACTAGGACCCGTGCTTCATATCGTTTTGAACAAGCTGGTCCTTTGGGTGTCATGACAGATGTAAGAACAACAATAATGCTTCCCCCTGCCTCTCCCCCCCCACCACCCCCCACCCATAGAATTCATCATAGCTTTACCTTTACAGGGGAAATCTTGCTCATGATAATTATTTCTCTAAGTATCTTCATGCATGCTTGGTATTTTTGTGTTTGCATAAGCCATCGAATGCTGACATGGATGACAGGATCTTTGACAAGTTATTTGATCTTATGGCCATGTAAACAGAGGAAGGGGGGTTCAGTTGCGAGCAAGTCTGTGCTCTAGAGATGGGGGGAAAAATCCCATCCCACACTTCACACACCAGTCACTGTCAGAATTTGAAGCCACAAGCTTTCAGGTTACATGTTCTAATCACTGAACTGCCGTATCCACATCTTTTTTTTTTGCTGTCTTGTCTTTTATGCTTTCCCCTCACCCTCATCCCTTCCCTCCCTTCCCACCCCCTTCCATGGCATTGTTATTCCCTTTGTTGCTGTTTCCGGCTTGCCAGTATGCAGACGCACACCCAGGTTCCTGCTGTCACAGCTTCGGCATTACAGTCCACAGGGATCAATGAGTATTGCGTTGTCACAAGGCAACCTACCAGGGGAGACAATGCACCCATGCTGTGTGTCACTTTGGTGGTGTTTTGTAGTGCCTGTTGTCTGTTTCTGATGCAAAAACCATGTTTCAGATCCATTTTGGTTACAAATCACATTCAAACCCATTTTGAAAACAAAAAAAAAAAAAACAGAGAGTAATCATTCCTCTAGGAAAACTTTCAGTGGTTCATTATAAACTGGAAGGAGTATTGTTGTTTGAAAATCCTGGAGTTCCGCTTGCTTCATTATCATTGACACTTGCCCTCTCAGACAAGGGCGATATGCAACAAGTTGGAACTTTCTAAGGAACTTTTTCATGATATTGATTCCGTTGTTTGATGCAGGCTATCCTTGGTCAAATAGGATTAACAAAAATATTATTACGTGAGTGTTTTCTGCATTGATTGTTGACTCGCTGATGGACATTTTATGGTGTCTGGCAAAAAGGATTCAAGTCTTGCACCTCCATTCGATTTGATAAAATTTAGTTCAAACGCATATCTCCACAGTCAGTTCTTAGTATGTGATGAGACTTCTGAGATTCAGTGCAGCGGAAATACTTACTCTTTTCACACCTTTTCTCCCATAGCTTCAAAAGATCGTGTACCCCCATCTCTACATGATCTAACAGACTGATGAATATTCTCGTGGAATTGATCTGGCTCAGGGTTTGTGATCCTGCCTCCTTTTCCATACCTTCCTGCCCCACTTTTCTGCGAAGGATCCGTTTTGTCTGATAACATGTTACATTAGTGTAATGACAATACAGTTCATGTATACATCAAATGAGTTTGACAATCACCTCATCATCATTGCAACAAATTCAGTTTGAATACACAGCAGCTATCCAGGTTTAGATTATTTGCACTTGTTGTACATGAGCCAGTGAAGTACAGAATAATAAGAAGTGTCACGAGTGTTCAGTATTTAGAAAAAAAACAACACACACACACACACACACACACACACACACACACACACACACACACACACACACACACTCTTTCTCTCTCTCTCTCTCTCTCTCTCTCTCTCTCTCTCTCTCTCCTCTCTCTCTCTCTCTGCCAGTGTGCATCCTCCCCCTTTCCAAAAACATTTTTCTTCATAGATTTTCTCCAGAGTGTAATTTTATCCCAAGACCATTGCATCTCTGTTAAAAGCTGATGATGGAAATATGATATTCCATGTACACAGGGAAGAAAATGATTTTTAAAAAAGCTGAGTTGTACCAATTCTTCAACAGACCTTTTTAAGCCTTGTAGATATTAGAAAGGGTATCTTTCTTTTTTTTCTTTCTTTTACACTTGTACAAATGGTGGAGAAAGTTTTACAAGTTTGCAAATGAAAACTTGTGCGAACATACTGTATTTGATGTTATCATTATTCAATCAGTTTAGGTAAGTAAAATGTTTTTTCCACAATTGTTTTTAAGCAAAACCAGTTATTATAGATTACAATATCACAGTTTTGTGCGCAGTTTGTGAGACAAATGCACGTGATATGGCCTGTTCATCTGGGCTTCAAACAAAATGGGTCATGATTGTCTACATGTTCTTTCATCCTTAAGCCATTCTGACTTTGTTTTGTTCCAGGCTTCCAAAGTGCTAATGGTTATCACACCAGGGTATCTGCGCTACGCTGATGCTTTCTGCGAGAATCCAGGCAAAGTGGAAACCTACCAGCAGAAACTGATACGCAAGATCCAAGAGAAGCTGAAGGCTGAGTTCTTTGAGCAAAAGAGAGCCTTCCGCATCTGGCCAGTGCTTCTGCAAGAGATGAAGGCCAACCGGGTGCACGTGCCGTCATTCCTCAGCAGCTCTGCACACTACTGGTTTCCCTACATGCACGGTGCAGAGGATGTGATGGCCATTCTCAGAGAGGATCTGAAGACCCGGTCATCGAATGTTAAACGTAGCATTTAACTCAGTTCCCATCTTCAAGGCATGATTTAATGGCCTGTCATGTAGATTTTCTTTTTAGAGATCACAACCATAGACAAGAGGCACTTAAAGGGAGAATCTGACATGAAACTTTTAAGGTTTTAGCTTGAATTCAGATGTGTTAAAGGTCTCGAGGAGCATTCTTGAGACTTGCATAAATCTGCTGAGAAAACTTTGGGGGAATATGTCAATTCAAGAACGTCAGGTTCATGTTCACAATCCAGTCATAATTTGGTTCCAGTCCAGTTTGTCAGGGTGTCTACCAGCACTCCCAAACTCCTTTGGTAAAAATACCTGTGGGCTCCAAATGTTTGTAGGGCTACAAAAAGAAGAGTTCATGCAATGAAAGAAGGGGTGTAGCATATGATTACACTCACGATAGTGAGCAAGTCTGGGGAAAAAGCTTCAGCTTCAGGGGTTCATCACTCCCTGACCACTTTAGGCCATCGTCCTTGGTGTCCATGTGGGATCCAATGCCGGTTCTGGGACCCTCTGAACATTTTTAGGCTTTTTCAACATGCTTGGGTTTTATATGTGAAGAATGAAAAAGGAAAGCAAACAATAACAGACTCAATCAGGACGAGCTGCAGTTCTTTACCTTTTGGGATGCTCAACTGTCCAAGGCACGGCATGACATAATTGTTCATTTTGTCTGGTAGTGGATTGGTGAATTCATTTTTTTTGCGTAGAGAACCAGCTGCCATGACACAGTGGTCACTGCCTGATGACTTTGAGGTCATGGGTTTGATTCCCTTGAGAAAAACATGATGCAGGGATGAAAAAGGGATGCATGGGTGAAACCACACGTCCGGAAAATCCGGAATCCGGATTTCGTATTGGTCGTTTGTCCGAAATCCGGACATCGGCGTTCGTTGTGGTCGATTTTCCTTTTTTGGGTAGTTTTCGGTGAAGCTGCGTTCTTGAACAACTCGCGCATGCGCCGTCCAAGTTGTTGCAAAACTTGTCTTCCGATTTGCGCCATTTTCACGATAGCGTACAGCGTGTTCACGTCGCACGTCTTCACGTCGGAACGATCTTCTTCACGTCGGAACGATCCCGTCGACCTAGATCTAGTCTGAATCTGCTGCACTTCATTGTCTTCTTTGAGCACGATGCCGTTTGTGGCTGTGAATGAAGACACGTCGCTGATCGATGCTTCTGTCCCCAACAAATGGTCTTGGCGATGACTGGACGAAAGAGGTCCGGACAATGATGGCGAAATGGGAAAGGGTGACACATTTCTGACTTGGTGCCGCAAAACCACAGCTGCTGGCGTTGCCCGGTGCATCGTCTGCTTGCAGGACATCAAGTATGGAAGCTCTGGCATAACGGCACTCAAAAAGCATGTCAAATACAAGAAACACCAGGAAAATGCAAAGGTAGGCAACGCTCTCTCTCTCTTCTCTCTCTCTCTCTCTCCTCTCTCTCTCTCTCTCTCTCTCTTCTTCTTCTTCTTCCTAAAATACTGGTTCACTCAAAAACGAGTAGGTCTCTCTCTCTCTTATCATGTTGCTATGTTGAATTGTCTGTATGAATGATATGTGCTGAAATAATGTATGCTTGACAAGGACAGATTGTTAGTCTAGGCTTTGGCCTAAAATCTTCATCCTTGGGTATTAAAGATCAATCAATCTCTCTCTCTCTCTCTCTCTCTCTCTCTCTCTCTCTCCACACACACACACACACACACACACACACACACACACACACACACACACACACACACACACACACAGTTTTTAGAATAGGAGTGGGTGGTCGGCTTTTATTGTGGGGTTTTTTTTTTGTTTTTTTTTTGGGGGGGGGAGGGGTTGTCAAAATAGTGTGCTAGATGGTGATTTTTTTACTTCAAATTTGATAGCCCGTACATCATTGACGGCTGAGACGCACATGCTTACGTAATCAGGAGGTTGGCATTTGTTTTATTGATTTTAAGGTTTTTTTCCCTACTGGTCAACAAAAAGTTAAGGGCCAGAGGTCAAAAACTAGGATCAGTCAGCAAACGGGAAACAAACCTTTTTCGCCTGATGGTGCATTAAGTTTACTTGACATTACAAGTAGTTTATGAACAACTCTTTCTTTTTTTTTTTTAAGATAACTTTTTTTCCAAGTGCAAAAGTGCAAACGCTTTTATTTGCTTGTAAAGAAATTTACAAATGGAAAACACGAAAAGAAAGGGAAAATCGTGTGGGCTATAAGAATACTGTTCTTGGACATCTGCATTGTAAAGATTATTTGAACACCTGTGGGTTTGTTTGTTTTTTGGATAGTGGGCTTTTTCAATTTTGTAACTGCTCAGTGATGAACATCTGGACACCTGCTGCTGCTGGATAATGCTGAATACATTCCTTGGACAAGTAATGCACCAGTCTGTAAGTAAATTCTCCATAACATACAAAATTATGCTGGTTTAGTGATTTTTATTATTCTTTATGATTCACAAGTTTTCTTTTCATTTTTTTTTTTTTTTTTTTTTTGGGGGGGGGGGGGGCAGCATAAGTTACTCTGGGACACAACATTAGTCTTATTTCACTTATAAAAACATGCTGAAAGTACCTCAAAATGGTCTGATTTTAATAACGAAAATGTAAAAATGCTTCAGCTTCAGGGCTTCGCCCCCTGACCCCCGACAAGGGGCTCAGCTCCTTGACCCCGCCAGGGGGCCTCCTGGACCCTGGACCCCCACCTTTCAGGATTTTCAATTTTCCCAGGTTTCACCCATGGGGATGGGGATGCAGCCTATGATCTAAAGTGCCTTGTCATCAGCCGGTCAGATACTGCACCAAAGTTTTACTGAAGGGAGCAGAAACCATCCAGAGTATTGATTCAACAAGGATTTGAGATGTAGAAACAGCGTAATGCAGCAGTGCTTGGTTACCTCTTGAACTGGAAAGAGGAGGAGAAGGAAGAGAGGTGGAAATAGAGGTGATGTGAGTGTGCGCTGTTTCTTTATTTTCCTTTTTTTTTCTCCATGTTGGCTTGTGGGATTGGTTTGAAGTTCTCAAGTTTTCACTTGATGTTTCTCTCCTCTCCTCTCCTCTCCTCTCTCTCTCTCCCTCTCTCTCTCCTCTCTCTCTGTCTCTGTCCCTCTCTCTCTCTCTCTCTCTCTCTCTCTCTTTCAGGATTGGTACAGATTGTTGTGAAATGTATGAAATGTGTACATACTGATTCTGTGATGATATTTTTGCTAGTTTTGTTTCTACAATAGGAAGAACATGCATATCTAATGAATGAAGCACAGTCTGTCCGTCTGACTGACTGAATCCTTCTTTGTTGGAAGGAGGGAGAGACGAGGGAAAGGGAAACAGGGGGGAAGCAGATCATGATGTATTATCAGCAGCATATTTATTCATGTTTAAGAGAATTGTCGCAAGTATGATGTTCATAATTAACATGGTCTAACAAATCACTGTTTTAATTGTGTGACACCATTGCTCACCCAATGCATCAGATCTCTCATTTAATCTCTTACGGGGTGTTTTCTTTGTTTTGTCTGGCTGGTATTGGTCTCATGTCAGTACTTTTACACCACCCATTCCAGCTGCAACATACACATCCGCACTCAGCCTTACTTGTTACAGCCCTAAAACAGGCACTCCATAAGAGCCAGACAAGATCAGACAGTCATAAAGCAAGCCACCAGAGGTGATGCTAGGCTGCGGAGTCACGATTGATGGTGCCTGTTTGGATCTAACACAATCAGGCGGGATACCGCGTACTGATCTCCCTGTTGACAACAAAAATTGTTGATTTTTGTTTAGCTTGAATGTGTGAGTGCTCCCTGTCTCCGCCATCCACACGATGACAGTCCTCCTGAACTTATCTACATTAAATGCTTTGCTGCGACCTTTCCTAGGGCATGGATTGGAAAGGAACTGGAAACTGATGTCACCATCAGAGTGGCCGGCACCTGGGAAGTCTGGGAATCTAAGACATTTTGTGATATGATCAGTGAAAATGCTGCAGTGGAGTCCTGTTCCCATCAGGTTTGACCGATACATATGCCTGAGATCCAGAAATGAGTGAGACTGACAGACTGGGTCCGGTTCGCTTTATGAGAGCCCACAGTATACCTAGCATCTCTGGTCAGAAACCAAGCAAGGCGAAAAATTTCCCACAAATATAAGATTTAGAATACTGTCAGTTTTTGTTGTTGTTTTTCTTTAAACTTTGGTGTCATGCTAATTAAGTTATGGACAGGCAAGTGCATATGAGGTACTTTGAGTTTCTTGTAAATGGTCCTCCGTGTTTGCCAAAAAAGTTTTATTGATTGCATATCAGAAAAATATATATATATCTGTCTGTCTGCGGGCAAACTCAGTGTTTGCTTGTATGTTGTTGTTGTATGAGTGTATGTCTGTCACAGAGAGATTGTATGTAGTATCTTAGTGTGGATGTGTGTATATTACAGATATTGTGTGTGATTATTTGTGTGAACATGCACACACTCCAAGATTGCATATTGTACAATGATCAGAGATTTTTTTCAGTATTTTCGTAAGATTGCTTATCACGTACTTCATTTAACCAAATATGTTCTTAGTGTCAAACATTCCTTTATGATAATTGTTGATATAAATTTATATACTGTTATTTAGAATCTGTACCTTATCACATCTTTATGAGCTACTTTTTTGCAGTATTTAGATGAGTAGATGAAAAATATGTACCCATACTCTGTTAAATATTTCTTTCCCTTAGGACTTCAGCTTGTCTTTAAGATTTTTCAAACCTCAAACCTGAACGGTGGGACTCCTTGACAGTTTCACAGAAGCTGTCAGTGGATGTTAAAAGGGAAACAAGTCATGATAAGTTAACTAACCAGCTCCACTTGTTTCCCTTGTTTTAGACATTCTTACATTTCTGTACGGCTGCAAAAGATTACCTCTGGCATACATATCGCTCCATAACAGAAGTTTTCCTTAGAGGCAGCCATCTTGTTTCTATATATGATTATCATTTACCTGTTACATGTTTTCAAAGAATAAATGTTTTGAGCTTCACAGTATCTTTACTTATGAAGGATGATTGAAAAATATTCATACTTTTTATTTTGCTCAAATCAAAAGGAATTGTGATACTTAAAACTGACTGTTTCTCTGCAAATGTGCGAGACTGGGTGTATGCACTAAAGAGAGAGGAGAGAGTGTAATGTATGCATGCACGCACACACACACACACACACACACACACACACACACACTAACATAGTTCAGGAAGCCAAATGGACATTCTGATGGGTTTTTTTCCTCTTTTTCTTTGTGTCACCTTGATTGGTGCTTTTATTTCCTTCCTGTCTTCTTCTACCCCCCACCCCTACCCTCTCTCCTTCTGTCCCTCCTTATTTCCACTCCTCCTCCTTGGTCCATGTTTTAAAAAGAAATCGTTGCACACCACCCAAAGGATGCTGTTAAATTGTGACCGTTATCGAGCTTGTGATACTTCCTGTTGATGCTTCCAGATGATTCTTGTGTCCTGTGCACAGATTTGTGATCCAGTAATCTGGATCATGTCCACATAATTGGTTGTGGTGGTGGGGGTTCAAGTTTCAAACATTTTGTCAAGTTTAAAAGTTCATTGCTAAAGGTAGGAATTGAATCAGGAAAAAAGGATTAAGTTTGTCGTCTGCTAAGCAGATAAAATGAATGTTGTCATTTGTTCGTCCATTCGTTATGATGGTCTACAGACTCTACTTTTTTTAAATGCGTCTTGGTAACGAAGTGGGTCTGTGTCTGTGTGTTTCCGTTTTGTTTACTGCAAACTGCTGGGTTGTCTAAGGAACAGTGGTTGGTGAGTTCATAATGTGTTTGTGTCGTTTGTTATTTTACAAATGAATGAAGAGTACAGCTGGGGGAGATCATCTTTGTAAGCTGATGGTCATAGAGAATGAGGTAGTACTTATTATTTACCTGCCCCAGTGACAGCAAGGTGGTGGTTCAATGGATGTGTGTGGGCAAATGGTTTTAGCTCAGTACTTGATTTGTTTTATTGTCTTTCTCTCTCTCCCAGTGTGTGGCTTTTTTCTGCCTTGTAAATGCATGTTCGTGAAATTATATTTAAGCATTATATGTATATTCAGACATGTATTCTGTGCACAGATGTATCCTTTGCTGTCAGGCATAATTGTTGTGGATGCAAGCATACTAAACACGGCAGCTTTCTACCGTGGATTTTTATGCATTATGTTATAAGCAGACATAGTCATAACTTTCAGACAAATGAAGGTGTTTCTTTGTGCTGGAGTCACTCCTTGTTGCTATTGAAGATCAAACGTTATTGATCCTGCTGTGACCAAGATGGGGAAAACCTGTTTACATTTTGTAGAATGTAGAAAAGAGATCAAAGCTGCTTTGTTTGGGGAACTGAAATTACTTTTTGTTTTTTTGCTTTTGCTCCTCACCCCCAACTCACACCCCACACCCCTCCTTCTTGCATCTCCCATCCCCAACAGCTTCCCCGTCCTCTCTTGGTCTCTTTCCCTTTCCCCGTGTCATTATTTACCCCAGAGTAGTTGTGAATAAACTTTATTTCCTGAGTAAGATTTCTTTTCAGTTATCAATGCAAATGGTTGTCAGGAACACAAATTCCTGAAATGCTTGTGATTGGAAGAACTGTAAATGATACGTGTGTTGAATAACATGTAGTGTCGCATTACCATTGACTCACAGTATGCTGTGCTCTTGAGTACATATAGTTTATCTTTGGTCATGTCTTGTTTTTAGCTTTCGCTTGCAAAGTGATGATTTAGGTGAAATCATGGGGAATAGACTGAAATTTGTGCTAAAGAAAAAAAAAATCTTTCACTTTTGGATAAAATTGTGAACTTATGGCCTTTATTTGTTTGGCCTGGTTGCTGTTCTTTTTTATGTGCATGAAAAAAAAAATGGATAGCTGATCTTGCCAAGTGGCTGTCAGGAACACAAGTTCCTAAAATGCTGGGCTTGGAAGAACTGTAAATGATAATGTCTCAATACCATTGACCCTGAATATGCTGTGCTCTTGAGTGCCTATTTTATGTCTTTGGTCATGTCTTGTTTTTAGCTTGCTCTTGCAAAGTGTTAATTAGATGAAAACTTGAGGTATAGACTGGAATTTGTGTTAAAAAAGAATTTCTCAGTTATGGATAAAACTGTGGACTTATGGCTTTTTTTGTTTGGCTTGTTGCTGTTCTTTTAACATGCATGAAAAAAAAAATGGAAAGCAGATCATGCCAGTTTTAAGCACCATTCACTACACAACAGCAACAACAAAAAGTAAGACTAATGGTTGATCAGAATTGTTGGACTGCTGCCTTGAAGGTAGGGCAGCTTTATTAATCTTGTCATCATGGCTTTTTCTTTTTTCTTTTCTTTGACAAGTGTGTGCACAAATAATCGAAATTTCTGCTGGCAGTGGGCTCTGGCTGTTCATTCTAGACATAAATATATATATGGCCTCATATTGTTTTTGTGTGTCGTTCATTTTTTTTACATTTTGTTTGTGTGGTTTTTTTTTACTCGGGAGCAATAAATGAAGCAGCAAGGCTAGTGCATGCAACACGGCCTGATGTTGTCTTCTTTAAGGATGTCAGTAGTCAGAGTGGTACGTCGTGGATGGTTGCATGTTTTTACATTGGTACATCTATGTACCTTTTTTTCATAGAATGGCTCTTCGTATTTTAGTGATTTTTTTTTTTTTTGTCAACGTACTGATAGCTGTACTATGTCCATGTATGATCAGCAGGGCTGTAAGAAAAAAAACTGAAAGAGAATCAAACTTTTATGCTTGAATTACAACACATATGTGGTTGTGAGAGTTTTTGTCATTTAAAAATTTTTACCGAAACCCCCCCCAAAAAACCCTGCTTACATAATAAGCTCTGAGCCGTACATTTTCAAATGTTTACCATTGATAATAAGCTCTGAGCGGTATACATTTGACCAGTTAAAAACACTCATCTGCATTATACAGTTGTGAAGGTAACCAGAAAGCTGCAGGTTCAGATGATTAAATTTGTTGTATTTCAAAATTTGCAAAAAAAATGTTTTTTGTAAAATGAAATTTAGATTTTTTACACATCAGACTGAAATGAAAAAGAGATGGTCAAGTTAACTGAGAGACTGAAAATAGGGAACTGCATATTTTACTGAAAAGAAACTATTTTTCAAAAAAAGAATGCCAGGCCCACTTACAGCAAATTGAAGTCTTTCCGCATTAAGAACTATATTGAGTGTATACCACATTCTGAACAGCAAAGAGTCATAGCACATTAGGACTACATTGAGTGCCTACCACATTGTGGACAACATGTAGTTCACACCAAACTACGAACCAGATAGAGAGAATTATATTTAGTTCATAGGGCATTATAGACTATATTGAGTTCATACCACATTATAGACAACTTTAAGTTTGTATCACATTGTGGACAACTTTTGAGTTCATATCACATTATTGAGTTCACAACACACATTGAGTTTTATACCACATTATGGGCTGTTCCCCCTCCGGGGGGTTGCGACCTTGTCGTGGTCGGAGGTTTGCGTGGTCCAGTGATCCCTTAGGCTCTGCTGGCGGGGCATCAATACTTGGAGATAGGCTGTTTTTTTCATACTGCTTCTAGGCCTGAGAGGTGCAGATGCTGTTTGGCCTAAGCGTAACGTGGTAAGGAGTTGATGCCCCTGGTAGGGCTTCCCATGTCAGATAGGCTAAGGGTGAGGATCCTGACTAAGAGTAACCCGCCTTTCTCCTTTTCTTGTTTTCTGCCTCCCTTATTTGGCCCTTTTCTATCTTCGTCTCCCTTCAAGTCTTCTTTTCCACACTCCTTTTCTCTCTGTGGTCTCCTTAAGATCCGCCGTGTTTGCCGTGCGGTGCGACCTGTGTCGGAGGGGAATGAGATCCTGGTGATTGAGAGGGCCAGCGCTCTCAACACATCACTTTGGCTCGGACCTCTCCTAGACAGGAGTACACTTTGGCCCGGGTGTACTAATCGGCTCCCCTTCTTGGGGCTGGGTCAAAACAGGCATTTCTCCGGCTGGCCAAGGTAACCCCTGCAGTGCTCAGCTCTCTGTTCCCGGGAGTTGAGCATGATCAGGGGGGATAGGGTTGGTAGGTTTTTGTCTGTTGTATGTCTCTCCTGAAGCCTGGAAGGGGTCAAGATAGTGATTCTTGGCCCTGGCCCCTTAGTTGGACTCCAAGGTGGGTGGGTAAGGGAGAGATGAAATTTTTGCCTATAAATATGACTTCCATTAAACATCATCCCCCCAAAAAAAGAAAAGTTCCGTCATTTTCGCAAAGGTCGTCACAGGAGTCCGATGGAGACTCTGATTCTGAAAATGAAACAAGGCAGTTGTCAGGATTTTGGTCTTCTTGGTTGATCATGGAAAGTAAGGAGCAGGACAAACCTCTTTCTGCACTAAGCCCGTTTGCAATACAGAAGGGCTTCCAAGGTATTGCAGGAGACCCACAGTCCATAAAGCGACTCAGAAACGGCACCTTTCTCATCCAGTGTAAAACTAAAAAACAATCAGTGCAGCTGCTGAAAGCTACAAAGCTTGTAGACCGAGAGATCCGGGTGACCCCCCATAAACAGCTGAATTCCTCTAAGGGAGTCATTCGATGCCCAGATCTTAGAGGAGTCTCAGAGGCAGAGATCAAAGCGGAACTGGCATCCCAGGGTGTGACAGAGGTGCATAGGGTGACAGTGAAAAAAGGTGCAGAAAGAGTGGACACCAACACCCTCTTTCTGACATTCTTGCAATCCTGTGCTGCCTCCTGTCATCAAGGTAGGATATCTGAATGTCCGTATACAAATGTATGTTCCGTCTCCAATGCGTTGCTTCAAATGCCAGAAGTTTGGTCATGTCAGAGACCGCTGTTCTGGGCAGGAGGTGTGTGGGGTTTGTTGCAAGGCAACCCATGATGGGCTGTGTAAAGACCCGGCGCATTGTGCAAACTGCGGTGGCGACCACCCTCCTCTTCACGCAACTGCCCTGTCTGGAAACAAGAGTCAACCATCCAAAAGGTAAAAACAGAAAAGAAGATCTCATTTTTTGAAGCCCGCAGGCAAGTTGTTGGCAGTCAGACGCCAACAGCATCTTCATACGCTTCGGCGGTAAAAAAAGTATCGACACGTTCAGTCTGCTGCCAGACTGACGATTTTACTTTCTCTAAAACTTTGCAAGGAAGACAGATAAGCTTTGGTGGAAGCAGGTCCACCACCTCCCAACCCACAGTGAATGCCCCTGGTGGAGGCAAAAAATCCGCCACCCCTCAGACTGCCCAGCAGTCTACAACATCTGCTGCTGGGCAGATTAAAAAACCAGCACCCGCAACTCAAATTCCTCTGTCCAGTGCCCATGCGGGCAAGGGAGTTCAACCCAGTGTGGAGATGGTGGAGATGAGAAAGAAACCTCCACCATCTCCCAAATCCAGACCTCCACCATCTCCAAACTCCAGGCCTTTGTCACCTGCGGGCAAGTCTGCCAGCAGGTCCAAAGACCACCACAGTCCAGTGAAACTAACTAATAAATTCGCTCCATTAGAAGCGGACGTTGAAGAGGAGATGACCTGATTTCTCTCCTTTTCGCCTCTGCACCATGGATAGTACCATATTCCATTGGAATATCCGTGGACTAAATTCCAACTTTGAGGAGCTGCAGCTTCTGTGTCAATCTCTAAAACCTTCCGTCGTGGCTCTTCAGGAAACTCAAATTCAAAGCCAGAAGACCTTTACTCTTTCTGGCTTTAATATTCTTTCAAAACCTGCACAACCATCCACGTTGGGACTGTCGGGCGGTGTTGCCCTTCTCCTACACAAAACTTTGTTGTATAGTCCTGTTGCTCTGTCTACCTCTCTTCAGGCTGTAGCTGCGAGAGTCACGCTCCACAAGACTGTGACAATCTGTTCCTTTATATTCCACCTTCTGTCCCGGTTTGTCGTCAGGACCTTGTCAGTCTGATAGGAGAACTTCCTCGACCTTTTTTGCTGTTGGGTGACTTTAACGGTCACAATCCTCTTTGGGGTAGTGCCGGTACGTCACCCAGAGGTCTGCTAATTGAGGATGTCCTTTCAGACTTGGATTTGTGTTGTCTGAATGACGGATCTGCAACTTATCTCCACTCTTCCTCGGTTTGTGACCCCTCGCTGGTCCTGGACTATGAGTGGTCTGTCCATGACGATCTGCACGGAAGTGACCATTTCCCTGTCCTTCTACAACCTGTAATAACTGAACACATCTCTGTCTCTCAGCATCTAAATTATAAGAAAGCAAACTGGGATCTATTTGCAGCCACTGTTTCTAAGGAGTTCCAGGACACTGATTTTTTTCAGAGTCCGGATCCAGCTGAATCACTGACTAACACTATGATCAAATGTGCTAAAGCCTGTATTCCAGTGTCTTCCGATAAACTTCAAATGCCAAAAACACCCTGGTTCGATTCAGAATGCCAACAAATTTCCAAAGTTAGAAAACGGGCTCAGCGTCAGGTATACCAACGACCTTCGGGTCCCAACGCTCGAGCCCATCAGAAACTCCGTGCTAAATCAAGACACACTTTTAAAATCAGTAAACGTCGGTCCTGGAGAAGCTTCTGCTCCAGGCTGACATCAAAAACTTCTAAGAAAAAAGTGTGGAACATCATTAAGAAAATCAAAGGGAAGAACACCTGTCCCACTGTGAACCATCTCAAGTTTTCGGATTCTTTAATAACAGAGAAGAAAGCAGTTGCTAATCTGCTTGCTTCAACCATTGAAAAGAATTCCTCCTCTTCTAATAAATCAGTCACTTTTGTCAAAAACAAAGCCCTAAAAGAAAAATCACCCTGCAACTTTTCATCCGACAACATGGAAGACTACAATCTTCCTTTCACATTAAACGAGCTGAAATCTGCCCTACTCTCTTGCAGCGATTCCTCTCCAGGTATAGATGACATTCATTATCAACTATTGAAACATCTTCCGCAAGAAGGTCTGAACATCCTGTTACAGGTATACAACCATGTGTGGACTACAGGTTGCTTTCCACCCTCTTGGCGGAAAGCCCTCATTATTCCCATCCCCAAACCTGGAAAAGATCTTTCTAATCCATCTAACTACCGTCCCATAGCTTTGACCAGCTGTGTCTGTAAATTGATGGAAAAAAATGGTCAATGCTAGGCTCATGTGGAAACTCGAAACCGATGGTCTTTTGGCGAAAGAACAGTGTGGTTTCCGCAAACATCGTAGTACAGTTGACCATTTGATTCGTCTGGAATCTACACTTAGGAACGCTTTTTTAAACAGACAGCATGCAGTGGCAATTTTCTTCGACTTGGAGAAGGCCTACGATACCACCTGGAAGTCGGGGATACTTCATGATCTCCACGATCTGGGTTTTCGAGGTCATCTTCCGCTTTTTATTCAAAATTTTTTGGTAGAACGACAGTTTCAGGTCCGGGTTGGCACCACTCTCTCTGATGTCCACGAGCAGGAGTTGGGTGTTCCACAGGGGAGCATACTGTCTCCTGCCCTCTTTAGTATTAAAATCAACAACATTGTGAAATCAGTTCAGCAGGGTTCAGACTGCTCATTGTTTGTGGATGATTTCGCTGTCTACGCAACTGGAAGCCTGTACCCGAGTGTCCAGCGCAGGCTCCAGCTTTGCGTAGATAAAATCCATCGATGGGCGGATGAAAACGGTTTCACCTTTTCTCCAACAAAGACGCAATGTATTCACTTCCATAATTTCCGTCAGTTTTTCCCAGATCCTGAACTTCAAGTAGGGAAATCTTCCATTCCAGCTGTTACAGAGGCCAAATTTCTGGGAGTCATTTTTGACCAGAAACTCAACTTTCTCAGCCACATCAAAAACCTCAAAACTTCTTGCCAGAAAGCTCTGAATATTCTGCGGGTCGTAGTGCACACCGACTGGGGCGCTGATAAGAAAACTTTGCTGCACCTCTACAGAGCCCTGGTCCGTTCCAAACTGGACTATGGTTGTGCTGTCTACGGCTCCGCAAGACCCTCTTACCTCAAACTCTTGGACCCTATCCACCATCAAGGGCTTCGTCTCTGTCTTGGAGCGTTCCGCACCACCCCTGTGTACAGCCTGTACGCAGAGGCGGGCGAACCTTCGTTGTCCAACCGCAGGCTGAAACTGTCTTTAAATTATTATATCCGACTGTTCTCAGAACCGCAGAATCCTGCCTATGACTGTGTCTTTGACCCTCCATTCCAAAGTAAGTTTGAAAACAACCCTAAATGTATTCCGCCGTTTGGTCTTCGTATGCAGCCTCACGTGCGGAATGCAGGTCTAGACCTGGGAGTAGTTTCCGATTTTTCCAAGTTTCCGGATCAACCTCCGTGGACCTTTTTCACACCAGAGATTCGTTTCGATCTTGCAGCTTTTCGCAAAGAGTCTACCAGCTCTCTGGCGTACAAGGCATTGTATGCTGAGCTCTGTTCGAAATTCCCATCCTATCAAAAAGTTTTCACTGACGGTTCCAAGTCTGAGGATGGAGTGGCCTGTGCAGCCTACTGCCCTGGGGCCCCTTCTCAGATACTGTTGGAACATATCCATTCAGATGCTTCTGTCTATTCTGCTGAACTTACCGCTCTGGTACTGGCTTTGAAGATAATCTCACATTCTTTGAACAGGACTTTCTGGTTCTGTCGGATTCGCTGTCAGCTTTGGAGGCCATAGCTGGCCGCAACCTTCAGCATCCAGAACTTTTACTTTTTTTTGAACTTTTTAGCAAGTTGAAGGCGGACGGTTTTACAACATTACTCTTGCTTGGGTTCCGGTCATGTTGGCATCGGCGGGGGAACGAAATGGTTGATCGTTTACCCAAAGAACGCCACAAGAGAGAAACTGTCCAACATTTAATCCCTGCTCAGATGTGAAACCTAAAATTAACGATTATGTGAGAGACCTCTGGCAGGAGGATTGGAACACACGACGAATAACAAACTCTTTCAGATCCGTCCAAACCTTAAGGACTTCCTCCCATCTTCGTCGGGTGGTCGTAAAGAGGAAACGGTTCTGTGCCGGGCTGCACACCGGCCATTCGTATATTACCCATTCCTATCTTTTAAAGAGTGAAGAAGCTCCGTGGTGTATTCCATGTCATGCGCCACTCACAATGAAACATGTTCTTTTAGAGTGTTGGGACTTGCACGATGTGAGACACAAACATTTTACAGCGGAGTCCATGAAGATCCTGTTCGGGGATGTCCCGCCTGATGTGATCCTTGGGTTTTTGAAAGAGATTAACATTTTTCATCTGATTTAAGATTTTACGGAAGAAAGATTTTTAATGCAATTTCTGGTGCATTTCAGACGATGTCATTTAATGCGATGTGTGAAAGTTGGATTTTTTTTTTTTTTTTTTTTTTTTCAAATGACTGGTGAGTTGATTTTAACGTGGTGACAGCCCTGATGTGGTCCTCTGCGGTCGGCTGGGCTATAAGCAACATTATTTTATCTTATCTTATGGGCTGTTTCTGAGTTTGTGTAACATTATGGGCTACATTGAGTTCATATCACATTATTGAGTACATTGAGTTCACAACACACATTGAGTTTATACCACATTATGGACTGCTCTGAGTTTGTGTAACATTATGGGCTACATTGAGTTCATATCACATCGTGGACCACATTGAGTTCACTCCACATTGTGCACCCCGTTGAGTTCATACTACATTTGAGGTCATGTAGAAGACTACTCTTGAGTTCATGCCTATTGTGGCCCATATTGAGTTCATACCATATTTTGGACTACACAAGAGTTCGTTCAACATTTCTCAACACTTGTCCAAAACTTCGCATCATTTACAAGACAGAGAAATATCACAGTGTATTGGATGACAAGGGAAGTCGAGGTTCTGCATGGAGCATGCATTTAAAGCACATACAAGAATCCATGGGAACAGGGGAACAACGACAAAAGTCTGTAGAAAAACATTCATGCTGGCAAAAGTTTAAGCAAACACAAATAAAAGTTTGGCGATGTACTGTGGCAATATGCTTTCTAAAAGAGTATTCTTTTCACACATGGAAATTGTTGTGACGGAGAAGTTATGCAATATAGCACTGAAATTAGAAAACACTTACAGGAGAAGAATGAACGGGTGAGTACCATTACATGAACATTTTCAGAACATATGAACAGTAACTGTCTTTCCTGCAAGGTTTTGGTTATATCGACAGGTACTAGTCTGAGGCAGGCTAAGTGTTTACATGAATGGTAAAATCACCCATATTTTTACTTTGATTTGGCTTTTAGGGGTGTTGCCAGGAAAAAAGTTGTAAACAGTTTTTGTGTATACACATCAGAGACAACAGCAGCGATGGAACACACAGAGAAAAGAGAAAAAAATGTATACTGATACCATTGAAAAGAAAAGAAATCAACAGGTTGTACTTATTGGACCTACCACAAGCATAGTAAGAAGGACAAGTAGGTAAGCCACCATATTTTTTCCTATTGACATGCTGTCAGAAAGTTGAGGCCCCTTCGCTTGCTGGCTAACCAATGTTTTCATAGAGCAACCTCCATTTCTTTTTTTAAAAAAAAGAGAGAAAAAAGAAATAAAAAGAAAAAAAGCTGGAACTTCAGTGAACCGTGGGAGAGACTCAAACTGGAACTATTAAAAAACAAAAGATGACAATTGTTCTTCTTGGCAGGCTCATACTTGCTGATATGTATGTGTGAATAAGCACACCACGGCCTCCTGTAAAATAACACTGTCAAGCTTTCTTTTCAGCTCGCATTGGTTATTGTTTCCAGAGAGGTATAAACTCTGCACTGACCGTCGTCTGCTGGTTTCTGCCTTTTTGGCCTATTCTCTGGACTTTGTTTTGGAAACTTTTACACTTATATCTGATCATAATTTGTGACTTGCCAGCTTCTTTGTTACTCTCTGGCAACCAGGCGGTGTAAACAGCATGCACTTTGCAGAGTGGATGGATGCAAACTGTCCATTCTGCAGTATGGTTGCCTGTGTGGTGTTTTCTTGTGGTTTTTTTTGCTACATTTGAATGTTTTTCATTCATTTTTTAACCCTGTTTTTTTTTTAAATCTGAAGTGAGTAATTAAGAATGTCTGCTGCTCTCAGTTTTGCTCAGTCTTATCCGTCTCAAAGATTTTAAAGAGTTAAGGAATAATTTTTGTTGTTCAGGATAAAAAATTTTCTTTCTGTTTTGCAAGATGTGACTTTTTTTTCCACTGTTATGAGTTTCACAGCTCTGAAAAGGACTCGTGTGGCAGGCTGGAGTTTGATGATAAGAACTTTAAACTATAAACTTCTCTTGAATTTCACATTCGACTGCCGCCACAGTGAATGGCATGATATACCATTATAGTAGGACTTGGTCTTAAAAGAGACACGAGGAACCAAAAATTCTCTGCAGAGTTATCTGAAAGTGAGACGGCACTCACTGACAGCAGTAATGAGACTTTCTTGCTTATGTTTCTTTATCCACTTTTGAATTCGCATTTTCACTTATGTTGATTGATAAAGAACATGTTCAGAAAAATGTCTGCTTGAGGAGAAATGGTCAAATCGGCCTCCAGGCGAAGAGAAAAGGTCAATTTGATGTTTACTATTTCAGTAAGTAATCCAGTTTCATGCAAATTATGCATCTTTTCCTTTGGATACTGATCTCTATTTTTTCACAATTAATTTGTTTTATTAGGGTAATATGAAAAGGCTGGATTTGTGTATGAATGTTTGTTAAATCTTAGTCCTCAAATCAGATGTCACACAACATATATAAAGCACATGCTCAGTGGTCTGTTCCTCAGCCTAAATCTTAGTCCTCAAATCGGATGTCACACAACATATATAAAGCACATGATCAGTGGTCTGTTCCTCAGCCTAAATCTTAGTCCTCAAATCGGATGTCACACAACATATATAAAGCACATGCTCAGTGGTCTGGTCCTCAGCCTAGCAGCAGTTTGAAGACAAGGAATCCTTCAAGTCTAGAGAGCCCATGACATTACACAGTTACAGATACGTACATGTGAGCAGAAACCGGTGACGCTGTGTGCATTGAAACCATCTCAGCAATGTTACTTCCTGACTCAGAAAGAATTCTACCAAGTGTCAGCTAAGATTTCACACATACTTGCCAGGACATTCATGCATCAGAATGTCGGTTCATGTTTGGGGTTTGTTTTGTTATATTGTTTGAGCAAACACACAACAACACACACATAAACACACACTCACATGCACACACACACAAGCACGCACATACATGTATGCACACGCACACGCACACACACAGGCACCCAGGCGCGTGCAAGCACTAATAAGTCCACATGTTTGGGAGGGAGGCGGGGGGGAGGGGAGGAAGTCGATTTATCAAAGAAAATCAGTGATAGGATTATAATCGGATGGGACTGTTCAGTGATAGGATTATAATCTGAGGGACTGGTTCAGTGATAGGATTATAATCTGAGGGACTGGTTCAGTGATAGGATTATGTCCGAGTGACCCTCAGGAAGCCAGCATCCAGCACCACACGCCAAGCCCTGACCTGGAACCCGCAGGAAAGAGAAAGAGAGGCCGGGCCTCGCAACAGCTGGAGACGAGACACTGAGGCGGAGTTTGAAACAACAAGGGACAAACTGGACTGGAATGACCAGAACAGCCCCAGAACAGAGTGCGATGGGCGAAGGGTCGTTGATGGCCTATGCTCCACCGGGAGCGACGGGCATAATGAAATGAAATGACTTCAAAATCATGCAGGAGATAACAAACTGTGAATCGGACAAACTGTGTCAACTGTTGGCTGTCTGGAACTGTACAGGAGGTATTTTTTTCCCCCAAGGAAAGGAACAGTTGGGCGAGGTTCATCATTCACGATGTTCAGGGCTTACCTGCTATCCTTTGATCCTGTCACTGAACCAGTCACTCGGACATAATCCTATCACTGAACCAGTCACTCGGACATAATCCTATCACTGAACCAGTCACTCGGACATAATCCTATCACTGAACCGGTCGCTCAGACATAATCCTATCACTGAACCAATCACTCAGACATAATCCTGTCACTGAACCAGTCACTCAGACATAATCCTGTCACTGAACCAGTCACTCAGGACATAATCCTGTCACTGAACCAGTCACTCAGACATATCCTGTCACTGAACCGTCACTCAGACATAATCCTGTCACTGAACCAGTCACTCGGATAGAATCCTATC
>CM031616.1:14168356-14228356 GCA_018398815.1 Conus ventricosus | reverse complement strand
AAGGAGAACAACGTGAGCTTAGGGATTCATTCATAATTGCGGTAATATATATGGCACCAAAGCATCAATGACAAGAGACATCAGAGAGGGTGGTAGTGGATCTAAAATACTTGTTTGTTGGGAGTTTTCATGATCACTTCTTCTTCTTGTTGTTCTTCCGTAGAGTCTCCACAATCAACAGGCTGATTATTATGAGACTGTGAACAGGGGATCTTAACAACAGTATCAAATACGGGTTCAAAGGCAGACATCAGAGCGCCATAGAATGAATCATGGTGAACATTATGGCTGGCACTTCATATAAGTTTTTGTGTGTGTCCTGTCCACATCCAGATTACGGCCCTTGTATGTCTTCCTGCTATGACTTTACTTTTGTTTTTCTTTCTGCCGCCTGGATCTGGATCTACATGTCAACCTCGGGGTATGTCAGTGGAGGAAGGACTAGCGCACAGCCCAAACACACTCACAGCTTGCTTACAATCTCATTCATATATCATGCATTCGTCACATCAAGCCACTAGTAAAGTCTATAACTTTACTACACATAATCATGAACAAAAACATCAATGCGCATGAAGTCAAACAGAATAAAACATTCTCTCTTTCCTTGAGCTTCACAAAACCATTTATCTAAATCATCATAACTAACCCGGGTATAAATAGATTTCTACTTTACCTGGCCAGGTGATCTTAAACTATTCACGAATCACTGTCTTTCCTTTTCTTCTTTTTTTTCTTTTCTTTTCACTGTCACTTTCACAAACACCAGTCACGACACAACTGCTGGCACTGGTCAGGTTGGACTGCTGGCACTGGTCAGGTTGGACTGCTGGCACTGGTCAGGTTAGACCGCTGGCATTGGTCAGGTTGGACTGCTGATGAAAGTGGCGCTGCCAGGTATGAGGTCGAACCCCGGTTCAGATTGAACAGTGACTACCAAACATCAATCTGTTCTCCTTTCTTTCTTCCTGCATTAACGCATTGCACTCTCTCTCTCTCTCTTCTAGTCTGCTCTATCAAATGGACATGGTTGCTTTTCTTTTCCTTTTCCTTTTTCTTTTTTTTCTCTTCATCAGTTAGCAACTCTCTCTCTCAACATCTCTCCTTAGTCCTTCCTCTGCAGACTCTATCTGGTGCTAATGCTTCAACTCGGTTCTCTTCACTCCTCTCATCTCTCTGCTCTTTTCTCGTCAGAGCCTACTCCCAGAACCTCTTCCTCTCTCTCCCTTTTTCGTTCTCCTTTTTTTAAATTCTCATCCTATGTGTCAAAGGGTGAGTACCATTGGTCAGTATTTTTCCCGCCTCGTACTGAGGTTACCTCCCTCTAATTCCATTGGACGTTCAAATCGTCAAAGTCACATCTACCGGCCTTGCTCTCTGTGGTGGTCAATGGGTCATTTAATTAATTAGCTTGATTTCACCCCCACCACACCATACCTTCCCCCTTCCTACTTCAACCGGCGACGTCTGACTTAACTGTCGGCGCTGGTCCTGCAAATTGGCTGTCTTAGTCTGACCCAGGCGCCGAGACCCGTCTGGCCAGACCTATTGAGACGTCGGTCAAACCACTTAGTCTGTCTGCTGGACAGTGCTGTCTCCGTGAGGACTAAAAATAGCCTCTTCGCTGTGCCTAATTGGCTGACGCGACACCGAAGTCATCTGCTTGGAACCAGAATGTTTGCGTTTGGACTTACGTTCAATTGAACTGGCTGGCAACTGACCACGAATTCGGTTTTTCTATTTTTGTCCGTGACAATTTCCCCCTTGCAAAAGACTATGCTCCGCATTGTCTCAAAACAACGGTACAAAAAAAAAACAACCGAATTTGCTGACAACACAGCTACACGTGCAAGTTTTTGCAAAATTATTTACACAACGGTTTACAAATTATCAGCATGTATCACTCGTAAATATCACCCCAATGGGTTATCATTGACGTGCGCTTTTGCCTTTTTTTTTTTTAACTCATTTTCTGATAACCTATGTGCGCACCTATGCAATCCCCCTACCTGCGGATTTGCCACATCTTCTCTTCACAACTATTATGAAAAGCACAATCTAATATGACCACGATCCATGACACCTCACTGAGGAATCTCCATCCTCGCTTATCGCAAACAGTGCATTACTACACAAGCGACTGTATGCTCCAAATATAACTACATTTACATGAACAAGTCTCACAAAGAAAATATGAACCATAGCCAAATGGGAATGAACCCATATCCAATCAACATAACTGTAATCAACACATATTATTAACAAAGTAGCTATGCGCCCTGGATATGACTGACTTCCTCTGAGTTGCAGCTTGCTAGACTACACGGCTTAAATAGTCAGCTCCTACATTCTGTCGACCTGGAATGTACTGAACTCGATACCTGTAGGGCTGCAGTGCCATTGCCCAGTGCAGCACCCTGCTGTTTTTCAGCTGCGCCTCCTGCAGGAATTTGAGGGGTTGATGATCAGTCTCTACCACGAACTCTTTCCCATACAAGTATTTGTGAAATTTCTGCACGGCCCACACGACAGCCAAACACCCCTTCTCTACCGTTGCGTACCCTTCTTCACACTTCGTCAGCTTCCTGCTAGCATACTTCACAGGAAACTCGACCCCTTCGTGATCCTGCAACAATACTGCACCTACTCCACCACCTGATGCATCGTACGCAACAAAAATGGTTTGGACATATCCGTAGCTTCAAGATGGGACGGGAACCTAGTCGTTCTAGCACTGTCTGCAGTGCTTGCTCTGCAGCGTCTGACCACTCGACCACTGCCGGTTTCCCTGCCTTGACCAAATCACTGAGAGGGCTCGTGATTGCTGCGAAATTTGGCACAAACTCCCTGTAGAAACCAATAAAACCTAGCAGACTCCTGACTTCTGTTTTGGTCTTTGGTCTCTCTGAATTCATCATCTTCTCCACCTTTCCCTTTTCTGGCTGCTTTGTATCGCCTCCAACAACAAAACCTAGGAACTCCAGGCTTGGAAAACCAATCTGGCACTTTGTTGGTCTGGCTGTGAGATTGGCTCGTCTCAACCTCTCTAAAACTGCTCCTAGCTGCCTCATATGCTCCTCCCATGTCTCAGATGCTATCAGAATGTCATCCATGAAATTCACTACGCCTTCCAAACCCGCCAATAACTTCCTCATCATCCGAGAGAAAACTGCAGGTGCGTTGACCATACCAAAAGGAAGTACTCGCCACTGGTATAGCCCCATAGGAGTGGAGAATGCTGTGACTTCTTTTGAGTCCTCACTCAAGGCTATTTGCCAATAACCCTTGCTCAGATCTATCCTGGTGAAATACTTGCTCTTGCTTGTGGCGACCTGAGCGAACAGGTCTTCCACGTTCGGTATGACTTCTGCATCGACCTTGGTGACACTGTTCAGACGTCTGTAGTCAACACAGAATCGATGCTCACCTGACTTTTTTCCTCACTAAGACGACGGGTGCACTATACGATAATTTGGACGGTTCAATCACCCCAAGGTCCAACATCTTTTCCACCTCCTCCTCGATCACTCGTTTGGTGGCATACGGACCGGTAGGGTTTCACATGTACGGGTTTTTGCGATGTTACCTCCACCGTACAGGTCTCTAGAGTTGTCCTGCCTGGTTCATCAGTCAGGGACGCCCTATACTGTTTTAGGAGCCCCCTAACTTCCTCCTGTCTCCTACTGTCTAGCCCTTCATACAGTGACACATCCCTGCATGACTCTTCTCCTGGAAACTCAGGCAACAAAATCTCACCTTCTTCTGCTGGGTCTCCTTCGCCTCCATCAATGATTGCTGCCGGTGCCACGCCTATGTGCTGAGTCTCACGCTGAATATATTTGCGGAGCAAATTCGCATGGAAAAGTTTGGTTTCCCATTCACATCAATTCGGTAATCCTGATCTACCTTTTCAATGATTGTGAATGGTCCTTTCCAATGCATCAGCAGCTTGTTGTGATCCGTGGGAAGCAGTAACAGACTTGATCTCCCCCTTGAGGGATTGCTTCCTCACCTTCCTGTCATATTGCTTCTTCTGAACGACCCTAGCCTCCTGCAAACTTTCCCTTGCAACCTTACACGTCTCCTCTA
Source organism: Conus ventricosus (assembly GCA_018398815.1). NCBI lineage: Eukaryota > Metazoa > Mollusca > Gastropoda > Neogastropoda > Conidae > Conus > Conus ventricosus. The sequence goes on along the minus strand of CM031616.1, from coordinate 14,224,267 downwards.
GCCTATTGCGTAAGTCCACCACATACTGATAAGTGGTTTTGACATCTTCTGACTCCTGTTCTCCGGACCACAGCTCTTTGAGAATACACACTGGTCCCCTGACTGTCCGCCCATACAGCAGCTCAAATGGTGAAAAGCCTGTGCTTTCCTGAGGGGCTTCCCTGTAGGCGAACAGTGCCGCTGGAATGTAACGGTCCCAATCTGCTGGCCTTTCCTCACAGAGCTTCTTTAAGATGCCCTTCAGCACACCATTGAATCTTTCCACCAAGCCATTGCATTGTGGGTGGTATGGGGTAGTGAGAAGCTGTGTGATCCCTAGCAGCCTGTTGACCTCCCTCATCACGCCTGAGGTGAACTGTGACCCCCTGTCACTGAGAATTTGTGACGGCACACCCTCGCGAGAAAAGATGTCCACCAGCCCTTCAGCGACCTGTTGCGTATCTACGCCTTTCAATGCGACTGCTTCTGGATATCTGGTCGCGTAGTCCACGAGCGTCAACACATACCTGTGCCCACCTTTGGAACAGGGTGAGATTGGGCCAATCAGATCAACAGCCACTCTCCTGAAGTGTGTGTCAATTAAAGGGGGATGTTTAAGAGGCGCCTTCCTCTTCACCCCTCTTGTGGCTGACCTTTGACACACATCACATGACATGCAGAAACGCTTTATGTCTGCCATTGCCCCTGGCCAATGAAAATCATCAAAGATTCGGTCAGCTGTTTTGCTGGTGCCGAGATGACCCGCCATGAGCGACTCGTGACCCACTGACATGACAGTGTCACGATAACGTGCTGGTACCTCTAACTGAGTTGTCACCTTACCTGTCTTCCCCTTGGTGAACACTCGGTACAACAACCCGCCTTTCACCAGAAATTCTGTCTCACCTCCTCTAACCACCTGTTTCTCTCCACCTCTTGCCAACTCCCAAGACTTCACGAGCGAAGGGTCTTGTTCCTGCACTGCCCTAAACTCATCAGGCGACACATCTATGCCTGACTTCCTTGCTGGAATGACTAACGGTTTATCAACCCTTTCCTCCTTCTTGCTCCGTGTTTGAACTGCTGCTCCTGTAGCAGTCAACAACTCAGGATCCCCTGGATCCCTTGCACCTGGAATATTTCCAATGATCAAATCATAAAGGGGTTTCTCCATCACCAGCGCAGACAACTCTCCTGAGAAGTAAGGGTACGTACTTCTATCTTAGCAACTGGGAACTCCCTCACAGTGCCATCGATTAGAGTACAGGTCTGGATTTGCCCTGTCAAATCCCCTTCCTCGACCAGCGTTGTTCTTACTACACCACATGAACAACCAGTGTCCCGTAACACTTTCACCCTCTGCTGGCCAATCCACCCTTCTTCCACTGGTAATGAACCACTCAGCCTAGTGCCCTCCATCCCTGACACTGACTGCTGTCCAGTGCTAGCCATAGGCCGCACTCCACCCTCTTCAGATTGGATCCCTTTTGGTTCCACTGCAGGTCGTTTCCCCTGGCGATCCTTATCAACCTCTTGCAAGGCTGCTGCCTTCTGGAACCTCATGCGACAATCCCTCTCCACATGTCCCTTCTTGTGACAAATGAAACACCTATTGTCCCTTTGTCCTCCTTTCTGCCCCACCACTGGTTTGCAGACTTTGCAGAAAACTCTCCTAGTCTCCTTGCACTCTTCTCACCTGTGCCTGGCACCTGTTTCTCCTGCACCTTAGTGCCCAAACGTGCCTCCCTATACACCTCTGCTAACTTCAGCAACTCCCCTGCTGTCTCTGGCTGTCTCTCTTTCAAGTGTATAGTTAACTCTGGACTGCAACCTGACAAAATCTGTTCCTTCATAACCAGCTCTTTCAATTCAGCGAACTCCTTTCTCGTACCACTCAACTCTAACCACTTCTCAAAATAGTGATCTAAACGTGCACCAAACTGAGCGTACGTTTCACCTGCTTGTAATCTAGCTGATCGAAATTTCTTTCTGAACCCTCCTCTGTGAGGTCAAATCCCTTCATCAAAGACTCCTTCACAGCACCAAAATCAGATTGGGTGTCTGCTGGCAATGCAGTGAAAATCTGTAATGCCTTACCCGTCAATAGCGCTGACAAAATGACTGCCCACTCTTCTGAAGGCCAACCCTGACTAGTAGCAAACGTTTCAAAACGACTGATGTACGCATCAATCGAATCTGATCCTTCAGAGAATTTTGGCAACTTTGGTCGGGGGCATAACTGCGCACAGGGTCACTGAAACTGAACTACCATCATCAGTGGTCTCCCTCTGTGTTCTCACTTTTTCTAACTCTAATTGGATCCTTAATCTTTCTGTTTCCTGCGTTTCCCTTATTCTTTCTGTTTCCTGCGTAACCTGATTATCATTAGCCTGAATCCTTAATCTTTCTGTTTCCTGCCTTATTCTTTCTGTTTCCTGCGTAACCTGATTATCATTAGCCTGGATCCTTAATCTTTCTGTTTCCTGCGTTTCTACTGCGACACGGCGTCTTTCCGCTCGCTCATCTCTTTCCATCTTTTGTTGGGTTTCAACGAATGCTCGCAACTCTTCTCCCGAGTAGCCTAAATCACGAGCGATGCTCACAAGTTGTTCAATAGGGGTGTTCTTTTTGTCCGCCATTATAGCTTCTTTTTTTTTTTTTTTTTTTTTAACAAGATTTTTATTACTACGACAGCCAAACTGGTGGTTACCGACATGAGTGACGTAATAGCACAATCCTATGAATGATAACATAAGCTTGGGACAACGTAATTAGTTTTTATAAGACGCCTAGCGCCTGACCCAACTATGAGAGCGAATTATAGGCAATCTGTGCGAAATAAGTACTCTGGGGCTGAAATACCAAGCCTAGTGTTAACTATCTTGGAAGCAATGCCAAGCCTAGTATTTAACTATCTTGGAAACATACAGTAAGACACTACCTTGTCTTAGGATTACAACACTTGAATCCCACCCAGCTTCCTCTCTGAGAAGTTGAACAATTATAATAAATGGGCCAGAATATCCTGGCAGGCTCGCCAATAAATTGTCAACCTCGGGGTATGTCAGTGGAGGAAGGACTAGCGCACAGCCCAAACACACTCACAGCTTGCTCACAATCTCATTCATATATCATGCATTCGTCACATCAAGCCACTAGTAAAGTCTATAACTTTACTACACATAATCATGAACAAAAACATCAATGCGCATGAAGTCAAACAGAATAAAACATTCTCTCTTTCCTTGAGCTTCACAAAACCATTTATCTAAATCATCATAACTAACCCGGGTATAAATAGATTTCTACTTTACCTGGCCAGGTGATCTTAAACTATTCACGAATCACTGTCTTTCCTTTTCTTCTTTTTTTTTCTTTTCTTTTCACTGTCACTTTCACAAACACCAGTCACGACACAACTGCTGGCACTGGTCAGGTTGGACTGCTGGCACTGGTCAGGTTGGACTGCTGGCACTGGTCAGGTTAGACCGCTGGCGTTGGTCAGGTTGGACTGCTGATGAAAGTGGCGCTGCCAGGTATGAGGTCGAACCCCGGTTTAGATTGAACAGTGACTACCAGACATCGATCTGTTCTCCTTTCTTTCTTCCTGCATTAACGCATTGCACTCTCTCTCTCTCTCTTCTAGTCTGCTCTATCAAATGGACATGGTTGCTTTTCTTTTCTTTTTCTTTTTCTTTTTTTTTCTCTTCATCAGTTAGCAACTCTCTCTCTCAACATCTCTCCTTAGTCCTTCCTCTGCAGACTCTATCTGGTGCTAATGCTTCAACTCGGTTCTCTTCACTCCTCTCATCTCTCTGCTCTTTTCTCGTCAGAGCCTACTCCCAGAACCTCTTCCTCTCTCTCCCTTTTTCGTTCTCCTTTTTTTAATTCTCATCCTATGTGTCAAAGGGTGAGTACCATTGGTCAGTATTTTTCCCGCCTCGTACTGAGGTTACCTCCCTCTAATTCCATTGGACGTTCAAATCGTCAAAGTCACATCTACCGGCCTTGCTCTCTGTGGTGGTCAATGGGTCATTTAATTAATTAGCTTGATTTCACCCTCACCACACCATACCTTCCCCCTTCCTACTTCAACCTGCGACGTCTGACTTAACTGTCGGCACTGGTCCTGCAAATTGGCTGTCTTAGTCTGACCCAGGCGCCGAGACCCGTCTGGCCAGACCTATTGAGACGTCGGTCAAACCACTTAGTCTGTCTGCTGGACAGTGCTGTCTCCGTGAGGACTAAAAATAGCCTCTTCGCTGTGCCTAATTGGCTGACGCGACACCGAAGTCGTCTGCTTGGAACCAGAATGTTTGCGTTTGGACTTACGTCCAATTGAACTGGCTGGCGACTGACCACGAATTCGGTTTTTCTATTTTTGTCCGTGACACTACACCTCCAGTGTGGTCTAGGCCTAATGCCTCTGGACCAAGTCACCTTCCGGCGGATATCTTCAGCTCTCCGATTCCTGTTGCATCTTGAGAAATTCGATCTTCTCAGCTGCTTCTGCTTTTGCATTTAGGACTCATGTCCTCTCATTGTATAAATGGAGAAGGGGCCGGAATAGCTCAGTGGTAGAGCGCTGAACTCGTAATCCTGGGGTTACGGGTTTGTATCTCCGCTGAGCCGTTTCGGTACGGTGATTTTTCCCTCGGAGTTAACATTGGTTCTGACTCCATTCCCCATACAGTCCTTCGAATGAGACTATAAACCGAGGTTCCGTGTGTGAACGCACGCACAACATCTTGCACACACGTCAAATCCCATCACCAACTTTCGGAAGAGAAGGCCAGTTTGGCCATTGGTATGGATGACACGTTACACATAGCATGCACCTTCCCCGAATTTGGAGTATGGCTGCCTTAATGGCGGGATAAAAATCGGTCATACACACAGAACTCCACTCCCTTTGTTGGGCAGCTGGGTTTCATACTTGCCTGTCTGTACAGGGAGTGTCCGCAGGAGCATCAGCCTGCCTACGCAAAAGAAGTATAAATGGAGAGATCGTTAGTAGAGTTCCTACGAACCCCCTTGCTCAAACCCATAGACCTCAGTCTATATTGTCGAATTAGTTTAGCCTGGAAGCCATATGCCCTCAAGGCTCTGGCAAAGCTGACACAGTCGGCCCCTACTTCCGCTGTTGTAGCGCAGTGAGTTCAATCTGAATTATTTGTTCTGCATTGCGTCGGTAGAGCAGGCCAACAAAATCTGTCTCGTTCCACGCTTTGTGATTTCTTGATTATTTTTTCCGCTCTGGAAGATGTGCTATGCACTCCCGGCCATTAGATCCACCCAGTGAATCCCTCGTCCACGCCCTGAATGTCAGTCGTAGCTGTAACATACCACAGTTTGCAGCACTCAGCCGTATAGAATGTTGCTGGTGCTTTTGGTGGTATGATTTTCTCGGTGGCAGTACTAATCGCGTGTGTCATTTCTTTATGCAGTTGGATTGTACCTTCTTCTTCCGTTGAGTGGCCGCCATCAATTGGTTGATGATTCTGCCACTATTGGCATATAGAAGAAAATGCATAGAGTCCTCTCATTTTCCCCGTTGCACTAGTTAGGTTTGCATTCGAGGACAGGAGATGGTATACAGACCTGAGGATGAAGGTGATCCTGAGGCGCCATTTGCCACACTTCATTTCAGCAGAGATCTACTTGGAGTGCCCTTTCCCATACAGTCCTTTGTCGCTGATGGAATGCCTTCTTCCTATTGGCATCCTCCTCTTTCCTCAGTTCCTGTATTACCATGTTTCTCTTTGCTTTCTCTTTCGCCGTAGACAGCCTCTTCATTTGTGTTGGTCCCAGTATCTGCCTGCTGGTTTGGCTGTGTCCTGTTGTTTTCCTGATCTTGAAGCTTTAATTCGTTCCACTGCGGTCTGCCACCTCACGAGCGTTCTATTTTCTGCCAACCTCCCGGCCTCTGTTTGGAGGGCTTTGGTCTCACCCCTGGTCTCCTCAGTGCTCAACCATGGTGAATCACCGTGCTTTTACCGCTGGGTAGGCCTACTCCTTGATGATAGATTCCAATGCAATTTCCGTTTTACTTGGCGACGGTATAGCGCAACTTCAGTGAGACCCAGGAGGGACACCAAGCCATTTTCTTATGTCTTCGTTGACTTTATACGCCACAGCGCTAGAACTTTGATTGTAGCAGAAGAGCTATATAGCCTTGATCATTTTAACATTTCATTGCGATTTAATTCTATCAAACATACAGATTTCTCCAAAGACATATATTAAAACGCAAGACTTCAGTTCCGTTCTTGTCCCGGTGTATTAACGACCTTGTGTGTGTGTGTGTGTGTGTGTGTGTGGAGGGGTGGGGGGGGGGGGGGGGGTGGTGCGCGCGCGTATACATGATGCCGAATTCCTTTTAGGGTTATATAGCCTACTTTATTCCCTGTACCCCCACCCCCCTTCCCATCAGATCTCCCTTCAGCCTTCTCCTAACCCCGTCCCTTCTTTCACCTCAGTGCCCCCATGCAGCGGTCCCCTGTACAGCCAGCCGATGACGATGACCGAACTTCCGTGTTTGTTTGCCGCGGCAGTGTAGGATCAGTGGTTCGCTAGAATGACCCATTTTCTTCCGTGATTTGTGGTTTTCGAGAAAAAAGGAATTCAGGTGGCTTAATACGGAAGTCTGGCGTTCGGCTTATAGAACTGCCAGAACACATAACGTTAATGAAACATCTTAAGCAGTTAGGTTATATTGATGTGGGATTAATTGTTGTCACAGTTGTGTGTGTGTGTGTGGCGCGCGCGCGCGCGCGTGTGTGTATGTGTATGTGTGTGTTTGAGAGAGAGAGAGAGAGAGAGAGAGAGAGAGAGAGAGAGAGAGAGAGATGTGTGTATGTATGTGGATGTGTGAGTGAGTATGTATGTGTGTGTGTGTGTGTGTGTGTGTGTGTGTGTGTGTGTGTGTGTGTGTGTGTGTGTGTGTGTGTGTGTGCGCGCGCGCGTCTGTGAGTGTTTCTTCTCTCAGCCTCCCTTCCCTTCCTTTTCTCGATCCACACAACCCCAACTCTCTCTCCCCTCTCCTCTCTCTCTCTCTCTCTCTCTCTCTCTCTCTCTCTCTCTCTCTCTCTCTCTCTCTCTCTCTCTCTCTCTCTCTCTCTCTTTGAGAGTGGTGCTATGCTCGTTTGCTTACTTAGACTTTGTTTCACTTGTTTATTGTTCTTTAAGCAACGTTTCTGGTTTATACCATGTAGACATTTACCCACGTTTTGATGTAGGCTACGTAATGTGCCGTCAAGTGCTAGCCACTTTATGAGAATACTAGTGCAAGTATGAAACATGAGTGACTCAGTCAATGCTTTTACCGTTGTAAAATAAAGAACCAGAGTCTCTCTCTCTCTCTCTCTCTCTCTCTCTCTCTCTCTCTCTCTCTCTCTCTCTCTCTCTCTCTCTCTCTCTTCTCTCTCTCTCTCTCTTCCATCCCCCAACCCGTTCGTTCCCACATGCCCACTCCCATCCCTTGACAAATACTCTCTCTCTCTCTCTCTCTCTCTCTCTCTCTCTCTCTCTCTCTTCTCTCTCTCTCTCTCTCTCTCTTAATTTGTCCATTATGTAAAGAAGAGAAAGAAGATGAAGTGCATTTTTGTTCTGTGAAGTCGTTTAGGCCTCCTTTACGATCTAAGGGGACGTTACATACATTCACAATACTACAAATTTCCAAGTCTTTTCAGATTAACTTCACTCCCAGCTTCCAACAATGAGCGAACAGCTAGAAATCTGTCCATTTAGGCCTACCTATACAAAGCATTTAAGTTACGATCTGTTCTTGTTTCAGCCTATAGTTTTGAATCAGTTTTGACCGTTTAAAATATTGATTATTTCCAGGTGCACCCCTTCACGAGGGGCAATGGCCTATTTGTGAATACATTATCCGTATCTGTATCTCTCTCTCTCTCTCTCTCCTCTCTCTCTCTCTCTCTCCTGTCGGTCTCAGCACTAAAAACTCCCACTCCCTCTCCACGCTCACTATGGAGTTCATTTGCCGGCTGTACGGCCATATAGACGTCTTATTACTCCGTCCTGAACAAGCCAGTTTGATAGTATAGAGATAAGATCAAGACCGTGCTCATTCACGTTCTCGTGCAGACTTGGTGTGACCGGTGACTAAAAGGTTTCTATACCTTACTCGATGTGATCTCCTGGGCAGTTTCTGGACTTAATCCTGTGTGTGTGTGTGGTATGGTGTGGTGTGTGTGGTGTGGTGGTGGTGGTGGTGGTGGTGGTGGTGTGTGTGTGTGTGTGTGTGTGTGTGTGTGTGTGTGTGTGTGTGTGATAGATAGAGGAGAGAGAGAGAGAGAGAGAGAGAGAGAGAGAGAGAGAGAGAGAGAGAGAGAGAGAGAGACAGACAGACAGACAGACAGACAGACAGACAGACAGACAGCAGGCAGAGAAGGGAGGGGGGATTCTAAACTATTCATATTCAGTTTATTTCATTTACTCTTCATCATCATCTTCATCATCATTATCATCATCATCATCTTCTTCCTCCTCCTCCTCCCTCTCTCAGAGAGAGGGAGGGTGAGGAGGCGGGGGGTGGGGTGGGGTGGGTGGGGGGTGGGGGGTTAGAAGAGAAAGGGAGAGAGAGAGAGAGACATTGAGTTTCAGTTTTATAAAGATGTCGTAACATGTGGACTAGTCCATATACGCTACATCACGTCTACTAAGCTACGAGACCAGCGTGCAAAGGATTTGCAGCTGATGGATAAATAAATAAACAACTAACGTGAAAGCATTTAAGAGACAGAGAGAAAAAGTTAAACACATGTATGTACATTCTTCTGTGCATGTGCATATGTGCATACTCACTCATGTAAACACTGACAATGGCACACATGTACACACAGACGCATACAAACAGACAGACAGACAGACAGACAGACAGACACACACACACACACACACACACACACACACACACTCACACACATCATGGTATGCGCGATGTGCGCGAACACACACGCACACGCACACACACACACACACACACACACACACAGGTATGCATGTTTTACTGTGGAGTAAAATCCTATGCCTATAAGAACTTTACTTCAAAATGAAATTCTGCAAGCCAACATTTTCATGAGAGGAATATTACTCCGGAGAGCTGTTGTTGGGGAGTGAAAGTCTCGTGCGGCACCGGAAACGTAATGTGGTGACCTCCTTATCAGGTCACATTATTGTCAAATAAAGATGGCGGCATGCAACTTCCTTGTTGGTGAGAATTTCGGTAAACATGTACTTTAGAGTGCGAAATTCATGGGGCTGTTTGTACGCACTTTTTCGGGTGTTTTCGGTTCGGAACGATGCAAAGACACGTAAGACACCCTCACCTGCCCACTTTCACCTGTCCTGGCCCCACTTGTGGGTGCAAATAATTTATTTCACTTCACAAGTAGGGATATGCATGCACATCCAATGCGCCATTTTGGTTGCTGATCACATGGGCACAACGTCAACAACCAAAATGGCGCATTGGATGTGCATGCATATGCCTACTTGTGAAGTGAAATAAATTATTTGCACCCACAAGTGGGGCAGGACAGGTCAAAGTGGGCAGGTGAGGGTTGTCTTACGTCTCTTTGCATCGTTCCGAACCGAAAACACCCGAAAAAGTGCGTACAAACAGCCCCATGAATTTCGCACTCTAAAGTACATGTTTACCAAATTTCCGTTTGAGTTTTATATTGGAAATTTTGTTTGCTATTCGTGGATTTGCTAGCATAAATACGCTTTGTCAGTCTTTTTGCATTGTTTGTTTCACAACATGGTAGGCCTGTCGCAAGAATTCTTTTGTACTGCCATTGTCCCTTCAGGCACTGAATCGGGTTTAACCACTGCACATGTATCGTTGATTGTATTCAGACTTCAGTAGACGTTCATCTAACGGTAGCACTAACTGTACAAGTAGGCCTAGCGTAATGTTGGAGTAAATGGACCCTGTGAAGCCTGCGCCTTGCGGCTGTGTAAGCCCCATCCCCGGAATTCTTTAACAAGATTTGCAGTAGCCTATCAATCACCAAAAAACAACAACAACAAAGTATTTAGCTGATGAACTCTCACGTCTGTGTCCAGGTCGCCTCATTAAATGTTGGGCAAATGTCTTAGCTTACACTTTACAGTCCTCCTGCTCTGTGTCAGTCTCATTAATTTGCAGTCACATGAAAAGAAGTCATTCTGTTTGTGAGAGCACTAGTCATTGAGTCAATAACGCTGAATAAAAAGAGGACATTGCAGAGTTTTTTATGTTTGAACAAGTACTAATTGTAGTTTATCACTAGATCAATGCTTTGTTAACTTCAGGTGGCAGTGAATTCCAGATTAACATCTCTGTGGCTATGTTAACTCACGTTTGCGGAATATGTACTTCAGACTTTTGATTCCTCACCAGCCATGATTTAAATCATATTCTATAGGTCTCAGCGAGATCTCCCAATGCCCTTCAGTGAGATCTCCTGTCGTGCACCATCCTTTTGATAAGGATTAGTTTAGTGATTTTAATCGGCCGGCTTATAGTATAGTTTACGTCTTTACATTCTTTGGACATTTTTGTTATTTTTCTCTGCGGTTATTCGAAAAATGAGACTGGAGTTTGATGTGGATACCATTCTATTACCAGCTTACTCTGGATATTGTTGAACCATTGATAATTTAAAATATAGTTTTCCTGTTTCAATTTAGATATATAACTATGTTACGATTTCCATCATCTGGTTTACTTTGTTAAAGGATATGTGAGACAAGTGTATAATTTGAAATGTAATGGTAGGGTCTTTTTCTTTATTGCCAGATATGTGTGTGTGTGTGTGTGTGTGTGTGTGTGTGTGTGTGTGTGTGTGTGTGTATGTGTGTGTGTGTGTGTGTGTGTGTGTGTGGTGTGTGTGTGTGTGGTAAGATTTCAATTTAATTGTGTCATTAGATTCAGGGCTTCCTTATTCTATCAGACTCCCTTTCTGTTTTGGAGGCCATTGCCGGCCGTAATCTCAATCACCCTCAGCTGCTGAAAATTTTTTAACTGTATACGTCTCTAAAATCAAACGGACACACCATAGTGTTTGCTTGGGTTCCCAGCCATGTGGGCATTCGAAGCAATGAGAGGGTTGACCAGCTTGCCAAGAATGCCACAAGGGAAAAGTTGATCAGGTTTCCTGTTCCTCACACTGATCTGAAACCCAAAACACAGGCATATGTCAAAGACCTCTGGCAAGAGGAATGGACCTTGCAGGTGGATAACAAACTATTTAAAATTTGTCCAAACCTCAATGAGTATTTACCGTCCAGAGGCAAGAGGAAACACGTCCTGTGCCGCTTACACACAGACCACTCGTTTTATACCCATTGTTATATTTTGAAAGGTGAAGAAGCTCCGTGGTGTATTCCATGTCATGTTCCACTCACGGTGAAACATATTCTTTTAGATTGTTGGGACTTGCATGATGTGAGACATAAACACTTTACAGCAGAATCCATGAAAACCCTGTTCAGAGATGTCCCACCTGACGTGATCTTTGAGTTTCTGAAAGAGATTAACATTTTTCATCTGATTTGAGATTTTACTGAAGAAAGATTTTTAACGAAGTTTCTGGTGCGTTTTTAGAAGATGTATTTTAAAGAGATGTGTGGGAGTTTTTGGGGTTTTTTTTTTTTTTGATGACTTGTAAGTTGATTTTAATGGGGTGACAGCCCTGATATGGCCCTTTGCGGTCGGCTGGGCTATAAGCAACATTACCTTACCTTAGATTCAGGGCTATGTTTTTGAATACATTATTGCCTCATTGAGACTGAGTAACTGAGACTTAACATTCGCTGTTTCAATTGGACTTGTTTGGGGAGGGTGTACAACTTGACAGTTTTCAACCTGAAATGAAAGGGGACCCCACACTCTGCCTCTTCTCCCACACATTACTAGGCTGAAGATCAGTTGTTGTTGTTGTTGTACCCTGGCTAAAAGACTCCAGGGATCATCCAAACAGCTGAAGTACTTGAACACTATGGTAAAATGCATCAGCTGGGGTGAAAACATTACATGTGTGACCGTTTTTGATTACCCCGCCACATGGGCAGCCACACTCCAACTTCAGGGGATTTCGGAAACTGATAATGTTATGCTAGGAGTTTGTCACAACTGAAGACAATCCCTGCATAAAATATGCTGAACATAACAACATTTTGATGTAGCCTTGGTATTCTAGCCTGTGTCAGTTGGTCTGACACAGCCTTAAGCCAAGGCAGGCAGAAGATCAGATATGACAGACATTCACACAGATGGCAGAAATCTATTTTAGAAACTATGCTGCCATCCTGTTTAATGATATTCTAATAAAAAGGGTAAAAATGATTGAAAGTGGTCATTGTGATTGTGGAAAAGCTACAACTTGTCTAATGCACTGTGCCTTCTGTCTGGTGAAGATATACTGAATTTGTGGCCCATGCCTTACATAATCACTAAATCAAATGACCTTGCCATCACATGGAATGAATGTGGCCGCTCACTGAAAGATCACATGTAATCGATACTTCTCTCTCTTTCTGTTTCAAACACACACACACACACACAAACGTACCCCCTTCCACCACCCTCTCTCTCTCTCTCTCCTCTCTCTCTCTCTCTCGCCCCTCTCTCTCTCTCTCTCTCTCTCTCTCTCTCTCCACACACACACCACAACACACACACACACACACACACACACACACACACACACACACACACATTCATTCACACTTACACACATACATGCACACTCAGACACACACAAACACTGACAGACACAGACACTCACACACACACACACACACACACACACACACACACACACACACACACACACGTGCGTGTGCACACACACACGCACACACGTGCGCGCGCCACACACACACACACACACACACACACACACACACACACACACACACACACACACAAGAGAAAGGTTATCATGTAGACATCGTCTGTCATTTGTTCACCGCCTCAGTCTGAGTTTCTGTCACGCCCTTTACTCAGCACATGATATACCCAATCTATGCATATGAAAGAAAAAGTGTTTGATGTTCAGCTTTTGCATGCCAGAAAGAGAGATACTGACTGACAGATAGATGGGCATATCAAAGAGAACAAAAACTGAAGTGTTCGTCACACCTTATGAGTTCTTGTATGTGTGTGTGCTGGGTCACAAAGAACATTGCCTGAGTCTCAGACAAGTGGATTTTTAAAAAAATTTGTATCATATTAAATGATTTGGTTTTTTATGGTGGTGATTATAGTTTCATAACATACAAACAAGGTAAATAAGTACAGGGAAAAGATATTTAAAAATAAATCTGTCTTTACTATCTACTATACTCTCTCTCCCTCTCTCTCTGTCTGTCTCTGTCTCTTGCTCTCTCTCTCTCTCTCTCTCTTGCTCTCACTCTCTCTCTCTCTCGCTCTCACTCTCTCCTCCCCCCCCCCCCCCCCCTCTCTCTCTCTCTCTCAGTCTCTCCTCTCACTCTCTCTCTCTCTGAAATGATTATTTGTTGTGCTTTACATTTCCTCGGGCAGTTGTCATTAATTTGAAGATGGTCTTTACTCATTCTGACAGTTATTATGGCTTGCCCCCAGTGACATTGCGTTCAGTTTGAATTTAACAGTGCTCAAGAACGTGCCTCAGAGGCATAGATAGGTAAATGTAAATTGGCCCAAGAAAAAAAGAAAGCTCCAGTAACATACATGTCATGATTTTGAGTTATAGGGGAGATGGAGGTAGGGACCCAAGGGGAAGGAAGGATGGAAGGGAAAAGGGTGAGAGGGGGTGGATTTGTTGTGTGATTCTCAGTTCCACTTTCCTGAATGTCCATTTGTTGTGTTTGGCTTATGTCTCACATAACACAGTGGTGATGTAGCAAAGCACAGACGAAATCTATGATGTTATATTTTGCCTGCATTTTGAAACTCAGCAGACTTTTTCCCCAAATGACAAAAAAAGCTGTATGATTTGAAAGCTAATTTTGGTCCACTATCAAAGTGTCAGATTTTGTATGGATGGCAATTGTACGTTCTGTGTGTTGTAGTGTTGTATGTGTGTGTGTGTGCATGTGTGTGTGCTTGCTCGTCACAAAGCAGGGAAAGCATCAAAGGTGTACAAAAATGTTTTTTTTTACTGTCCATGTAAATGCCTTGGGAACATCGGGTGATTTTTCTTAGTCATGTAAACATCTTTATTGTCAGATCCTTTGCCATCATGTTTGATAACCTGTCAAAATGAGATTTGCCTTTGTTCTGTCATCATGCTTGGGAAATGTGATCTCTGATCTGTCTGGATAACATACATTTCAAAGAGAAACTGTTCTGTTGGGGATGTATGAGAAAGATCTGTGTATAGATGTTGTCAAGCCTGTCTTGTTTCTCTTGGATTGAAGCTTGCATACTAATGATACTGTTGTGCTGGAGTTCTAGCTATGTCAAGTCACAGTGCTGAGCAGGGCGCTGAAGTCTAAACTGTGCCACAGTGCCTCTGAGTTCATCTTTTCTGGCATCTTTCACCTGAGCGTTGCAGAATTGATAATATGAAAAATGTTTCCAAGCTGTTGGCTTTATATAGTTTGATTATTTGATCATATAATAGATTTTTGTAAGTGAACACTTGGTAAACATGACAAGATCTGAAAAGGGAGATGACCTGATCTCTTCTCCTTTTCGCCCTCTGCACCATGGAAAATACAATATTCCATTGGAATATCGTGGACTAAATTCCAACTTTGAGGAGCTGCAGCTTTTGTGCCAATCTATAAAACCTTCCGTCGTGGCTCTTCAGGAAACTCAAATTCAAAGCCAGAAGACCTTTACTCTTTCTGGCTTTAATATTCTTTCAAATCCTGCACAACCATCCACGTTGGGACGGTCGGGCGGTGTTGCCCTTCTCATACACAAAACTCTGCTGTATAGTCCTGTCGCTCTGTCTACCTCCCTTCAAGCTGTTGCTGCGAGAGTCACTTCCACAAGACTGTGACAATCGTTCTCTTTATTTACCTCCTTCTGTCCCGGTTTGTCGTCAGGACCTTGTCAGTCTGATAGAAAACTTCCTCGCCCTTTTTTTGCTGTTGGGTGACTTTAACGGTCACAAATCCTTTTTGGGGGTAGTGCCCATACGTCATCCAGAGGTCTGCTAATTGGGGATGTCCTTTCGGATTTGGATTTGTGTTGTCTGAACGACGGATCTGCAACTTACCTCCACTCTTCCACAGGTTCACTTTCGTGTTTAGATTTGTCGGTTTGTGACCCCTCGCTGGTCCTGGACATGAGTGGTTTTGTCCATGACGATCTGCACGGAAGTCCCAAATTCCCTGTCCTTCTACAAACCTGTAATAACTGAACACGTCTCTGTCTCTCAACATCTAAATTATAAGAAAGCAAACGGATCTATTTGCAGCCACTATTTCAAAGAATTCCAGGACACTGACTTTCTTCAGAGTCCGGACCCAGCAGAATCACTGACAAACCATGATCAAGTGTCCCAAGTTTGTTTTCCCAGTGTCTTCCGATAAACTTCAATGCCAAAAAACCCTGGTTTGATTCAAACTCCCAAAACAAATTTCCAAGTTCGAAAACGGGCTCAGCGTCAGGTAAAAACCAACGACCTTGGGGTCCCAACGCTCGACCCCAACAAAAACTCGTGCCAATTCGAGACACACTTTTTAAAATCAGTAAACGTCGGTCCTGGAGAAGCTTCTGCCCAGGCTGACATCGAAAACTTCCAAGAAAAAGTGTGGAACATCATTAAAAAAAATCAAAGGAAGAACCCCTGCCCCACTGTGAACCATCTCAATTTTTCTGACTCTTTAATAACAGACAAAAAAGCAGTTGCAAAATCTGCGGGCTTCAACCATTGAAAAGAATTCCTCCTCTTCTAACAATCAGCCACTTTTGTCAAAAACAAAGCCCAAAAAGAAAAATCACCCTGCAACTTTTCGTCCGACAACATGGAAGACTACAATCTTCCTTTCACGTTAAACGAGCTGAAATCTGCCTTACTTTCTTGCAGCGATTCTTCTCCAGGTATGGATGAAATTCATTATCAACTGTTGAAACATCTTCCGCAAGAAGGTCTGAACATACTGCTACAGGTATACAACCATGTGTGGACTACAGGTTTCTTTCCACCCTTTTGGGCGGAAAGCCCTTATTATTCCCATCCCCAAACCTGGAAAAGTCTTTCTAATCCATCAAACTACCGTCCCATAGCTTTGACAGCTGTGTCGCAAATTGATGGAGAAAATGGTCAACGCTAGGCTCATGTGGAAACTCGAAACCTTTTGGCGAAAAGAACAGTGTGTTTCCGCAAACAAAGGACTACAGTTGACCATTTGATTCGTCTGGAATCTAAAACTTTCGGAACGCCTTTCTGAACAAACAGCATGCAGTGGCAATTTTTTTCGACTTGGAGAAGGGCCTACGATACCACCTGGAAGTCGGGGATACTTCATGATCTCCAGATCTGGGTTTTCGGGGTCATCTTTCCGCTTTTTATTCAAAATTTTTGGCAGAACGACATTTCAGGCCCGGGTTGGCACCACTCTCTCTGATGCCCAACGAGCAGGAGTTGGGTTTTCCACAGGGGAGCATACTGTCTCCTGCCCTCTTTAGTATTAAAATCAACAAAATTGTGAAATCAGTTCAGCAGGGGTTTAGACTGCTCATTGTTTGTGGATGATTTTGCTGTCACGCAACGGAAGCCTGTACCCAGTGTCCCGCGCAGGCTCCAGCTTTGCGTAGATAAAATCCATCGGTGGGCAGATGAAAACGTTTCACCTTTTCTCCAACAAAGACGCAGTGTATTCCTTCCATAATTTCCGTCAGTTTTTTTCCAGATCCTAACTTTTAAGTAGGGAAATCTCCCATTCCAGCTGTAAAGAGGGCCCAAAATTTTTGGAGTCATTTTGTACCAAAACTTAACTTTCTCAGCCATATTAAAAACCTCAAAACTGCTTGCCAGAAAGCACTGAATATTCTGCGGGTCGTAGCGCACACCGACTGGGCGCTGATAAGAAAACTTTGTTGCACCTCTACAGAGCCCTGGTCCGTTCCAACTGGACTACGGTTTGTGCTGTGTACGCTCCGCACGATCTTCTTACCTCAAACTCTTGGACCCTATCCACCATCAAGGGCTTCGTCTCTGTCTTGGAGCGTTCCGCACACCCTGTCTACAGCCTTAAGCAGAGGCGGGGAACCTTCACTGTCCAACCGCAGGTGAAACTGTCTTTGAATTATTACATCAGACTGTTCTCGGAACCAGAAAACCCTGCCTAAGGGCTGTGTCTTTGGGCCCCCCATTCCAAAGTAAGTTTGAAACAACCCTAAATGTATTCCGCCGTTTGGTCTTCGTATGCAGCCCCACGTGCGGAATGCAGGTCTAGACCTAGGTGTAGTATCTGATTTTTCCAAGTTTCCGGGTCAACCACCGTGGACCTTTTTCACACCAGAGATTCGTTTTGATCTTGCAGCTTTTTGCAAAGAGTCTACCAGCTCTCTGGCGTACAAGGCATTGTATGCTGAGCTCTGTTTGAAATTCCCATCCTGTCAAAAGTTTTACTGACGGTTCCAAGTCTGAAAATGGAGTGGCCTGTGCAGCCTATTGCCCTGGGGCTCCTTCTCAGATTACTGTTGGAACATATTCATTCAGATGCTTCTGTCTATTTGCTGAACTTACTGCTCTGGTTTTGGCTTTGAAGAAATCTCACATTCTTCAAAGAGGGACTTTCTGGTTCTGTCGGATTCGCTGTCAGCTTTGGAGGCCATAGCTGGCCGCAACCTCAGCATCCAGAACTTTACTTTTTTTTGAACTTTTTAGTAAGTTGAAGGCGGACGGGTTTCAACATTACTCTTGCTTTGGGTTCCTGGTCATGTTGCAACGGCGGGGAAAGAAATGGTTGATCGTTTAGCCAAGAACGCCACATAGAGAGAAACTGTCCAACACTTATATCCCCTGCTCAGATGTGAAACCCAAAATTAACGATTATGTGAGAGACCTCTGGCAAGAGGATTGGAACACACAGACGAATAACAAACTTTTCAGATCCGTCCCAAAACCCTTTAAAGGGCTTCTCATTCTACGTCGGAGGTCGTTAAAGAAGAAACGGTTCGTGCCGGCTGCCCCACCGGCCATTCGTATTTTACCCATTCTTACCTTTTAAGAGTGAAGAAGCTCCGTGGTGTATTCCTGTCATGCGCCACTCACAATGAAACATGTTCTTTTAGAGTGTTGGGACTTGCACGATGTGAGACACAAACATTTTTTCAGCGGAGTCCATGAAGATCCTGTTCAGGGATGTCCCACCTGATGTGATCCTTGAGTTTTGAGAGAGATTAACATTTTTCATCTGATTAAGATTTTACGGAAGAAAGATTTTAACAAAGTTTTGGTGCGTTTCTAGACGATGTCATTTAATGAGATGTGTAAAAGTTTTTTTTTTTTTTTTTTTTTTTTAATTTTTAAAATGACTGGGGGAGTTGATTTTAACGTGGTGACAGCCCTGATGTGGCCCTTTGCGTCGGCTGGGCTATAAGCAACTTATCTTTATCTTATCTTATCTGTAATGTTTACTGATGTTTTTGTTTTTTTATTTAAGGAGTCAGAGGCAGCCAGTCATTTATATTCCAACCTGCAACCTTATGTGGTTACGTGTGGTAAAAAAAAAAAGTCAGCTGAGTATCTGATGCCTAGGGGCGGATCTAGGATTAGTTTCTAGAGTTTCTGCCCCCCCCCCCCCCACCCCCCCACCCCTCCCACCCCCACCCCAACTCCTTTCTGTTCTGGTAAAAGAAGTTAAGTTTAAACAAAATTTTCTCTGTTTGACTAGTTTCAGAATGGCTCTTCAGTAAGATGGGTCAGGGATAACACTTTAGCTCAGATTACATCAGATTGCTCCATTTTGCTTCTTTGGAGCATTTTTTTTTCTTTGGGGGGGGAACCCTTTGTTGAAAAATTTGAGGGTTCTTTTGAAACCATATGAGGGTTCCTCTATAAAATCTGAGTCTGAAAAAAATCTTTTATTTGTGCGATAATGTCACATCTACACACTCATCCATTTTGCTACACAGAGCTCACTGTCAGGTTTCTATCAAAATAATCTCTGAGCTGCTTTCAAAAGAAAAGCATCCATAGCAAATTAAAAAAAAAAAGGCATCCATAGCAAATAAGATCATGTGCGTACTTGGAATTGCTACTTCTCATCTGCAGCGGTTCATCATATCTGGCATCAGGTGTATCTGTGGCCATGGTAGTAATATAGGTGCTATTGTTATTTTTTGTCATTTTCTTAATCTTAGTGGGTTCAGAGGCTGTATCTTGCCTCCAATAAGGTTTCATGGGCAAGAGCCACTTAATCAAAGCTGTGATTGCTTATTGCGTGCAAGCAATGTGAACATTTGGATGAGAAATGGAAAAGAAATCAGGAGTCACAGTTCTGAAGTTGATGCCTAGATGACTGCTTACATCAACAGTTTGCGGCATTCAGCTGAGAAGAAAGTTGCAGAAAAGCAAGTATACACATGAGCAAAAACATCATCAACAACAGCAACAACCAAACTGTGGGTCCATGGGACCCTTTGAGTGAAATTCTCTATATTAAATCACAAAGTTGGTGTAGACAGTTACCCCTGGCCCAGTAGTGTGGTATAAGGCACACTCACGTATGCATGCACGCACGCACACGCTCGCACACATTCTCTCTCTCTCTCCAATACTTGCCAAATGCACTGTAAAAAGCGCAAAAGTATGTCTGTCATGGGGACATTTTACAGGTAACACAAGTCTCCTAAACTTAAATATTTTTTTTTATATGGGTGTCTGTTTTTGACTCGGGTGTAGAACAAAGTGAGCTTATGTAATCGCCCAGTTTTGTGTGTGTGTGTGTGCGTGCGTGCGTGCATGTGTGTGTGTGTTTGTAGAGTAAACTTTTTAACTCTGGGTTTTTCCGGGGGCCGGAATAGCTCAGTTGGTAGAGTGCTGGCCTCGTGATCCAAGGGTTGCGGATTTCGGTGCAGGGGGATTTTTCCCTTGGAGTTAACATTGGTTCTGACTCCACTTCCCATACAGTCCTTTGAATGAGACTATAAACCGAGGTTCCGTGTGTGAACGCACGTACAACATCTTGCACACACATAAAATCCCATCACCAACTTTTGGAAGAGAATTCCAGTTTGGCCGTTGGTATGGACGACACGTTTACACATCGCATGCACCTTCCCTGAAGATGGAGTATGGCTGCCTTAATGGGGGGATAAAAAACGGTCATACACACAAAACTCCACTGCCTGTCTATACAGGCAGTGTCCGTGGGAGTATCAGCCTGCGTACGCAGAAAGAAAGAAAGAAAGAAAAGAACTGGGATTTTCCTAGCAGTTACAAGGGCTAGCCAAACAAATGATTAATAATAAATATTGATGAGAATTTTTCGGCCATTCCCTGCATGAAGATTTCACCAAATGGTAAAGCTGTAAGGCTGCAGTTTACGTTTTCAACAAATGTTTCTATCAGAATCAAATCAAGTTTTCTTGAGAGTTGTTATCAGTTGCATTTATTGCTTTATATGTTGATACAAGATGCATTAAATAATATTTTTATTCAAATTTTGCAACAGGTGTTATTTGTATTTCATCAAGATCAGACCGGTTAATGCAGTTTGTACCAGTACCTAGCAAAGGAGCAGAATAACCATGTTACTAAATATAGAATAGAGAACAGGCATGTAGTAATTCTTGCCAGATATAGCAAAAGGAGGTTGATCATCATTTGTGATGTTCACGCAGTTGAAGCCATATGAGAGCAACGTTTTAAACAGCCATACTGGTTTTCTCATTAACAGTATGAAATGATACCAAAACATAACTTTTGCCTCTGTAGCTGGATCAGACTAGATCTAAGTGTACCAGTAATTGTCTGACATGGAAGTATTGAATGTATGTCATAGCTTATTCATCCTGACTGGTTGAAGATGACATTGAATTAGGAACGCATCAATGCTACAATATGTATATGACAAAAATATAGTGGCCTTGCTTTGAATCGAAGCTCACCACCTGCATGCCCTTGTTAGACAGCTTCCCTCCACACTCCTCCCAGCCCATCTGTTCCCCCAATATCACACCAACACTTGTCATTTCATTGTACTCATGTTTTATCTTAATGTACATTTTGTGAATGAAAAAAAAAAGTTTTGATTAGCACAGTGTGATTGGATTATGTCACCGAGCCAAAGATAGCACAGTGCTGGCTTCCACTTTGCGACACACTCTCTCACTTTGTTTGGGGAAAGCTGCAGTGATAAGACTGACAAGGCTGGATGCTAGATGTCCCGCCCCAGTTGCCCTCATGAATGCAGCGGTCTTCTGTAGATTTTCCAGCATGCCACCCACAAGTACCCTTCTCAGATGGAATAGATTTGGTCATCATGGTTCTGTGGTGGAATACATAGCCAGACAGAGGTCAGCTCTGGAGATGTGTGTTTTTGATAGGGAAGATTTTACTCAACCATATATGCCTGTGTGGCTAACATTTGTTTATTTGGTTTTGCTTTTTTCAGTACATTTCTATTTATTATGAAGATTGTAAATATTTTCCAACATTGAACTTTTCTTTGATTCATTAACTTTTCATTAATCGTTTTTGTTGTGTTTGGTTGTTTACTGCTAAATGCAAACAAAGGTTTTTTGAAAACAGAATGATCTGATTGAAGGTTTTATGTGTGTGTGTGTGTGTGTGTGTGTGTGTGTGTGTGTGTGTGTGTTGTGTAGTCTGATCTTTTCTGTTTTATTTGAGTAATTTTTGTTTTTTTTTTATATTGTTTCTCAAATCTTTGAGTTGTTTATGTTTAGACTTATAAAAGCATTTTTACAAAAAATTTTCTTTGGTGAGAGAGAGAGAGAGAGAGAGAGAGAGAGAGAGAAGAGAGAGAGAGGAGAGAGAGAGAGAGAGAGAGAGAGAGAGAGTGAGTGAGTGTTGTGTGTTTTAATAAGTGTGGAATGGATGGTTTGGGAATGTGAATGAAAGAGATACCCTTTTCCTGTAGATTTCATGTAAATTCTGTTTGTCTTCATTCTGCTTGAATTCCTTAGAGGGGTCTCACAATGAATGAGCATGACAGAAATATGTATATTTTTATATTAGATTGTGGTATCTTTTGTATTGAATATTTATTGCATTTTTTTTACAGGGTCTGATACCATGAAACTGGAAGACTGGGCATGCAAAGCTGTCAGCTCTTCATGCTGGGGATAGATGAAACAGCCTCTGAATGCATCACACATGATCCTGTTTGCATGAGGTCTTGCCATGGAGTGGTAGAACCTGTTGCTTAGGGCCAGATTTCCTAACAAAAAAGCTATTTTATGCTAAACTCATGTTGACAGACTTACCTGAAAGAAGATTAAAAGACATGAGCATTGAAAAAAGTGATGGCATTTGTGACAGCGAATGGTTCCACTTAATTGCCTGATAGTATACAGACAAGAGTGTACTCAGTGTGTCTGCAAATGCCTGGGAGAATGTTCTGAAATGATCAGTTGAATCAGTCACTTAGAAGTAATAAAACTGTCCAGGTAAAGAATATTTGCAGTTGACACAAGACTGACTCGTCTTTTACAAAGGTGATTACAGTACACACAGTTGGTGCCTTCTGAAGACTGGTTGATCTTACCTTGGCAAACCAGCCACCACTACTCGGGGCACTTGAGTACCTTCTGGTCTGAGAGACTTCTCACTGGGCTCAGTCATGGCGACCATGGACTCTGACAGGGATGGAGGACCCGGCAACAGCAGCACGATGAAGAGGTTAGAGGAAGGGAGGCGGCTGCCCTGGCGGTTGGTGAACTACAACACCTGGATCAACCTGGCAAACAAGCTGGACCTGCCCAGCCCTGTCAGCAACAATGACTGGAAGGGGCTGGCAGAGCTCCTTGGCTTCTCCACGGAGAATATCCTGGTGAGTCTGGATGTGCCAGACTGGAGTCTGGAGCCTATGTGGAGGAAGTCGAAGAGGAGGGGTTCGGTGGTTGAACAGATACAGCTTTAAATGTTGCTGTTGAACGTTTTAGCAGTTTTATATTGCGTTACTGGTATAGCTTTGTGTGGGTTTTGTTTTCTTTGACCTAGGTGATGATTAAGTGTTAGCTATGGTCAAGTTATGTTCCATTAGTAAAGTTGCTTTTTACGTTTGTGTTTACAATGTGTTTGCTCTTATATATTTTGTTTTGGGTATTTTCTCTGTGTGGTGTGTGTGTTTATGTGTGTGTGTTTATGTGTGTGTGTGTGTGTGTGTGTGTGTGTGTGTGTGTGTGTGTGTGTGTGTGAGAGAGAGAGAGAGGAGAGAGAGAAAGAGTGCATTCATGCACCACATGATTAAATGTATTTTAAGTTTGGAGGTGAGATTGATTTGAGGGATATTCCATTGTGTGTCTTTTATTCTTCTGGTCTTTGTTCTCTGGTGTTTTTGAAGTTGTTGTTACTGCTTTATCCATGTATAAATTGATTTATTTGTTAGTGTAGATACTTGAATTGGATAGTAGTGATCAATAGTATTATTAGATGGTTTATGACAAGTTTCAGATTATTTGCTATTGTGTCTAGTGTTCTTGACAACGCATCAAGTTTTACAAATCCTTAAAAAACCATGTTTGGTCTTGAAAAGTGCTTGGAAACTGTAACTGATAGAGTGTGTATACTACGCCAGAATATATGAAACTTCCAATAAACGTTAAGCTCCGTGTTTTTTTTTTTTTTTTATTGTAGTACCAGCACCCCATTCCTCTTCTTCCTCAGGCAACAGTTTATTTATGTACTTGTAATAATTGGAAGGAAAGTATGTTCAGCCCATCAGTTTAGTAAGATCATGGTGATGGAGATGGATGAAGATGGAGTGTATAGTGCCTGCCTGCTGGACTGCTCAAATTCAGGCTCAAGCTAATGTCTTGCCAGAGGGCATCCCCTAACCCCACCCCACCCCTCCCTCACTCTACCTCCTTTCCCTCCATCACACGCTCTTATGTTCCCAGTTTGGTCCCACTCTTCCCCACACCGCCTCCCTTTATGTCCTCCACAGTCTGATGGCTTCCCACTCTTCACTCTAGGCTGTGTCTACTTTGCCATTGTAAAGGGTTGTTTTGACAGCCGCATGAATTGGGAGGGGGGAGTATATGTGAAGGGGAGAAAAGTGAGGGGGGGGGGGGGGGGGGGGGAAGGAGGCTTGAGGGAATTTCGATCCAGCTGGGGAGGTAGCCCTTTGATGTGACACTTTTGACAGATTGACGGACAATTCTGGATCTTCTCCCTTTCTCCTAAAGCCTAGGTTTCTTCAGAGCCACCACCCACCCTGGGGGTAAGATGGGAAAGGGGGCAGTCTGAGTTGACACCCCATCATCACCACCAGTGGGCGTAATTGAATGGCTAAGGAGTTCAGTCTCCTTTCTCTGTACCAACCCATGGCTGGCTTTAGCCCCATTGCTGTTGATTACCAGTCCTTCATTATTTTCAGTTTCTCTTCCCTTTTGATATTTGATTATTGGTCATAGCCCTTGTTCTGGAAGCTGAATGTTTAGCAACCTAAAGACTGTTAATAGCAGTAAACAGTTTTATCCTCATGAGCTGAGAGAGAGAGAGAGAGAGTGAAGAGGAGTGGAGAAAAAAGGAGGGGCATTGGGGCATGGGTGAGGTTGGTGAGTGAAGAAGGATGGGGAGCAGAGGTCACAGAGGATGTGATTTGTGAATGGCAGATTTACGACATTTCAGTGAGAATGCTACCAGCGAGTTGCTGCCCTTTCCTCAGACATTAGTTTTGTTTTGCTTATTTTGGAGCATTAAGGATTTTGTTTTGTATGGTTATTCATTTGTTTTGTTTTATGTACAGCTTTTCATGGATTTGTGTTTTCTGATATTGTGTATGTACAGTTACCTGTATGTTAGTGTTTATGTACAGCTTAATTTCATAGATTTGTGTTTTCTGATACTGTGTATGTACAGTTCTGTATGTTAAACACAGATTTTATCATATTGTCATCTTAGAGATCTCGGTCTGGGGAGAATCAAGTAGAAGATGTGTATGTTGCGTGTGGTGTGTGTGTGTGTGTGTGTGTGTGTGTGTGTGTGTGTGTGTGTCTGCATGTACATATGCCTGCATACATGTACCTGTGAACCAAAGGGAAGATACTAGACATGGGGTGTGCAGGTGTATAAGTAATGCCATTTCATCATTGCCTAAATCATATTAGCTAATATAATACTGAAGTTTGGTTCTTTTCACATTGTTCTCTCTTTTTGATGGTACCTCTATTTGTCTAACAGTTTGTATGCATGCGTGTATATGTGCATATAGTGTGTTTGTTTATGTATGTATGTTTGTGTTGTACTAGTCTGTATGTGTGTGCTCATGCTGCAGTTTAGTGTCTGTTCACTGAAAGTGATCTTTGAAAAGAAAAAGAGAATGGTATGCGAGTGCTTATGGTGCATGTGTGTTTTTAAGTCTTTGCTGTGTGAGACTTGAGGACTTTGCACAGTAAGTGATTGGATGGGTGGGTGAGACAGTCTGTCTGATGTGTGTGTGTGTGTGTGTGTGTGTGCGTGTGTGTGTGTGTGTGTGTGTGTGTCTGATGTGTGTGTGTGTGTGTCTGTCTGATGTGTGTGTGTGTGTGTGTGTGTGTGTGTGTGTGTGTGTGTGTGTGTGTGTGTGCACTTGTATGCACGTGCGCGTGTGCGCATTAATGACTGATGTGTGTGTTTGTGCAATTGTTGTTTGCCTCCCTCCTAGCGTCCAAAGCCTCCTGGCTAGTTTGTATTGCTGTGCCACTCCCCCCCCCCCCCCCCCCCCACACCCCTCCACGTCATTTGTTCCACCTCAGGTACAGCCCCACTTCCTGATTCAGTGGCTGGGGCAGGAGGGTTACCTCCCCACCTTGTCACAGATCACTGTTCAGTTGGTGTGGAAAGTTGTCCTGAGGAGGTTGAGCACAGTGACTGAAGTGAACATTATTTAGGTTTTCTTGTGTGTTTTTTTTCCTTGTGGTGGTGTAGGCTTTGGCTGCAGGATTTGGGTGTTTAAGGAGAAAAGGTAAAATCAGTATGCGTTGCTGTATGGTCCTGTGCTTGTGTGTCTTGTTTGACAAGAAATCTGAATCTTAACACAAATTTAAAAATGAGGAAAGGTGAAATACTTTTCACTTGTGTCCATGCACATATGCATATGTATGTTTGCTCACAT
Organism: Conus ventricosus; assembly: GCA_018398815.1. Classification (NCBI taxonomy): domain Eukaryota; kingdom Metazoa; phylum Mollusca; class Gastropoda; order Neogastropoda; family Conidae; genus Conus; species Conus ventricosus. The sequence continues at coordinate 14,198,050 of CM031616.1, read as the reverse complement.
ACACACACACACACACACACACACACACACACACACACACATTCACACACACACTCGGTCTCATACTCTCACACACACACACACACACACACGCACACACACACACACACTCATACACTTATACTGACACACACAACACACACACACACACACACACCACACCACACACACACACACACACACACACAAAATATTTCGATTATTATAAACATTTTGAAAAGAAATATAACTCAGCAGAGGTAATTTTTTTGTTTAAGGATTTATTTACCTGGTACATATAATTTTCATTTTACTTGGTTAAGTCAGGGGCATGGTGTACAGACTGTAGCTGTATGGGCAGCCGAGGAAATTTTGTGCCTGTGTTTTCCAGTACATTGTACATGTGTGTGTGTGTGTGTGTGTGTGTGTGTGTGTGTGTGTGTGTGTTGAACATGGACACTGACAGAAGATGGGGTGATTATTTATATCAGATTTATTTGTGTGACAGGGATGGGTTTCTTTGTAGAAGAGAAGGGAGCGGACTAAAATGTTGTGTGTTTTCTTCTTTTTTTTTTAATTAGATGGCAAGGGACTCCAGAGTCCATCAAGCACCCTCTTCCCTCATCTGCACCACCCTCCATAATCCAGCTTTGTGCTGTATCTACACCACCCTCCATAATCCAGCTTTGTGCTGTATCTACACCACCCTCCATAATCCAGCTTTGTGCTGTATCTACACCACCCTCCATAATCCAGCTTTGTGCTGTATCTACACCACCCTCCATAATCCAGCTTTGTGCTGTATCTACACCACCCTCAATAATCCAGCTTTGTGCTGTATCTACACCACCCTCCATAATCCAGCTTTGTGCTGTATCTACACCACCCTCCATAATCCAGCTTTGTGCTGTATCTACACCACCCTCCATAATCCAGCTTTGTGCTGTATCTACACCACCCTCCATAATCCAGCTTTGTGCTGTATCTACACCACCCTCCATAATCCAGCTTTGTGCTGTATCTACACCACCCTCCATAATCCAGCTTTGTGCTGTATCTACACCACCCTCCATAATCCAGCTTTGTGCTGTATCTACACCACCCTCCATAATCCAGCTTTGTGCTGTATCTACACCACCCTCCATAATCCAGCTTTGTGCTGTATCTACACCACCCTCCATAATCCAGCTTTGTGCTGTATCTACACCACCCTCCATAATCCAGCTTTGTGCTGTATCTACACCACCCTCCATAATCCAGCTTTGTGCTGTATCTACACCACCCTCCATAATCCAGCTTTGTGCTGTTGAAATTGTGTATGCCTACAAGTTTGTGCTGCTTGGACACAGGGACCCCATGAATATTGTGATTTTTTTTTTTTTTCGCTGTGTGTTTTCATCAGTCTTTTTTTTTCTTTTTTCTTTTTTTTTTTTTTTTTCATATTTAAAGTTTCTTTACATTAATGATATTCAAAAGGAAGGGGAAAAAAGTGTAATCCATAAATATCTGTCGTACTTATAGTACGTGTTATTCTAAGTACTTTTATCATTTTGATTGAATTTGTTTATTGCAGTGTGCATGCCCAGGTCAGATTTTTAGCACGTTTGGCCAGCTCAACTGATTCAGGAACTGGAAGGGATGAATATTCCAGATTTGATGTGATGGATTTAGACCCCCCCCCCCCCCCCCTCTCCCTCCCCCCCGTACAAAAAAACCCAACAAATTGTGGTGTTTGTGAGAACAGGTACTGGACAACACCAAAGAGCGCAGCACCATTGCCCTATTTACAAACTACCTGCCCAGGAAGGATGCCACAGTGAACAACGTGGCCAAGGCTCTGAAGCAAATGAATCGTGACGATGCCCTGCAGATCCTTCTGGACGCTGTTCCAGGTCAGTTCCTTTCCGCATTGTTTTACAATATATAAAAGACGCAGTTGAGAGGCACTTCAGGTATTATGCACCATTTAGACTAAAAAAGAAATCTTATACATTTACTGAATAGATTTAACTCCAAATAATTGATTTTAACAGGCATTGAAATGAATGGGGAATGTATCAGTGATGCAGATTTGTTTGGAGCTGAGCGCAAATTCTTGAGTCAGCAGGAAAAAGACATACAAATGTCGTACGAAATATTACTCGAGTTCAGCTGATGCAGTTAAAAAAGCAGATAATCTATCTGGATACCTTACGCCCGTGAGCTTAGTTTGGTTTGATTGGGTCACTGTATCAGCAGATTCATGGGAACTGCCATTGGACAGATGTGATGGCTCCCCCCAGAGGGCAAGTTCACTCATGCTGGCCCCATGACTAAGCAGTTATTGTTGTCTGTAGGGGTCTTACTAGGTGGAGTCCTGCATGTGTTGGATCAGAACAAGGCACCACTGAACACCATTGAAGCGATCGGCAGCCGTGCACTGTCTCCTCTGGTGGTTTGCCTGATGATGACTTGACCTTGACTGCTGCAGTGGATTGTTGGTGCTAGGGCTGTGGCAGGATGGGCCAGGCTGTGGCTATGGACATGAAGTCGAATGAGCGGCATGAAGTGGCATAGATGATGAAACACACACCCAAAAAAAAAAAAAAAAGAAGGAAAACAATCTGAAATATCTGTGCTGCATGTGCAAGGTGAGACATGTATAATGACAGTTCATCTGAGTTTTGCTTGCAAAAACAAATAAAATGTTGTGGTGTTAGCATAAATAAAGGTGCTGTCATATAGATCAATTGGAGAAGCAGATAGAGGAAGAGCCTCAGGGTGAATTCAGGAAAGATAGAAGTGAGAGAAAACGGGAGAAGACGTCTCGTGACCGACTCGAATCATCCAAAGTCTAGAAATGCTTAAACTTGTGTGTTTTTCACTTCCTTTGTGGTGTGTGATGTCTGAAGTGTCTCCTCATTTTTGTTTGACAGCAAGAACACATTTCTTTGAATCTTTTGTTTAGTTGAATGGTTTAGTTTGTTTGAGTTGCTTTTATCTGTTTGGTTAGGTTTGCTTGAGTTGCTTTTATCTGTTTGGTTAGCCTTTTTGTTTTGGCTGCCAGATGTTAAAATTGTTGCTGGTGTTTTGTTTGTTTTTGTTTTCTCCATTTCTGATATCGGCTCATGGTCATGAGTTTGTGAATGCTGGGTACTTTCTTTGAGGATATCTGTATACATTGTCAGCTTGACAATTTGTTTCCCATTCATTTTTTGTAATTAACAGCTTTGGGCAGATAGATGGTTGGTATTTGCAAACTACCTGTTGTTGTTATTGTTACAAATGACAATACATATAGAACTATATATATGATTATACATTCATTTTTTTTATTAACAGCTTTGGGCAGATAGATGGTTGGTATTTGCAAACTACCTGTTGTTATTATTGTTGCAAATGACAATACATATAATTTTTAGATTCAGACTTTTTTTTTTTTTTTAGCTTTTCTGCAAATAGGGTTTGCCATGTTAAAGTTATGATAATGACAGTGTTTACAAATATCTTGTTACAATTTGGAAAAAAAAATTCACGGTAATCAAAGTAAGAAAATAAGTAAAGACCATTTATTGGATTCTATGTGACTGCTCACTTTTCTTATAATTCGAAGCATGTTGTTGGGTTGTTGATGTCAAAACTGAAGAAATACACCATTTACATACACACATCTTCCTTCTTCGCTTTGTTTGGTTTTGTTGTTGTTGGAGTCATGACTTTCATTTTCCATGCCCCCCTCTGTGGCATTACTCCGATACCACTTATTCCGGTTTCCCCCTCACCAGGTCAAGCAGTCCCTGCAGTGTTGGTCAGGAAATGCAAGCAGTGCTCCCGGACATACATCCATGAACCCTCAAACTACCAATTCTTGTGTCTGTAACATTTTTGCAACTACTACTTTTTATGCTCGAAAGTGCCAGAGTTTTGAAAATCAGGTTGTTGTTTTTTCAGTTAAACAAACACACACATACATATATGCACAAATGCCTAACCAACCAACCAACCAACAACAAAAAAAAAGAAAAGAAAAAAAAAGAGAAAACTGTACGCCAGTTTTTTGTGTGAAAATCTTGTAGTGGATCTGATTTGATGTGATGTGTCTGTTTTTAATGTAGGTCTTGTTTATAACCAATGTTTGTGATCACTTATCTCTCTCCATACTGCATCCGTAATTGTGAAGCTGACTGTCCTCTCTTACGCTGCGTGTGAAGATTGAAGCAAGTGATGATACATTTTTCAGCAGAGGAAGGGGGAAGGAGGAGGAGGGGTGGAGGAGAGGAGGAAGAGGGAGGTGTGTAGGTGGTGGTCAGTGCTACAGATTTTTCCAACTGCTCATCTAATTCAAGAAATATGACATTGTTTCAGACATTGAAGCGCAGTATGAATCTGAATCACAGAAGTCCAGCACAGAGGCGATGGAGGGGACAGATTCCTGCATCACTACTGTGGCACAGGTTGGTGATAGACATGCATCATTCAGAATGACATCAATGTAAAACGTTAGTGAGTGTGTTGAATTACATTCTGCTGAAATTCATTCAGCATCTAGTCTTCCAAAATCTTGCCTGCGTTCAAGGGTTGTACTTATTTTCAGGATTATTAAATATTAAAAAAAAACTTTTGTGAGAAATGTTGGACTATTGAAGATGCACTGTTTTATAAATAATTTTGTTAGAAATCAATGAAAAGAAAATCAGAGAATTAGAATGAAAGACTGCAGAGGAACGACACACTTACAGTAGATAAGGCATAAAAGACGGGCAAATCCATAGTGTAATAACTGGTGGTGCTTGTATTACAGATTCGATGTTCATCTGTAGATTCTGCTATCATTTATTTCTCTCTAACAATTGATCGACTTTTTTCCAGCTCAACAGGTTCTGTAATCCCGCATACCGTTTCTCACCCTTTTCCCATCACCGTTCCCCTTTTAGAGTCAAGTTGATCTTTGTAATATCTGTGTGTGTGTGTGTGTGTGTGTGTGTGGTGTTAATTTATAATCAGGAAACAGAAGATCCACACACATGAGCTTTCAGAGTGGTGTTTTGTCGTCAGGGAGGATGCGGCTGTATAGGACCATCGTCCCTGGCCTTCGGTGGTCAGCACATGGGTGGGGGTTGCTCCCCCTGCCGCACCCATCCCCACCACCATCAGCACCCCCACTGCAGTTTGGCCTCTGGTGGCTGCTGCTGTCCTCATGTCAGCAGCATGCATTACCACAGCCCTCCAGTGTCCTGCACCCCCCACCTTCATTCCCAGGCTCATGCTGGCAGAGCCAGTCCTGTGGCCAGGTCCTCAGGCTGCAGGGCAATGGGTGGGGTGTCTGCATCCAATGCACCGTTGCAGAATTACAGCATGGCTCAGATGGGCAGCCATCAGGAACAGGGCTTTAAGTCCTACTCAGGGGGAAACAAGGGAGATTTCTACAAATCCTCGCCGTCGCACCAAGGGATGGGGAGATCTCCCTTGCAACAGCACCCCCAACCTCGTACGAGCCCTTTGCAGCGGCGCCAGGAACGGGTCACGTCATACTCGGAGGTGATGCAAGAGAGCATGGTGGTCCATCATGACCTGGACAACCCACACCCTGGGGATCTGCGTTCTCTCCTGCACGACAACAACAGTATGGAGGTGGATGGAGACAATGAGGAGCCCGCTTTGCTGCACACCGCCATCATGCGAGGACAGGGTATGGTGTCCACATCTCCCCTCATCGGCCAGTCTCTGGCTGTAGACGCAGCGGATATGGGAGAAGACACCCCGTCCACCAGCGTGGAGGAGCTCTCCTCCTCTGACTCCAGCTCCAGGCTGTCCAGCCTGCCACTCAATGTCATGCGTCAAGTGTCGGAGGAGTGCAATGCCAGTCAGCCTTTGGTGCCGATGGCTGCCTCCCCTCAAGCCAGGCCCATGTATGGCTGCAGTGAAGGCCCCGACAGCATGAGTGCTTGGGGAACAGAACTGTCAGGAGCTGCAGGAGAGCGCCAGAGAAATGGTGTCGGGAGGAATCAGCTGGGCAACTTCAACAACAGAGAGGGACAGTCATCCCTGAAAGAACTGGAGAACCTTTCCCATTTACCTAGTCGTTTCATGCCAGGTAACAAGTTCACCACGATGGTTGCCGAGCAGCAGATTGAGGACATACCCCCAACAGTCGAGGCCTGAGGGTTAACATAAAGCGTGAACGCGATTCCAGCCGTTCCTGTCAGTTCTCAGGCCTTTCAAGTAATCGTGCTGGCGGTGCCTCCAACAACAAGTCTAAAGGCATGGCAGGCGCAGACACTTACCCTCTGCGCATTAAACCACAGACAGGGGGATCCACGGTGGATGAGGTACGCAATCGCAAACCGGGTGGTCTGATGAAGACCACGTCTGTTCCCATCGATATGAAAGTCGAAGAGTTCAAGAAAGGTGGGTGAGTTGTAGACGAAAAGTTACGTATGATGGCCCCTTTCCTCTGTCTGTCTGTATGTCATTTGGAAATGCCGGAGAAACAGATACTTTATGTGTTTTGTGCATCAGTGTCAGGAGAATGGACTGTGGAAAAGAAATGGAATAGGGTGCTGATCAATCAAATGACATAATGGATAGCATGAATTGTGTGAAAAGAATTAGACTTCAGCAGTGCCAGACACATAAGCTTTTAGAGATAGGAAATAAATCGGCCAGTGCCGACATAGAGCTAGGAGTGGTCATGTCATAGGGTGGAAAATGTGGTCATATCATAGGCTGGAAAATGTGGTCAGATCGAATGTTAGGAAATATGGTCATATTATAAATAGAAGAATGTGGTCAGATCATAGGCTGGAAAATGTGGTCAGATCATAGGTTGGAAAATGTGGTCATATTATAAATAGGAAAAGGTGGTCAGATCTTAAGTTGGAAAATGTAATTTAGATCATAGGTTGGAAAATGTGTACAGATCATAGATTGGAAAATGTGGTTCAACCGTAAGTAGGAAAATGTGGTTACATTATCAGGCATGAGATTCTTCCGACAATAGTCGGATTTCCGACCATGAGAAGCTCAGATGGGTCATTTTCGTGATTCGTTCAAATCCGTTGAGAAAATGGAGGGGGGTAAGGGGGGGTGTGACCTAAATTTCCGACCGACGAACCGAGCGCTACAGACTTTGGTCCGACTTAGCCAAGGTCTCGGTGATCCGACTTCGCCACAGACTCGATGGCGCAAGTAGGCAGTTTGCTCCGAACCACTTACGGTTGCCGCGGAAATGGCAAGGACTCAGCGAATTTGGTCTTGTTAGATCATTTCTGTGGTACTGCTTTGACTGTGCTGCGTGCGAGAGCTCGAATAGGCTAGCTTGAACCCAACATCTGAAGCCGTTTGAGAACGACTGTACTTGTAGCGTCGCACAAGGCTGGTTGTTTCCATACGGAGCAGGCTATTATTCGCAAATGGTACAAAAGCAAAACTAGGTCACGAAACAGCGCAGTCAAATCATGGCAAGATTTTATGCTGGGATCTCCTGTTTCTAAAGCCTTTGCACCGCAAATACTTGTCGAAAATATTCAACAATGTCTGAACTAGGCAAAGATCAGCAAGTTTCCATCGCTCAAGTGGACAGTGGTGTGAAAAATAGATGGAACAACAAGTGGTTGGAAGAAACTACAACTGTGACTCTGAAGACAAAAGAAATGGTGGTTCGACTTGGCGATGCCATTCACAAAATCGACATCACTGGAAAAGCCAAATGTGAATGGTGTTCAGTGATCTTGAACTATGGTTCAAAGGGAAAATCCTTGCTGATGAGACACTTGACAACGAAAGATCACCAGAAACATCTGGAAACCAGACTGACGAACCAGACACTGGGCTCAATGATTGAACCGGCAAGTATTCATTCAGACTTATTCAAAGAGCGAGAGAGAGCGAGTGTGTGTGTATACATGGTAACATCGTATACATCAGGATCAGGATCAGAATCAGGGGCGTTGTATCAAAAACAACTTAGCCTATTTAGGCTTTTTACGCCCCTTCTGTATGTATATATCTTTTTTTTTTTTCGTGACCGTTGGTCAAGTCGTAGGCTAGCTCAGTCCTATTATCCATCAAACTCATATTTTTTGTTAGTTAGGCCTAATAATTCATGTTTATCTATGAGGTTCTTAAAAACATTAATACTAGGTGCACGTTTGATGTTAACTGTTAGTTCATTCCAAAAATTGGTTACTCAGTAAAAGTGAATTTTCTCAAATTAGTTCTGGAATATTGTTTAAATATCTTATCTTCACTGTTCCTTGTAATATGTTTCTGTGGAGTACAAAAAAGTATGCTTTATCAGCATCATCAATTCCATTAAATATCGTATATGCTTGAATCAAGTCCCCTCTTATTCTTCTTGCCTTAAGTGTTGGAAGTTGTAGATATTTTAATCTTTCCTGATATGAGTAATCTTTTATATTATGAATCATCTTGGTTACTCTTCTTTGTACCTGTTTTAGAGCTTCTGATTGTCTCTTTAGCATTGGATTACCATACAGTATTTCCATATATTCAAGAACAGATCTAACTAGTGTCTTATATAATTGTGAAAAAAGTGTCCTTTTCTATAAATATAAAGGTTCTTCTCATTATTCCAATCATTCTGTTAGCCTTATTAATACTATTCACAATATGATTGTCAAATAGCAAATTTTTGTCAAAAGTCACACCTAGGTCTTTCTCTTCCTCACATTCAGATATTTTTATTTCTTTGTCTCCAATTTTCATTATATAATCCTTTTGTGGGTAAAAAGCTGAGCATGAGGAAAGGAGAGCTAAGAGGCAAAGGCTGGACAGCCCGAATGAGAAGGCTTAGAGTTTGGATGACAAGTGCTGTGTGGTGCATTGGCTGGTTCCTTGGTTTGATTTTGATGGCGGGCTCAGAGGATTCTCAGTTGCTGAAACAGTGAAAGAGAGTGATGTTGTTATGATCTTGTTTTTCAGGTGTGTCACTTGTGCTTAATACTTACATGAAGGTGTTCATTTCAGTTTTGCATGTTATAATTTGTAATTGGTTGATCTGAGGGGAAGGAATACAAATGACACAACCTATCCAGTTTTTTGTTTTTTATGTTATTGCATGTTTCATCACGTTGAATTAGTTTTACACAGGCTACCTACCAGAACATATCGAAAACACAAGATAAAGGGTTGACAGGTCTGTAGAATTAAGACAGAAAGAGACCAACTGAGAAGAAAATTTTCTCTCTTAAGTGAAGGCAAAATGTGTTAAAAAGATCACTTGTATGGATGTTTTTAAGGCTTAAAATTAAGAAAAAGCTTCAGCTTCAGGGGGCTTCGCCCCCTGACCCCCACCAGGGGCGTTGCCCCCTGGACCCCACTGGGGGCCTTCTGCGGCCACCAGACCCCGCTTTTCAGACCAAAACACAATTTCTCAATCTCATGCCTGATTATAGGCTTGAAATATGTATAGATCATAAGCTGGAAAATGTGGTTAGATCATAGATTGGAAAATGTGGTCAGATCAGAAATTGGAAAATGTGGTTAGATCATAGATTGGAAAATGTGGTTAGATCATAGATTGGGTTGAAAAATATGGTTAGATCATAGTTTGGAAAATATGGTCAGATCATAGGTTGGAAAATGTGATCAGATCATCGGTTGGAAAATGTGGTCAGATCATAGATTGGAAAATGTGGTCAGATCATCAGTTGGAAAATATGGTCAGATCATAGATTGGAAAATGTGGTCAGATCATAGATTGGAAAATATGGTCAGATCATAGATTAGAAAATATGGTCAGATCATAGGTTGAAAACTGGGTCCCAGAAAAGTTGAATTGAAATGTGCCTTTATAAAAAAAATGACCCCTATTCTCTTCCATGTTTCCTGCTAACATTGTCATCATTGTAGGTTCTCTCACATCATGGGATATGGTTTGCTGTAGGACCAGTGGGATGGCAAAGGGCGAAGGTGAGAGGGGGTGAGGAGAGGAGGGAGAGGAGCCATTGTAACTAAAGACAGTTGTTACTATCATATGAGATTTTGGTATTGGCATCAAAAGATTTTGAGGAGAGCAACAAAGTAAGGTTTCAGAAATCTGGATCTGTCCATAATCAGTAATTTGGCAGCTAAACCCCAGTGAAACCTGGTCCATAATGAACCCCTGTGAAACCTGGTCCGTAAGGTATGAAGCAATGAAATTAAAGACAATCGTTGTACAAAAGCATGGTTGGTTTATGTGAGTAAAGTGATGCTGATCAAAAGTCCTGAAGAACACTGGTGCTTCTAATCAGCTTGTTTTGATTGCCATGTCTCATAACAGTCAAGTTATGCCCCTTGATGACAAGCCAGGCACCAGATTAGAAGTTGAATGTGAACTGCTTCCAGCACCCTGAGGACAAAGCAGTATTAGACCCCCTTTTTTGTTTTTGAGTAATCATTATGCAGTATTGTCGGGGAAAAAGGTGCAAAGATAGAATCAATAGTTTATGGTTTTGAAATTTGTGTTAATTTTGCCAGGTGATCATTTCTCACAGATTCAGCAGTGAATGCCCAGACGGCTGAAAAAGCTCTCATAAAACAACAAGAATCATGAAAAAGAGATAAACGTTATTCCTTTGATTATTGGTAAAAAAAAAGTTCTCCTTGTGGACTTGAAATTCGAACTAAGACAAGTAGTAAGAGAGAGACAGACATCCGCTCTCCCTCCTTCCTGAATACTGACAGCGCATAATTTTGCATAGATTTTGACCATTCAAGATCAGGATGCCACTGTAGGAATTGTCACTCATGAGGACCTACTGGGGAAGTTTGCTTCCTGATCACTTGTTTTAGCGATCAGTGCTGAAAATCATGGTCATTGCTGTCAGTCTTTTCTCTCTGAATATTTCCCTACACATTGAAAAGGAAAAAAAAAGAGAATGTTTAAAAATGAAATGTGCTGCAAAATGTTTAAAGGACATTGCCTTACAAAATGCCACTTTGGAAATACATTGATGAACCTTTTTTTTCTTTACCTCTGTAAAACCTTTCACTACCCGAGAGTCGTCATATTGAAGGGCTTGTCAGTGCACACACTACACAGTCAGCAATATGAGCATATCAGTGGACTTTTGACACAATTAAACTGACTAGTTAAACTCACGTCAGTGCTGAAGGTAGACTTTGCAATTGCTTTCCTTGCTTTACAAATCCTACCTGGGGCATCAGAGTGACTAAACTTTGGTGATACGTTGTTTCCAAGTTCTGTAAGTGTGCATATGTGTATGTGTGTGTGGTTTCCACACTGTAAGGTCTCAAGTACGGCAGCTGGATCATGTGAGTTCACATTATGGACAGAAAAGATTGAAAACTGAACGGCCTCACAGTACTGTGATTGTAGCAGTAGTATCCTTGAAGTTGAAGAAGAAACAATCCAAGCATTTCAAGTTGATTAGGGATAGAGGTAGGGTTTTGGACGGAGGGCTGAAGTAAAGGGCAGAAGAGGTATCATACTAAAAATTATTCATACTAAAGGGGCTATGTGTTTGTGTTCACTCGTCATTGCTGATTTCTCATTGCACTGAGAGCCAGATTATTGTCTTGAAAACGTCATTTACACACAGAAATAGTGTGTATTTTCGAACCCATTCATAACAAATATCTGGAAGAAAACTCACCCATTGTTCCTTGGCATATAAATAATACATGCACATGCTTGGCAGTAAAGGTGTTAAGAGAGGACCAGTTCTTAGGCAGCTGATGATCTGTCCATGATCTTATGTAGCTGGTGACTTGTATATCATAGGCAGTTGGTGACCCATGTCCATTATTTTTTTGTTGGTGGTGATTTCAGATCTCTTTCATTTTTTGTTTTTGATGACCTGTCCATTACATTTTGTAGTTTGTGATCTATCGATTATAATATCTTATGACCTGTTTATCATCTTTGTGTAGTTGGTGACCTGTCTTTGGGGTGATCTATCATTTTTTGTCTTTAGTGACTAGATCCATTGGCTTTTGTAGCGATGACATATGCATTATCTTCTGTAGTTAGTGACTTGTCCTTTATCTCTTATGGTCGATGACCTGTCCTTTGCTTTGTAGTTGGTGACTGATCCACTATCTCACATACTATAGCTGGTGACCTGTCTATTATCTCTTGTAGTCGGTGATCTGTCCTTCATCTTTTGTAGCTGGTGATCTGTCGATATATCTTAAGACACAGACCAATCTATTTCTTCTCAGAATTAATTATATGTATTGCACCTGTGTTTTTGTTGTTGTTCAGAAACAGTTAATGGTCCTTCTTTTTATTATTCATACTATCTTTGTTGGTTAATTTTTTTTTCTCCAGCATTCCGTCACATAAAAGTGTTTGTCACATACGCCAACGACAGCAAGCATCACTGCAGACAAGTGCTGAGTCTTTGCAACTGCTTGGATCGGAACGGGTTCTCCTGCTGTGTTGACGTCAGCTCTAGGCATGACTCCCCTGAACAATTGAAGGCCACGCGGGACTGGTGTGGACGCAAATTTAAAGAGGTGGGTTGAAGAAATCAAGTATGTAGTTATGTATGCATGTTCATATTTATCACACAAATACGCACGCACACGTGAAGTGGACATTAAAAACTGACTTTGATGTCACATACTTTCCTGAGGTGGCCGTAAAGAAGAAACAGTTTTGTACCGTTTGTGGACAGGCCACTCGTTTTACACCCATTCTTATCTTTTAAAAGGAGAAGAAGATCTGTGGTGCATTCCATGTCATGTACCACTCACAGTGAAACGTATCCTTTTAGAGTGTTGGGATTTACATGATGTGAGACATGAACACTTTACACCAGACTCCATGAAAACCTTGTTCATGGATGTCCCACCTGGTGTGATCTTTGAATTTCTGAGGGAGATTAACATTTTTCATCTGATCTAAATTTTAGGGAGGAAAGATTGTTAACAAAATTTCCAGTGTGTTTTAGGAAGGTGTGTTTTAAAGAGTTGTGTGAATGAGGTTTTTTGTTTTTGTTTTTCTTTTTAAATGACTGGTGAGTTGACTTCAACACAGTGACAGCCCTGATATAGCCCTTTGCAGTCAGCTGGGCTATAAGCAACATTACCATTACCATTACCTCTGAATACATGTTGAAGATCATAAGATTTTTTGACACTGAGAATATGGCATAACTTTTGAAAAAGTTTTTTTGAATATGAATACGATCTCACCTTCTGTTTTCTTAAAAAAAGCATGTGTTGGGTGTGTGTCATTTTCAGGCAGACTTTGTGCTGGTGTGCTTGTCCCCTCTGTACCTCCAGGAGGTCAGTGTGGTGGATAGCTCCAACAAGGCTTCCCACAGCAAGTCAGAGAAGAGCGCCCTGCACACAGCCTACATTTACCAGATGATGCAGGAGGAATTTCAGTCCACAAAACGATGCTCTCGCTTTGTGCCTCTGTACATGGAGGGATCACACTGCAGCTCGGGCCCGTCCTGGCTGACCCGACACCTGTCCTATCAGTGGCCTCGGCAGTACAAAGACCTCCTGTGGATGCTGACCAAGCCAGAAGACCGAATCAAGCAGAGTCCAAGTCCTCGCCGCAGAAGAGCCTCCATGTGCTCAAAGACAAGGTCAATGGTTGTTGTGGTGATCAGATTGTTTCGTCTCCCCTCAATTAGTTGTGTGTGGAAGGTTCAGTATTTTTTTTTGACAATCTGCTCGAGTCTCAGTGCTCTAGAATCGTTGTACAATTCAGCTGCCTTGATTGGTCAGATTAATTCAGATTGTACTGATTAACTGCCTTTGATTGGTCAGATTAATTCAGATTGTACTGATTAACTGCCTTTGATTGGTCAGATTAATTCAGATTGTACTGATAAAGGGACAGTTTAGGAACCAGTAGCAGAATCCGAATTATCCAGCTGTTGCGGGACATTCACAGAGATGGCTGTGATGGTGATGTGAATTCATGAACTACAACATGTGAACATTGTGATTGTTCAATTAAAATGTGCCTGTATGCTCAAGCCAGTGTTGCCATTTTCATATTGAAATACATGATTTTACTGTATTAATCATCTGCATGCAAACAAGACTCGACACTACAACTATGGTGAAGTTCTGAATGCTGAAAATAATTGTTCAAGTGTTAGCAGGACCTGGTGTGAGTGGATATGTGGAGGTGTGTGAGTGTCTAGAGCTTACTTGTTGCAGGCACACTAGTGAACATTGATAAGGTCGTGATACATGCATGTATGGATGTCAAAGGCATGCTAATTAATACAGACAGAAGGCTTAGTACAGATAGGAAACTATCGATAGTTACAGTACATGCAAGTTTGATTGATATGTTTATTGTAACTGAAAAAGGATTTGGTTTAAAATGAAAAGTGATAAAAAAAGTTATTAGGTTTTTATTATGAAAACAGGGCAGTTAAGTTTTCAACTTAAAAGATATGCAACCTGGTTTTCAACATGAAGAAAGACAATTTGGTTTCAGTGCGAAGAAAGGTCAGTTTGAATGTTAACAAAGGGGGCATTTGGCTTTTAACATGGAAAAAGGGCAAATTTGGTTTTCAGTATGGAAAAAGGGCAGGCTGAGTCTTTGATAACTGTCTTGCATTATTTCAGAGGCGAAAGAGGCTCATGGGCCAGTACTAAGTGAAATGAGTGGAGCGAAGTAGCTGTGTTACAGAGAGGCAAACTGTCCCTTCAGGTTCAGTTGTTGTAGCAGCTTCATCGTTTGGCTAAGATTTGTTCTTCAGTTTGCGTGTTTTGTAAGTTCATGCAGCAGCATGGCGTTGAACAGGTCAGTGTATCTGAAGCCACAACTTTCATGGTAACTGAACTTTGCTTTGCTCATTGACTTGTGGAACTGAACTGGAGACTGTGTTCACTGGTAGTTTTTTTCTCCATTTTATCACTTTTTTCCTTTCTTTTTTTTTCTTTTTTTCTTTTTGTGAGCTGTCTTTGAGGATGTCAAATTTTGTTCCGTGAAAGCATTCCAGTGCGTGCTTGAGACGAGATGTCCTATTTGGGATCATGATGACAGAACAAAGCAAATTAACATTGGATCAGTTGATAGCTCCTCAAATTGTACTACCCCCTGCAGTAGGAGCTACTGATTTTTTTTCTTCATTATTTTTGAAAGAAAAAAGGAAAAAGGATGAAAAAATGTATTAAAAAATGGATTTTAAAAAAAAGAGTACTTATTGCAATTTTGAAATGGGGCGTTCAGAACTTGTTTCAAAACGATGAAATGAAATGATTGGTCGAAAGGGTCAGCTTTGGGTAGGTGTATATTATTCACCTTTTTACGGTTTGTAATTGGAATGAAGGAACAGGACAAGGTTGTAATGCGATTCTTCAATCTAGGTGGTGTCCCAGACTACAAAGACAGTTCATGCAGATCACTTGTTTTCTTTTCAGTTGATTTTTTTTTTTTCCACCTTATTTCCTTCTTTTCCTGCTGATTTTTCTTTTGGGACGCCACATCATTGCCTGATTTTTTTTTTTCTATTGAAAATTCGAAATCTGAATGAAAACTTGTTGAAAAATATATTTCTAATCAGCAGATTTGTTGTTTTGCAATGGGAAACAGGTTCTCAAGCGGACTGCCTGTTTTTTGTTTTGTTTTTTTTTTTTTTCGTTTTTTTTTCTCCCACCTCCCATAGCATCTTCTACTCTCTCTCACTCACAGCAGTCCTAATGTTGTTCTTTTCATCTTCAGGATAGTTTTGCTGGCTGACAGTAGTAACCCAAAAATTGAGTGTGCCATGGGTTCATATGGAAGACTCGAACCACACAGTGGAGTTTCACCCATCCAATGGATGTACCTCCTAGTGTGTTGCTCAGATCTGCTGGCTGACAATATAGGTGTTGGTATCTTCACTCTCTGTCTCCAGTACCTGGTTGACATCGGGGATATGTTGTGAAAGGACTCTTGGAGTTCTGCTCTCTCATCTTGTCTCTGACCACAATGGAGCTCCAAAGCATTGTTTTCACCCAAGTCTTTGTTAATCATCATTTAAAAAAAAAGTCTGATCTGGTGACATGGATTCAGTTAATGCCTTGCTGTTATGGTGATGTCAGTTGTTTTTTCTTCATTTTCTCTTCATGCCCACCATGCCTGTGGTAGGTTCATGTCAGGTTGTCGGCATCATCAAGTTCATGGATGCTGTGGAGGGATGGGTGTGGTGGTGCTCACTCAAGCTGGCTCTGTGGCTTGGTGTGACAGTTGTCAGTGGAGGACTTGCTTGGTGGTGTCCTGTGTGTCTTTCATCAGAACAGGTTCTTAACACCATGGAGGTGACTGGGTAGGTGTGCCTTGTCCCCATGTTGGTTTGCTTTGGTAATTGACTTGGTTACTTTTTTTTGGGCTGTGGATGGGTGGGGGGGTGTGACAGGACCTTGTGGTATGGCGTGTGTGGAAAAGGGATGAGGCGGGGAGTAGTGCTGCAGGGGGGGGGAGGCGTGGTGGCAGGCACCAAATACGAATTTGAAAAATCGAGGACATGATTTGGATTTTTTTTTGGTTTGAAAGAATTGTTTTTTTTAGCGGGTTTCTTTTTCTCTGGAAATGTGCTTTTCTTCTACTGTGTAAAAAGAATCCTAAGGATATTTTATGGGGCTGTTTACGACACGTGGTTAAGACATATTTTGAGAGAGAGTTGGTTGCTTGCAAATAAAAAGTTTTTGGTGTTGGGCTTTACAGACCTGAGGTTGTCATTGATTTGCAAATGTTAAGCAGAAAAACTTTTCCTTGTGTAAAAGGGTTTTTAAAAATATGGTGTAAATGTATTGTTACCGAATGTTGAAAATCACATATTGTTTAATTTGGGCCCGACAAAAGAAGTGATAAATTTCGGAAAGGAAAATTTACATTATGCTCAGCATTGATTTGAATGGTTTTTTGGGCTTATTCGTTTTTTGTCATTCTGTGTTTGCAGATTTGTTGTATATTGAAAATGCAGAAATAATCGTTTTACAAAAAAGTATGGTGATGTTATTTTCATTGGAAAAAAATTTGAATCTGAAAACGTGGTTTTCAGTTCATTTATTCATTTAAAAATTGATGTATTTTTTTTCATTGGTTTTTCAAAGGAAAATGTCCCAATATTTTTAGTATTTTTTTTACTTTTTTTTTTTTTTCCCAACTTGAGGCATGTTTTCGCATGCAGATTTCACAGTTAGCTGTGTTTCAGTATGCCCCTTGCAGTACCATATTTGTTCAGACTTTCAAGATGAATATTGTCCGCATGCACCAGTCAGGACCTGAATTTTGAAGTGTATTGATTTTAAATAATGTTTGGAACTGAGGTAGAAAGGAGAAAGAGCTTTTTGTTCTTCTACTGCTGGAGAGTCATTACCCTGTGGTGTGTATACCAGAGCAAAAGCTGAATTTCTGTTCGATCCTTTGCTGTGAGAATAGCTCAAAAGTGAAGAACAGGCCAATTGACAAGTTTTAAATGCAGAACTTAGATGAAAACCACAGTATTGAAGGAAACCACTGACTGAAGGGAAGCCTTGCTATGCCTCCCACTCGGGTGACTGTCGTCTTCTTCTTCTTCTGCGTACGCAGGCTGATACTCCTGCAGACATTCCCTATATGGACAGGCAGGTATTAATCTCATCTACCCTACAAAGGGAGTGAGGTTTTGTGTGCATGACCGTTTTTTATCCCGCCATTAAGGCAGCCATACTCCATCTTCGGGGAAGACTATCTGTCAACTCGTCCCCTCACACACCAGCTTAAGACAACTGTCCGCTGATCACTTCAGGTAACTGTCAGAAACTTAGCTCCAAAGCAAAACCAAATAGAAATGTGTAGGCACAAAGGGAGCTGTGATCAGACCGCCACTGGCTTGTAGCCAATGTTTTGACTAAGCCTGGTACAAGAGGCGAGGGCCTGAACAGCCAGCAGGATTCCATTGTGCTGCAGGTGGGTCTCATTGGTCATGTGTAATTGATGTAAATGGATGAGCTAACTGGCAGACGAGTGTTGGAACACTCCCAAAAATTAATGCAGTGTGTAGAGAAGTTTTGCGACGAATTTGCTATACACAAGATAACGTACTGAGGCCGTCCACAGATGAAGCCCTTAACAATCGAAAAAGAAGATGAAAAAGCATTTTACATTTGACTTCACAAATGAAATGAAAGCACAACAAAACTACAAGGTTTCCATAATGATTATTTCAGTTGAATATATTTATCATCTTCAGTTGAATGCAGGTATTTGGGTTGGAAGGGTGCATAATAGCAGACCCCCCCTCCCCCTTGTCTTTTGTAAAATTTCACATGCACTTCATCCTTTTAGAGATTAATGTACATTTCATAAGGAAAACAAGAATTTTTTTTTTCTTTCGATTAATACTGATCGAGTCATCGCTCACTTTTACTATTGTTAGTGATTGAAGTATGTTGTTTTAAAGTGAAGAAATCATAGGTTCATTTTGTACATGCTGAAGTTCACTTTTAATGAAGTTAGCCAATTTTACCAGAAGCTGCTCATTCAGACTTCAGCATTTTGATAGGGTTAAGCTTTTTACATAAGTTGGTAATTCCAGTCTTTGATAATTTCAAAGATTTTTTCTCAGTCACAGGCTTTTGTTTTTGTTTTGTTTCTTGGCTTTCTGTCTGTGATTCTTCATAGTAATTATTTTTTGAAAATTATTTTTGACATTATCTTGTTTGTTACATATTTTTGCTGTTGTTATCACCATTATTATATGGTGGAAGACATTGGATGTCATCTGTCAGTTTATTTTCATTTAGGATTGTTCAAAATATTTTTCAAACAAAGTATGCCCAATATTGATGCAGATCAAATTTGTGAAAGTAAACGCTGTCAAATTAAGCATGGCATATTGTGTCATGCGACATCGCAGGTGGCAGAATCAACACAGTTACATACAAACAAGAATTTTGCAGCAAGAAATTGTTAAAAGCAAATTTAAACTTTTGATTTGAAATAAGTGTTTACTTTATTTTGTAAATCACAGGGGTAGATAACCATTTGAAAAGAGTAAAGAAAGACAAAGAAAAATGTGAGCATCACAAGCAGAAACTAAATTATCAGTGTGTGTAGGATGATGAGAGGTTGAGAAGGCAGTCGCATCTCAGTATGTTCTTAGTGGATAGTGATGGAGAAATTAAAAAAAAAAAAAAAGAGCTGACATTTGGTGTGTTTTTGTTATACAACACATGAGGAGCAAACTCTTGTGAGTATACCTCCAGCAAGAAGAAAATTTAATGACGTCAGGTATTTTGATTAACGCAGGTATGTATCATGAAAAGTGCTGCTGCAAGTGATGGGTGATTTCTGTTACGTTGTGTATAATGCGGAGTCAAACTGGGGCTGGCATTTTACAACCTAGTTGATGTTAGATTTGAATTGAATCGTATCTTGTTCTTCTTGTCCAAGAATGAGAGGTGAAAAAAAGGCAGGCAGTGTGTGTTACCATTAATGTCCCAAATTGTCATCATTTCGAATTTTTTTTGTTTGTCTAGTGTTCTACGTTTGTTTTATTCCAAGAACATGATTGAGAAAGTTTTGTGCTTTTTTCTAACTGTATTTTTTATTTTATTCAAGAAATAGTTCTTTTCTTTTATTCTGCGTAGCAGGCTGATACTACTGCGGACACTCCCTGTATAGCCAGCAGGAGTTTTGTGTGTATGACCCTTTTTTAATCCCGCCATTAAGGCAGCTACTCCATCTTCGGAAATCCAAGAAATAGTAACTCAAAAAGTAATGGTGTTCATCGACTTTGTTGACTTATCTCCCACTGGTAACATTCCACACCACTTATTCCAGCTCACCATAAACAGCCACATCCAGAGAGAGAATGTCACAGTCCCAGCTCTAGCAGTCCCACGGGAGTTTTCAGTTTTAGATCATTTATTAAGACTTACTGTAAGAGGACAAAAATCTAGTGTTTTATCAAAGAGGAGATAAAATGTTAATGACATCCTTTGTTTTCTCACACCTAATGTAATGATTGTTTTTTTTAGACAACTGTTAATGATACATTGCATTGTAAACAGTTTGCTGGGAATGTGATATACGGGAATGTCTTTTTTTAAGTGGTGTGATATTTATAAGTGCATATACACATGTAAGTGCATTAATTCAGTGTTGTCTTGTTGTATGTAATTTGTAAAGTGGAGTGTATGAAATTGTCACTTTTTTTTTAACCAGTGTTGACTGCCATGCCTTGAACAAATGTGATTTAAAAAAAAAAAAAAGAAAGCAGAATGGAGCAAGCTCAGATCTACAAGACTGAGAATGAGAAGTATGCCAGTCTGTCCAGCAGTTGGAGGCAGTTGGGCTTACAAGTCCAAAGTCCGTGCCTTGAAAGGTTGGAGCAAGGGATTTGAAGGTTCATCAGCCTATGATCTTGTGAAACAGCCCATGATTTCTGGTAAGAGGACAGGAACATTATAGACAGTGGCAGAGGCAGTTGAAAGGAGTCCCAAAAGTGAACTCCGAAGCCTTAAATTTCTCAACTTGGGTGTCCCAGAGTGATGTTGTTAAACACACATCTAAAAGGCCCAGCTAGATGTTGCTGGTTCAGATCTCATCAGTGCCAGGAAGAAAAAAAAACTGACTGTAGAGGGACATCTAGGAATCATGACCTAGCTGAAGCCGGTCCCCCAAGAGTGTTAAGAGTTCAGGGCCAGAACACATGCCTGAGGGGAGGGGGGGGGGGGGGTCTTCTCTAACGACCTGCAGTCAAGCTATCTATAGAATTTCTTGCTAGCACATTGTTAAGAAGCCTATGTATGACTCTTTTAATGAAAAAAAAAAGTACAGTCATCCTGTGGATTCTTCCTCGGACTGTTTTTAAATGCTTCGTCCATTGCCAGGTAAAACATGAGGATAATCATAAAAACAATTCAGTGTGGCATGTATAAGTCTGGACCGCCTATGATCATGTCATATATGATTTATACAACTGATTGATTACCAGCTTGTAAATTTTTTTAAAAAGTTCTTTCACTCGCATGTTTTGTTTTTCTCTCTTCTCCTACCCCCCCCCCCCCCTTTTTTTTTTTAAATCAAAATTTTTTTGTATAGAACATGTTAAAAGACAGTTGAGCTTGGCACATTATGAATTGACTTTTGTATCACAGTAGGGTGGAGGTCCTCTGCTGTATGTCTGTCGGCCAAATATGAAATAGCCAATAGGCATGAAGTTTATTTGGAAGTCTGTCATACAAAACACAGAACACATTGCTCATGCATGCGCAAGACAATTGTACAGAGTGGGTTTTTGTTTTTCATTTTATAAATCTTGTCTTTGCATTGCTGAATAAATTCAATTTGATTTTCAGAAGAAAAAAAAATTATGATTCTGACCAATTTGCCATTTAATGCTCATTATTTGCCTACTGGGTTTATGAGAGAAAATTTTTCACAAAATTTATTACAAACTCTTAGTCTGTACGGAAGACTCTTTTTTTAAAAAGTCCTACAAAAAATTAACACATGCGTAGGACTTCACCTTTATTTTAGAATAGGGGCTATCTGCTGTGATCAATGAAAAAAAATTAACTCGTCATTTGCTTCTCTTGGGTCTAATTTCTGACATATCCCCAAATTATGAAAATGTTCCAGTTCTCTGTTTCTGAAGCCATACTAGAAAATGAATTCACTCGCAATAGTGAACAAATCTTTTTTTTTTCAAAGATGTTTTCACAGATTGATGTAGGTAAAGCATGGAGACTAATACAGACTTCAGTGGTATTGAAAACAAGCCAAAGAAATATAAATAAACATCCAAAACAAGATGCAAAGTAGCATATTTGATAGAGAACGTGAAATGGGCGAGTGAATTTTCAAGAAATATGCGTTTTCAGGCATAAGGAATGCACAGAACGATACTCTCCAGACAGATGTCTCTTGTTGACAGGCTTCTGAGGAGTTTTTGCTCAATCTTTTTTTTTGTTTGTTTTGAAGTGGTGTTTTAATTGTGTTGTCTGAAGAAGACAACTGGTTGAACATTCACAGACGAGTATTTTATTGCATGCCAAGTAGCTGACAGTTATGGAAAGAAAACTTTGGTTGCAGGCGATCTGCTACAGACTTTTCAGTGAATATACATGTTTTTTTAACAATGCTTTCATTCAGACATTATTTTGTGAAAGGCAATTGGATGACCCCTGTAGCATATTTTTCAAAGCTGTGACACAGATTATTATTTGGTTGCTTTGTTTTTGATTTGCCCTTCTTGTGCTGTCAACACTATATATTCAAAAAGTTGACAAACAGTTATCCATACCAAACAAATATTCTGACAGTTACTTTTATTAGTTACTTTTATTAAAGTTAGGACCATTGAAAGTACTGCTTCTGGTGGGTGGGCATAATTCAGTATCATTTCTCTCACTTTATCTTTATATCTGAACGTTGGCCAGCATGCTCTTTGACCATCTGCCATCTGTCACTCTTTGTCTGCAATGTGGGTCAGTGTGGAGAACAAAGTGAAGCCCTGAAATTCCATCAAAAATACCAACATAGTAGGTAAGACTCCATTCATAGATCAGGATCAGGATAAGTACGTTACTGGAACAATCCTAGGTTATAGTTGCAATGGAAAAGATAGAGTAGCCCATATTCTTAGTTCTTTGCTAAAGCCTTCTTCTGGTAAATAAAATTTATTTAACTTTTTTGGTGTGTTTACATTTTAAAACGTTCCGACCCAATGAAGCTAATGCCCCAAAGGCCATCTCAAGTTCAGATCAGTCGGACGCTGTTGTGGCGGAATAGACTGCATCCACATGACAGTGATTTCTAGTTTGGACTGTGTGAAGAAATCGGGGAAAACCCATGATGGGTTTACCCATCATGTAGGCTCTATGATGGTTAATCCATCATGTTTTCCCTGCCTCAATCCAAGCTATAAACTGTAAATCAAATGGATATGGTCCAATCCAAGAGAGAGGACTATTTTACTACACTAGGAACTAGCAGACAGAGAATCAAAATGGTGAATGGTCAGCAAGCAAGCTGGTCAAGTTCAGAGAAGTTCATGTAGGCAATGACAGGATAACTGTGCATTATCTGGCACCTTGTTGTGCATGTTAATTTGAACTTTAGCTTGTACATTGATACATGTTAATTTATAAGAAAGTGGGATGAGTGTGTGCAAATGCTGCAGCACATTGCTGTTACCTTCCTTCCAGTTTCAGGGTATGTAGCCTGTCTCCATAAAGCAAGACGCGAATGAAGAACATTGTGTCGTAGCTGCTGTATGTTAGGCTTTCAGCTTTCATGGAAACCATATTGTTCTCATGTTCTGCTGTGCTGGACCAGCACCCAAAGTGTATGATACAGAGGTAAAAGTCTGTCATCTTTTTATTTGAATTCAGACTTTGAACTGACTATCACAATCAGAAATAAAACTTTTTCCACAAATAAGAAAAATATCAATGGATCTTCATTTTTGGACCTCACGTAAATGTATTTCTGTTTCTAATGTGGGAACATCAGTCTGCCTTGTATTTCCATTTATGATATAGGAACACCAGTGGATTGGAATTACGTACTAGGTTTGCAGGATTTAGGATTTGTAGGGCATGTTCCAGTTATCCTAGACTCATGCGACAAAAGATTTCTTTTCATGATTCTGCTGTTATTTTTGTTGTTTTGTTAGTATTTGTTTCTCATTCAATTCTGCTGTTATTTTTTGTTTTGTTAGCAATTGTTTCTGAAGTGAGTGGACATGCTGATATTGTGTTGTTCCATTTTGTAACCACAGTCAGTGTGTTTCTCTGTGCCTTCGTGCTCCACGCAGAATTTAGTGCCACTGTTCATTGGTGCCTCTGTTCTGGTGTTCCAGAGTACACAAGTTCTGTTAGAAGAAAAGAAAAATGCGTCAATTGTTGCTATACAGAAAGGATGAAAATATATATGTTATGAATAGTCAGGTTGGAAAGGGGTGAATTCTCTGTTTTGTGCTTAAGTCTTTGAAGTCTGTTGTGGTTGATTATTCCAAGAGTGTTCAATCTAAAGATGAAATGTTAGTGGTCGATTATTCCAAAGTGTTCAGTCTAAAGATGAAATGTTATTCCCGCCTGTGTCTTTAAGGACTGTTGTGGTTGATTATTCAACGAATGTTCAATCTAAAGATGAAATACTATTCCCACCTGTGTTGCCATTTGAACAGGATGTAATATTGAAAAAGACAGACGTGCAGGTTTGTGTGGTCTTATTTCTTGTGCTTTTCATTCCAAGGCCTTGTTTGAGTTGTCACAGGATTTTACTTGATATTGTCGACAACGTCCAATGCCTTAGTGATGTACATGTTGTAGATTTGTTGAATATGTGGACATAAAAATCTATGAAAATTGTGGAAATGCAGATGGAAGTAAAGTCTTGCTATTGTAACTGGTCATTTTTCTTCTTTCAAACATGCTGATATCTTTACTTATAAATGAAATTGTCCTCAGTATGTAATACTTTACATCTTTATGTGTAATCACCATTTTGAGTATTTGTTTCTCTGTCTCTCATTCTTAAAGATATCCAAGTTTCACACCGATTGATTATAAATGGATTTATTCTGCTTGATGTTCAATATAAATCAAAACAGCATGATTAGTATCCAATACATCACATTCATTCTACAACAAAGAACTGTCTTCTCAGATACCCAATATTTTATACAATCATAAAACTATACACACACACTCTTCCCACAATACAAAGTAATCATTCTTTTATGGAAAATAGCGATTAGTATTCATATCTATTTTCTTAACCAGTCTTCACATCATGTACAAATGGGGATAAATCACACACAGAACTATGAACCTGTCCTGACGTAACAAGTAGGGCGTCTTGTAACATGCCACGACCAGGACTAACCACGAATTCTGTGAAGAGTGCTTTCCCTTTACCTCTCTTTCTTCATCACTCGGCCAATCAGGGAAGGCCTCACAACGGATTTTGTCAACATTCCGGTTTTTTCCACCCACCATAATCAAACAGCACCCAAAAAGATTGATAAAATCGCTAGCAAAATCCCACAGAACTTTTTGTTGGGGCTAAAACTTGGCGGTATGTAAACTCTTAATCACAAGAGTTACTGGTGCAATGCATCAACATTAATTTTATCTGTTTAACCACATGGAAGAGCAATGATGACAGAAGTGTTCCAGTGAGGCGACGTTGACTGGTTATCTGTTGGCCACAGACAAGAGCTGATCCCGTATCTTGGACAAGCCGTCCAGCATGGTGTCCAGGGTTTCTTTGGACAGTTTCCACATTCACCATCTGCTGCCCCGTGTCTTCCCGTCTTCATCAGATTCCCTGCTCAAACATACAATACACATGGTCAGCGAAGGGGCCTTGCTGGGCTAGTGGATGAAGCCTTGTTCTCTTGATCCAAGGGGCCTGGGGGGGTCGATCCCTGCATGACAGCCTGGTTAGAGGAGACTTTAACTCTTGATTTTTCATCAAAGTAACAGAATCTGTACCCTCTCCAACACCATCTGAGTCGTTTAGATGAGTCTTAAACAGAAATCCTTTGAGTAAATGCCTGCATTAAACACACACACACATGCCCACACACACAAAGAACCCCCCCCCAAAAAGCTTGCGTGCATGTTAATCCTAAACAAAAAAGCAGACCAATGTGAGATATCAGGTGGATGATGCCCCTTCAATACTCTCCAACTTCCACCCCCTCTCCCTATCAAACAACATGCATGTTGTTGTCTGTTAAGACAGCACCCACAAAGACGAAACACAGTTATAATGCACAAAAATCTCATATGAGTGGTGAACCTTGCAAGTTCCTGCCAAGGAACCAAAAAGAAATGATTAGAGAAGACTCCATTTCTGACAGAATTCTAAAGCTATAAAATATTTACACAAATATAGAATTTAACGCCTGTACATCAGCAACATGCAGTACTGTACACACTGAAGATTTTCTTTATCAATTTTTTTTAACAAAATTGATATTTAATTAGAATGCACTTCTAGCAGCCAGGGTAAAGTGCCACACTGAGGTTCATGCAGCAAAATGCTCTTTGCGTTATCTGTTAACCCAATGTGCACTATCAGCTTTATACAGCAAGTTGACCAACAATAGTACACAGACATTGTCAGAATCCTGAACCCTGTATTCTTCAGAAGCCATTCCTATCTGAGAAGAACAAAAATTACACAGTATCTCAACAACTAAGGCCTTGCAAGTACACCTACCATTCCACTCAGCTTATCACAATCAGATTACAATTGTTTAAACAAAAATCTTTTAAAGCATCCCATTACAACAAAAAATAACAACTGGCATGAAGCAGAATATATAGCTAATGCACATACCAATGGTCAAATGCATACTAACCTGGCTGCCAAGTTACATACAGCATTATTAAATAGAAATCCTGTTATAATTTCTAACACGAGAAAAAAGAGTCAAGATTTTTCTGGAAAAACACAAGTGAATAGGCCACAACGACAAACAGTGGATGACGGTGAAGAAAGAAAGACAAAAAAAAGAAATAGAAGAAAAAAAAATCAAATCATGTGTGTGGTGGACAAAGGCAAATCAAAAGTAAAGAATTTCCAAAAGGACGGGCAAGCATACATTGAAAGACTTCCTCCGTCCCTCTCACCCCCACAGAATACAATTAATTTTGAGACGTGACAGCAAGAATCTGATAAAATGATTGTCCATATCTGTACTCAAGTGCAGACATGATGTTCATATTGCCTCCAGAGGTGTGCATATCATATTCTGAAACTGAACAGCATGTCAGCACACTTCACAAACACATGTTAACTTAAAGATTCTCCAGAATAACGTACACAAAAAAAAAAAGAAAAGAAAAATATAGTGTCAACACAAACAGAAAAGTGAAATAATCCATGGGTAATGAATGAACATGTGTATTCTAAATCTGTGAGGTGTTTTGCTGTGTATACACACACATGCACACACACACACATAGTGACATACATACACACACACAATTGCTGCAGTCAAAGTATGGCTAACTATAACAGGAGAAACAGAACTACAAATTCTTTTAGTTTCATTTTGACCTGCTGCACTACCTTTCAATGTGAGAAAGCATTCAATCAATCGGCAAGTCTTTATATCCAGCTTTGTGGAAATAATACCCACACTCCCACCCCAATTTGAGTATGAAGACCCTCCAGTTCATCAGCAAAACAATCCTGCAAAATTAAAGTACATTACTACTGTTCTTTCAAATGACTCATTTTTAATGGAAAATACATGTAAAACCAGAGACTTGTCATGAAATTTCAGCAGCTTGAGAGCATGGTCACCAAAGAAATTCAGGAGTGCGCCAGATGAGCTGTCCTCCAGTTAAACGTTCTCTCAAGGGCCTACTTTGATCAGAAATCAAACATATCTACTGAAGGAGTAACCCTATCTGACAATTATCTGACAAGTTTTATACATGTGAATTCAAAATAAATGCAAAACCCAAAACCAATGTGGAAAAGAGTATTACATGTGACTGCAGTTAGTTAAAAGGTATTTAGTAAGTGTGTGTGTCCGTGCACAAACATGCATGTCGTATGAACAGGTGTGTGGGTGTAAGTGCGTGCATGTGCATGCATGCAAGCATCCATGGCATACCTGTAGACTGAGAATGCAGGTTGGGACAGACATGCGAGCCACAGTGTCTGATGCTGTTTCACGTCCACACGCCAGTCAAAGTCTGCCAGCTTGGGAAGAGACACTGTCGCAACAAAAATGTACAACCATTTCATCTTTAAACTATGAACTATACAATGACCAAAAAGTGATCATAAATGATTGTTCAACTGGGAGTAATGCTGTCTTTTGACTGATCTTGCATGCTCTACACACCCCTTTCAGTGGTCCAACCTAAGGTACTGGTCTGGGGACAGGGAGGCATGAATTTTGAAATATGGGCATGAACAGGTAATCAAAATGACGAAGACTACAAATTCTGTGGAGTAAGAATGAGGAAGATGGGAGGCAGACGTACCTTTTGACTTCCCCTCCCCCCCCCCCCCCCCCCCCCCCCCCATCCTTCCCCCTGCCCCCTTACTAACGGCCCAGCATACCCCCTCCCTCATCTCTCTTCACAACAAACTAACCCTTTAGAAAAAAAAAACAACAAAAAACAACCTCGGTCTCCTCCACTGCCACCCCCCCCCCCCCCCCCCCAAAGTGGCTGACGTTATGAAGTGGGTTTAAGATTTCAAGGATAATGGCGGAGTCAACGGTGACCTAGATGCTTCAGCAAATATTCATTTCCAAAAAAAAAAACCTGAAATTGCAACGGCATGATTCTCACCCCCTTCTCCCTCCTCTACTTCCCTTTTTTTTCTGCAGTTATCCCCGCCCACCCTATCCCCACCTCCGTAGTTTTTTTTTTCCCTTGTCTTTTTTTTGTTGTTGTTACCTCTGCCAATCCATCACCCACCCATTCCCTACCCCACCCCGCCCTTCTCCACAGGCGTTCATTGTAGGCTACTGCTGTCGCCCACTTCAAACCACCCACACCATCTCATTCTTTGCTCTCATGACTCCTGGTCAATACTGCTCTCCATCCCTCTGTCACATTTTCCAACTTGGCCAGAAACCTCCATCATCAATCATCTTTACACAAACATGAAATTTCATTCCAGTTCCCAGAAATAACACAAATCTATACAAGTTCTTGGGGGGAAAAAAGTTAACAAATCTTTCAACTGTGTACAAAAAATATATATATATATATCTTATCTTTCACAGCTTCGATACTGCCTTCTCTTCATTCCTGGAAAATGACATGATTTCAGGCTGGGGGGGGGGGGGGGGGGGGGGGGGGGGGGGGGGGGGGGGGGGGGGGGGAGAAGTGAACTAGAGATGAGCAGTGTGGTTGTGGTGTTGGAAACTTGAAGGCAGAGAGTGGGTGGTGGTCTAAATATACAGAGAGTGAAACGACGCCAGCAGACATCTCGCCATCTTCTGTTACTAGTTTTGCAGTGCCAGGAACAAGGAGCAGCAAGCAGCCAAGGAGGCCACGAAACCAGCCTGACAATCAACATAAATTAATCACCTACCGGCCTCAGACTGCGCCCTTCCCACAAACTGCAGTCCTACTTTTTCTTCTTTTTTTTAATTTTTCTTAAAGTGTTGGACAACTAGTGCTGCAACAGAATCGTGTTTACAACAGTCCTGGCTTACTTTCCTTACTGTGCCTGAACAATAGAACTATCATCTCCATATTGCCGTCTTCTAATTATTTCATGTGCGTATGTTCGCGCGCGCGCGCACACACACACACACAGATTGATTTACTAAGAATCACACACACACGCGCGCGCGCGCGCATTCAAATTTGTACCGCAACAATCAACGTGATACTCAAACAGTGTATTAGGCTATTAGCTGAAGGTCTTGTGCGATAATTTCACCAGTGGGTGTGGATTTTCCTGACACCCCCCCCCCCCCCCCCCCCCCCTCCTCCCAATCCCCCACTTCGTGCACTTTCTGCGTCTGACCTACATGGATCAACAGGCACACGAATCTTCCTTTTCTTGACGATAGGTCCGGGATCACTGCAGTGTGGTGATGATTACTTAGGGGAAAACAATTGGGGACCTTTTTGAGGTCAGTTAGTGTTACAAATCTGAACAAGGATGTATGAAAATGAATACGACTGTACACATGTATAGTAAATGTGTGCACATAAATACAGGGTATGCGCGCGCATACTAGAGTTTGCTTTTGTGTGTGTGGTGTGTGTGTGGTGTGTGTGTGTGAAAGAGAGAGAGAGACAGAGAGAGGGAGAGAGAGA